>CM064560.1:12766911-13204939 GCA_032716605.1 Paralithodes platypus | reverse complement strand
GCGAGCCATAATAAACATAATACTCGCACTTTTCAACAATCGCAGGTGGGTGAAATAAAACAAAGTCGTATTTCCTACTGTTATTCTCCTCGTTTCCGTACTCTTTACGTAAGCTAGAGATTGTATTCGGACTGTCTTGCGTATGGTAGTCCTAAAGACAGAGGACGATCCGGATAGTCTTGCTTCGGAATTTTGCACTTTTTGACAAGTAACAGTACTGTAGATCCCCCCAATTATGTCCGAGAAAGCGCGGGTTTTTATTGAATTAGATTTTGACGAATTTATTGACCCTTCCTTTTACCTCATAGGCTACCCGCACCATCAGGTGAAAATATAAAGATTGAGGGAGAAAACACTTAAGTTATCAGAGGCTTCAACTGCCTCTTCAACCAACGTACCTGTGTTTCTGATCAATCCTGGTGAGCCGTTGATTATGTAGATTGTGGACACCGAGCAGGTCTGAGGTGCATCACAACATGCCAGGGGGCACCACCTGTCCACTGACCAAGACGGGCATGTCTGGCAACCTTATGAAGTTTGATGTTTTGTCCTACGTGGCACTCCAGACTGTGAGACTGTGGGCCAGAGAGTTACAGAATTAATGTTTTGAAGCCTATTTCCGCGAAGGGACGTTAAAGAAGGACTATACAGTACTTGGGGGGAATGATGAGCCAGTATGGGGTTAAAGAGAAAAAGGAATATGATAGGATTTAACAAAATATGACCTTGTTAGTACGATTATTTCACAATACCGAATGGAAAAATATGAAACTACAGTACCCGGGGTTTACCTGTTTTAAAATTTTGTCTGCATCATATTACAGTACTGCCAAGTTATTCATAATCAACATCTTTTGCTATAAAATCTTTGCGATATCTGTTCATGGAATTCTAGTTATACCTAATAATATAATGGGGTAAAAAGTGGGGAAAAGGTTTTTTGGGGGTGTGGGTTTATCAGGCATACTACCCTCGCATACATGGTACAGTATACAGTATACTTACAATATTTTTCACTAACTACCATTATTTTTTTAGTAATTTGGACATTGGCAGTGATTGTGGGTTAACGGACAATAATAAGTGGGGCGACACCCCTTTCTCCCCCCCGTCGATATTAACCTATTAAAAGCGTGGGCATAGGGTGTAGTGGAACACCACAGTTCTGGGCGGCAATATTAGGCCTCTTTCCCGCCTAAAATAGTCATTTTCACGATAAATATAGTTATTACAGTACTTTATTCATATGCGCCTATTTTTACGTTTAATATAAAGATAGTAAAACCTGTAACAACAAATAAAAAAAAACACAAAAAAGTGGGAATATAATTTTTTCTGGTCAAAATCGCGAATGGTAAGCGAGCTGGTTTCATTCATTAAGTGCTGAGAGAGCTGGCAACACACCCTCCTCTCGTCGAGTGTTGAGGCAGTACTGAGCATTTGAAGTCCACACCCTCACTGTCTCTACCTTACGTAACAGACACGATGAACACACACTAAAGATCGGGTTGGAGATGTTTACACGAAAATATACCAAATGAATTAGGGAATAACGGGGAGGGAAAATAGGTGATAATTGAAAGGAGGGGGGGGGGGGGAGGGGAAGGAGGGGCATGTGGAAGGATGTGATATGAGGTATATAGAAACAAACAAATGTTTTAAGTTGCTCCTGGGGCCTTTTTTAAATGTTTTTTTTAGAGCTCTTCCCGTCTTAAGAGCTTTGCCGCCGTCGCCCCAGTAAAACCTCTTTAAGAGCTTCCTCGCAATCTCTCTCGCCGTTCCCGGGTTAAGCCACACATATGCCGTAACTAACCTAATATCCTTATGCTAGGTTAGGTAGGCATGTTAGGCATATGTATCGTTTAACTATGTGACAGGGGGCGGAAGGGGGTCACCCCCTTCTATTTGTCAATAAATAACCACAACCCCGCAAATGTGTCAAAAAAATTGAACTTTGTAACTAACACGGTATGTGGTCAACAGAAAAATGGGTGCGGTGCAAGGGCTAGTACTGTAACACTCAGTCCCAAAATTCTTAGATACCACTTTTCTACAAGAAAACTATTTATAGTAATTAGCCTAACCAACCTACTGGGGCCTACCACTCCCAAAACCCCGCTGTAGATGACTCACCAGACTAACAAGAGCACCCACAGATGGGTGCTTAGTACGGCCAACAGCAGGACCCGTCACAGTTGGATACACATACATACTGTAATATTGTACTGTTACTGTACTTTTTTTGTACTTATCAAAGTGACAAAGGGGGGTGAGGTTGGTTGCTTAACCCTAAACTCTATTTTAAACAAAGCTGGATGAATAGACAATTTGCATATGACATCAAATGGTACTTAATGTGTACTGTACTTAGTGAGAGTCAATGATAATAGCAAGTATCACTCTGCCTAATAAAAGTGCTTTGCACAATACAACCACTCCTCCGCTTATGCGTGATCCGTTTGCGATCCTCCACTTAGTTTGCTTAACAGTTTTCTTACAGTAGATGCCTCTGGGAAAACAGGCAAACTAGGCCTGTGTATCCAGCTCAATGTCCAGTACTTGCACTGCTGCGGGTCGTTCACGAGTGTTGGCGGGGCGGCACGGTAGCAGACGCAAACATTTTTCCCATTATTTACTGTATTTTGTGCTTTAATAATCAAACTATCAATCTTGTCTTCCCCATGCTTTATCAAGGATTACTTTCAAACTTGCTTATTGATCTCGGAATCGACTACATACTGGGGCAGTGCGTTCCAATCATTTACCACTCCTATCACAAAATGAGTTCTTTGCCTTTTCAAAGCCTATTTCTTATCTTTGTAAATTTTTCTTAAGAGTGTCCTCTCGTTCTTGTTCCCTCCCCGCATCAAGAAGATAACCTTCCACACACATCCTCATTGCATACATTCCTGACACTTAATCTTAAAAGTCTCCTATCTATATCCCCTCTCTTTCCTCCTATATGCCAGTGTCGGAAGCTCCCAGTGTTCCTCAACCTCTGCTCAATTAGCCCGTGTTCTTCAAAGTTGGTATCTAGCTTGCTAGCTCCTCCTCTGCACTTTCTTCCACTGCTTCTATATCCTTTACCATATATGGAGACCACACCTGGTTCGCATATTCCCGCGCCTGTATAGAGATTCCTGAATATTTCTTGTTCAAGTGACGACAAATGTACCTCCTTATCAGCCCTACAATTTCTATTGGCTTTGGTTTATCTTTTCTGCTGAAATGGTTCTGAGAAATTTAACTTATTGTCTATCACAATACTCCTATATCCTTTCTGCTGCATTAACTTCTCTCCATCGCTTCATACATACTGTAATCCTAACCTTGTCTAATCTTGCTTGTCCCAATCCGCATGTTACTTGCATTTTTTTGGATGAAAAGGCATTAACCAAAGTGCTCGAAACCATCCCTTCATGCCCTCCACATCTCCTTGAAGCAAAACCCACGTCTTTCCTTACTTTTACCTCACTCTTTTCTATACAGCTTAGTGTCATCCCCCGCATACATGGATATCTCACTTCCATTAGTTATAACTTCAGGTAAGTCGTTGATAAATCTAACGAACAGTAGTGGTCCCAACACAGATCCCTGAAGTACCCCACTTGTAATTTCCCTCCACCCCGAGCCTATTCCATTCACCAGTACCCTCTGTCTCCGATCTTTCAGGAAGGCTTCTATCCATTTCACACATTTCTCCCCTATATTATAGCTTCTAACTTTCTCTATTAACCTTTTATGTGGGACCTTATCGAAGGCCTTCATAAAATCGCAATATACCACGTCTATAACATCACCATCCTCCAGAATTTGCATCCAATCATCTACCACCTTAATTAGCTGTAGTACTGTCGACTTCCCCGGCAAGAATCCGAACTGTCTCCACTGAAAAGTTGGTTTGATTTCATATGATCCATTATTCCTTCTCTAATTACCGTTTCCATTAGTTTACACACAACACTTGTCAAACTGACTGGTCTATAATTTCCTGGGTCATTTCTCTTTCCCTTCTTACAATAGCTGTTATGTTCGCCTCTCTCCAGTCCATTGGGATTTGTCCTGTATTAAAAGATACCTCAAATAAAAAATTTAATGGCACTACTAACATCTCACCTCCTTCCTTTATGATTCTTGGATGTATCCCATCCGGTCCCGGGTACTTACTTCTGTTCATTTTTTCTATAGCCCTTCTTATTCTAGCATGGGAAAACTCTATTAGTTCTAGTGCCGGTGCCTGTTTGATGGGAATAGTAGCACTGCATCATCCGACTCCACTGTTAGTACCTCCCCAAAGTATTTCCCCAGCACCTCTGCTTTCTCCTTACCAGTTTCTCCTCTATCCCTACCATCAAGGGCGCCTATGAGTTCTGGGATACCTACTCTTCTTGTTACTTTTTCCTGAATATACTTCCAGAATATTTTTGGATTATCCTTCACGTTTTTTTGCAATCTCTCTCTCCCTCTCCTTCACCCCCCTCCTTGTCTCCCACATTATTTTATGGGTTATTTGGCTACGTTCCAAAACCACTTCTTTAGCTTCTATACTAGACCCCCTGTTCTACACAAGTGCAGAACCTTACATATTTGATTTATGTGAGGCTGGTCCAATTTACACAAATCAGGATGGAAAGTGAAGGATAAAATATTAATACAAAAAAATAATTAACCCTTCAACCTCAGATAGCCTCTTAAAAGGTACTGTATTAATAACTTTCTTTCCTCCGTGGACCCCGGATGGCCTCTTAACCTCTCCGCTGCGCAGGGGGTAGTGACCACCTATCCCTGTGCTTAGTATTTCACTGATTCCTGTCACTCAAATCGGTATCTTACCATCAATATAATTATTACTTATCCATATGCCCCTATTTTACGTTGATTATGAAGATATTAACCTGTTACAACAATAAAACAAGTGGAAACAGTGTTTGGCTGGTCAAAATCGGGGAAATGAATGCGAGTTACATACTAAAGGGTGAGCCAGCTTGCCCAACATCACCTCTCACGACGCCTGGAGCGACACTGACATTTAGCGCCGTCTCTCTTTCGCATTACTCGCTTGGTAAACACATATAAGCACAGCCTGCTTATTACTCGCTATTGTTAGCACGAAAATACCCAATAAGGGAATAACAGTGAAATAGGTGATAATTGAAGGGGGGGGGGGGATGTGGAAGTGGTATTTAGCATGGCCAAGGAAAAAAAAAAAAAAAAAAAAAATCAATTGATACTGGGCTGGTTTAAAAAAAAAAAATGTAGGCCTTGGATTATATTAGGGTTTACGCAGCGCACCGGTAAAACTCTTATTAGTCTTTCCGCACTTTCCAGGTTAACAGCCTAAGGGCTATTCTAAAGTTTAAAACCACTTAAAACTGCACTAGAGAAAGTTTAATTGTCTTGGCAGGTGGTCCATATAACCAACAAGAACAAGAACATACAGCCAGCCAGTCATGTGACTCCTACCGTCAAGCAAGCCTAACGAATGCTTGTACAGTACTGTATTGATTTTCATGAGTCCCAAACGATGCATGAAAGCAGACAACTGACTTGGGAATGGTTACAATGGTGAAAAAAATCAATAATCAATATAATAATTATAAATATTATTACATAATACATAATCCATAAATTGATGAACAGACCGTAGCCGCGGCCGTCGCCGCATTCGGACGATGCTTGGGATTTCCCGCAGTTTGCAAACTCTCGGTCTTATTTCCCACCTCACACAATAACCGCTCAATGTAGTGTTCTAGTTTTCACCCATCGCAAGGCAACGACCATATCTACCTTTGGTATGTATTTTTTACTTGGTTAGGCAATATACTTGCAGAAATATAAGTACAGTACTGTATTGGAAAATGGCGAAAACCGGGAATAAACACCGATTCCTAGGCTTTCGTCCGCCATACTGACCTATTATTTTCATCATAAAAACTGAACTACTTGGTCTAGAGACTTTTAGTTTTCACCCATCGCAAGATAACGACAACTACCGCTGGATATACAGTATACAGGCTATAACCTAGGTTAGGCATTTGATAATATTAAAGGACACTACATCGGCGCTATTAGAAACAATTTATCAGGGAAAATAGGGACCAATAGACTCGGCAATTTTTCTCATTCTAGTCCGCATGGAGGAATTTCGTTATCGACAACTTGAAAAAACCCGACTTCACCGAAAAATAACCCTAAAAATAGTCAGTCCCGACCGTAAACAAAGCATTCCGTCGACTTTACCTCCTCCGGGATGGATGTAGTTACCGGGTGTACCACTACCGAAATACAACATAAATCATCTATAATACTTATAATTAAATAAATACTATAACTCTATAATACTAGGTTAGGTTAGGTTAGGTTTTTTGGTTAGGGTAATGTAGTTTTTGTATCCAAAGGCAGTCAAAATAGACGGGAACATGATGCGTAGTGTAAACAAGACGGTCGGTACACCCGGTAACTACATTCTTGCCCCTCCTCCTTCTTGTTTTGTAGGGTGCGGCAAAAGCGCAATTCACCCAATAAATGATGCGAGCGTGGCAACCTGTTTTTGCCCCCTTACAGATCAACATATATGAGGATGACAATAAATCAAGGCAAGAATGTTAAGTGCGGGCATACCGCCACCCTTGTTTGCACTACGCGTAGTGGCGTCGGACCTTTGCCATCATGTTCCCGTCTATTTTGACTGCCTTTGGATACAATAATATGTCAAAGCCCCCCCTCACCCCCCTATGACATATTGTCATAATCATATATATTGCCAGCAGGGGGCAAATTACAAAAAAAAATCGCCGTCAAAATAGACGCGAACTGTAAACATGACTGTGGCGGCGGCGGAGGCGTCGGACCTTTGCAATCATGTTCCTGTCTATTTTGAATGCCATTGGATACAATATGTTGAGGGGGGCTATACCCCCCCCCCCTCACATATTGTCATCATCACATATATTGCCAGCAGGGGGAAATAACCAAAAATCGGCATCAAATACTCCAAGTTACCAGCGGCGATCGCCCTATGTAAACATGACGACCGTACGCCTGGAATCTACAGCCATCCCTAAATCAGGGGGGGGGGGAGAGGGGCTCACCTAAATGTATCCATTTACCCCACAATTTCCCTCACCGACTGTAAAGCGCGATTCACCCAATATATGGTGCGATTTGACGCCGTATCTTCAGTTTGGTGGATAATGGTTAAGTTAACCCGTACAGCCCCAGCGACGCGTCGGCGATGTATGTAACGCACAGCCCCAGCGACGCGTCTGACGAGTCACCCTAATTGCTCCGACCGTAACCTCAGGTGTAGCCACTCGAGAGGGCTCAGATTTGTATGGGAACTGTGTACGTATCCCACGCAACCGTGCCGATGGTTGAAAACTCTCAGTCCACGTGCGTGCGCGTGAGCGCACAATAACCTGTTTTTATGGGGTAATTGCCTTCAATTTTTTACTCTTCTTAAAATACGTTTTCGGGGGCTCTGTAGGACCATTCTTTAAGCTTTTTGAGCGGTTTTTCGTGGTTTTTCCTTCATTCCTAACCCATTCGCTATTGTTTCTGGAATAAAACAATTTTTTGAAAACCGGACGGGTTCTGGTGAACAAACAATACAAAACTAGCCGGGGCTCCACGGGTTAATGCATATCCTCCACTCAATCCATGAAAAACAACTATGAAACTCTATATTCCCAGGGAGAAAAAAAAAAAAAAAAAAAAAAAAAAAAAGTAAATAAGGCCGATGTAATCTTGTTGAATGTTACCAGGCATTTTTTTGGCGTGTTTATATGCGCCAAAAAAATCCCTAGAATCCGCAGATTCAGCCGCATCAGTCACTCGCGTGAAAATACAGAATTTAGCCTATCCAGTTTAGCACCAGGTCGAAACCATCGATATATTATTTATATCGGTTATACTGATGATTTGGACCGACAGTTAGCCCATCGATCATTTTAGGCCTAATAGGTTCGGTAGAGCATATACAGTACATCATTGCTATACAGTATACAGTGGAGCCCCCATCTTCGCTACACCGGTCTTCGTTGATTCAATTCTCACACCACACACCAAATATTCCCCATCTCAATTCTCGCGCCAAAAGCCTCAAGTCTCGCATCAAAATCCCAGCCGAAACCCGAAAAAATAGCAAAAATAACGAAAACCTCGACATAAAACTAGAAAACAAACAAAAACAATAATTTTGTTTTAACATAACGAAAGAATCTGCCAGTAGCTTGCCGTTTAGAGACGAAATCCGAGTGAATCCGAGATCCGATCGTCAAATGCGCAAGATGCCGCCATCTTTGTAAGACGTCATCACTAAGCAGACGCTTGCAGTTTAGCTAGTATCTGTTGTTTGCAAGCCTTTTTGTGCCTGAACCCCTTATCTCTCACGTTTATTATAACCTCTAGTACATCTAGTGATAGGGATGGTTGGCCTGGTGGTAGCAATGAAGGAATTTCATGCTCAAAACACAGAGCAAAGACCAGTCCATGTCGGACAAAAGCGATTGAAATGCCTAGCCTAGACGATGTTAGCCTAGGCTAGGCTAAATATGACAATGATTTATAATAAAATCTGTGTGGTAAGTAATCTTCTCATAATACGTATTTATACGTCTTTTCCTCATAATATGTATTTATTGGATGTATTTGGGGCGAAATGGGTACTTGAGGGGTGGCTGGACGAATTTAGAACCTAGGCCTAGGCTAGGCCTAAAAATTTTGCATGATAGAAACAATGCCCCAATCTACAGTATTTATGGTTAGGACTGTCATTTAGCCATGTCTACATTATTATTTACAATGCATAAGATTTAGGCCTAGGCTACTTGATGTAGCCTAGACAAAAAACATGTTTTCATAGCCTAACACTGGGAAAAAGTGCGGTAATTGTTTAGATATTGGGCCTTTTTTTTTCTAGTTATTAAAAACTTATTCTATGGTGTATTATATGATACAGTATAATGCATAAAATTTAATTTGTGTACAATAAAACATGTTTTCATAGGCAAAAAATAGAAAAGACGCAAATTTTGGCATGAGCACGGAACCGATTGAATTTTCCCCATAATAACAGTGCCCCGATCTTGGCTATTTCAATCCTAGCTCTATTTCTGCGGAACCGATTAGCAGCTAGGATGGGGGCTCCACTGTACATCATTAAAATTAACCCGGGAACGGCCAGAACACTCGTAAGAGGTTTTAGTGGGCAAGGGCGAGGACCCTCTAAACCCCTCCTGCCCGGTTGTCATTTTAAAGTCCGTAAGCTTGAAAGCCTATTAAGCGTGGTTTGAAAGCCGTGCGTCGAACCGTATGTAAACAAGCCGGTCGGAGCGACGCGCACCTTCCAAAACAAGAAGGAGAAGTCCGAATTTTGTTGTTACTGTTTTGGAGAACAAGAACAAGTCTTTGTTATTGTCTGATATTGCTAACATCACATCGAATCTCTCTCCACGGAAATCGTCATCACAACTGAACCAGTTGACCTAGAGAGCTCTACTCAATGCTAGTTTACAGATATGAAACAGGACTACGTTTTGAGATGTGTGCGAATTCTCTAGCAATTAAAATAACAAAGATAGGGCTAGCCTATTACAACGTTTTTCGACCGTATCCCCCGGGCTCTCATTTAGAAAGGCTGACCGGGCAGGACGGGTTTAGAGGTAAGGCCTAAAAAAAAAAAAAAAAAAAAAAATTAAAGGCCCCAGTAGCACTTAAAACAAGTGAAATGGTTATTAACCTAAGACGTGCGCATGGGGGGTATGAGACACCACACGCCTGTGCGCACATATTTGAGCTGTTCCCATCACTAACATCATTATTTTACCATAAATAGCATTAATACTTATCCATATGCGCCTATTTAAGGTTGATTATAAAGGTATTAACCTGTTACAGCAATAAAACAAGTGGAAACAGCTTTTGGATGGTCAAAATTGGCGATACAGGCCGGGAGTTACATAATGTACAGTAGGGGCTCACATAGAACGTGTTCACATAGAACGAGTCGCTTATAGAACGCCGACCTAAAATATTGTTCCAAAATTTTCGTTAGGAACGAAGGTTATCATTTAGAACGATTTTGCCATCAAAGTAGGGCAAATCCGAGTTTCATATCAGCGCCGAAAATACGTACAAAACGTACAAAATATCGTACGCTCCTGACGGAAATTTACACTTACAGTGAACATTGACCATATTGGGCCACCAAAATGCCGCGATCACATAGAACGGCTTCGTTTATCGACCAATTTCTCGTTCTATGCGAGACCCTACTGTATGGCTGAGGCAACCTCCCTCCCCTCCCCTTGTCTGGAGACACTGTTACACAATAGTCTCTCTCTCCCTCTTTCCCACGCTTGGTAACAGTGATGACAACGCCCTGCTACCAACTCGCTAATGTTAGCACGAAAATATACCACAGAATAAGGGAATAACAGGGAAAATAGGTGATAACTGAAAGAGGGGAGGGAAGTGGGGAAGGAGGGGATGTGGAGGAGTGATATTTGGCATGGCCCAGGGGCAAAAAAAAAAAAAAAAAAAAAAAAAAAAAAAAAAAAAATGGGGGTATTTTAAATGGATTTTTTTAGGCCCAAGATCTTAAGTCTTTCCGCAGTCGCCTGGGGAAACTCTTAACCCTTCCTCCCCGGGCTGTCTTACCAAATGACGGTCGCCCCTACCCGGGCGATATGGCTGAAAAATGTCTAGGCCTAGGCTACCGTATTTATGTTTATTTTCACTGCTAGAACTTTCCCACTCATCTATAATCGTAGTGCGGTTTTCAATCTGTATTTTGGCATTGAGTAGAGCTCTGTAAGTCAACTGGTTCAGTTGTGATGACGATTTCAGTGGAGCCAATATTGCAGAGATGTTGCCAATATGGGGGCTTTTTAGACACTAATTTCGTCATGACGTCAGAACAATAACATTGAGGAGTCTTCTCCTTCTTGTTTTGGGAGGTGCGGTGACGAACGCTTGGGTTTGTTGACGTACGTCGTACGCACGGCGTTCGGACCAAGCTTAATTAGGCTATTAAGCTCATGCCTTAGATAAGGCATACCGGGTAGCGGCCCTTCTTTCGTGCTGTCCTTACCTAAGGCAGACCGGGTAGGAAGGGTTAAGTCTTCCGGCACTTGCCGGGTTAAGTGAGATAATTCCCCTCCATATCACTACTCCACATGTCAAATCCCTTCCTTATCCCCCCCCCCGTCAATTATCATCTATTTTCCATTATTCCCTTATTCATTGGTATATTTTTGTGTAATCTCCAAACCGATCCTAGGCTGTGGTCTTGTGGTGTCTATGAGAGAAGAGAAGAGAGAGAGAGAGAGAGGAAGAGGAGAGCGGGAGAGAGAGAGAGAGAGAGAGAGATAGGAGAGAGAGAGAGGAGAGACGAGAGAGATGGAGATAGAGAGAGAGGGAGGAGAGAAGAGAGACAGAAGAGAGAGAGAGAGGAGAGAGAGGAGAGAGAAGAGAGAGAGAGAGGAGAGAGGAGAGAGAGAGAGAGAGAGATGGAGGGAGAGGAGAGAGATAGAGAGAGATATCGAGGAGAGAGAAGAGAGAGAGAGATTTGCCCTATCTCTCACCTCATGAATGAACGCTCGGCAATTATTCGCGATTTTCACCATCCTAACACTATTCCCACTTGTTTTATTGTACAGTAAACTTCCGTTAATCCGAAGGGCAGCGGACCGGCCCTCGTTCGGATTAGTGGATTTTTCGGATTATCGGACTTTACCCCTATGAACCTGTGGCCTGACGAAAACATTGAGGCATTAGGCCACCCAAATGACACAATGGTGCACACATATCGGCTCATATGTTCATGAAATCACTTCAAAAGTTTACCATTGTCATTGTAGCCTATTACCTACTTCAAAACATTCAGATTAATGGTCAAAGGAATCTGCTGATATAAACGTAAACACCTTCTTGTTCTTCTTATTGTCACATGTCCGCATCGTCTACTAGCGAGTTTGTCTTGCTCTTGAAAGCACCCTTGGGACGCTCCGATCACTGAACTATAAATAGTAGCGTATCGGAACGTCCAAAGGTGCGTTTTCAAGCGCAAGACTGAATGCGCTTGGAGACGATGCGGTGCAAGCCAGTAGCGCATCGGAGCATCCCAAGAATGCGTTCAAGAGCCAAACAAACGCTCTAGCAGACGATGTGGTGTTTACGTTTATATCAGTAGCTTCCTTTGACCATTAATCTGAATGTTTTGAAGTAGGTAATAGGCTACAATGACAATGGTAAACTTTTAAAGTGAATTCATGAACATATGATATGTGTGTGCTCCATTATGTGTCATTTGAGTGGCCTAATGCCTCAAAAAGGGGACTTTGGGACTTCTTGAAATTCGGACCATCGGGTGAATTCGGATTTGGCCTCAAATTGAAAAATTCGGACTATTGGGAGATTCGAATCATCGGTCGTCGGATTAAAGGACTTTTACTGTAGTTACATGTTACTATCTTCATATTAAACGTAAAATAGGAGCATATGAATAAGTAATAACGATATTTATCCTAAAATGACGATTATAGGTGGGAATGGAGGTTAATATTGCCGCCCAGAAGTGTGGTGTTCACTACACCTTGCGCGCGCGCGCCGGGTTAACACCTTAAGAGCGGCCTAGGCGGTAATTTCTATGTACCGCCCAGCGTTTTTTTTTAACCATAAATGGGGTTGTTTCCGTGCTCTTTTTCATGCATAAACAAGACCCAGAGCGTAATACAAATATGTATCCCTGAAAGGGCGTAAATTGAGCTTTCCAATGATACCCGAACCATCCTTCTACGATCACTGGTTGTCTTGCAACGATCGTGCAACCGAAGGGCAAAACCGGTAAAATACATCAATTTCTTTATATAATTACGTATGTAGCGAGGGAGAGGGTGGAGGAGGGTGCAGTAAATCTCAGTAGGTCCACGGCGGCCGTGGCGAGCGGTCAGGAGGTAATCTATGCTCCTCCCACCGCTCCGCTCTCTCTCAGAGCACATTACGTGCTCAAAATTGCATTCGACAATAGCCGGGCCCCGCATATGGGCACCATTTCTTTAATTCGACAATAGCCGGGCGCCACCAAAGAAGGGTTAAGAGCTGAAATGTATTATAAGGGAGAACAAAAATGAAATGCTAAAATACGCACCACAGCTAGCAGTGGTATCATAATTGGTGATGGCAAAGTAACAAAGCTTAAGATTTTTTCGCATAGGTTTAAACTTCCGAACATTGATGGGTAATAAATACGATGATTAATTATTTTATCTTACGTCCGCCGCCGCCGCACTCATGCTATTGTTGTGAACCTCTCGGGCCGGCCCTCCCACTGCCACTCGGTGGCGGAGTAAGGTATGTCCCATAATACTGTTTTTTGCACTGTTACCCAACTAGCGGGGGTGTAGGGGCGGCAACCCTAATACTAGGATAGGTTGTTGTTCCCCAAGCTGCCTGGCCGAACAGCCCCAAGGCCCCAAGCAAGGCCAAGGCCATAACCGTGCGCCCCCACAGAATCCTCCCTGCCGACCACAATAGAGCCTGGGTGACCGAAGCCACTCCATGGCGGGGAGCTGAGGAGGGTGCAGAAACGCCCGGGAAACCAAAGCCCCACCCAGGGCCCTGTGCCCCTCAGAAATTATGAAGAGAAAGTTGAGGGGCAAAGGAAAAATGCGACGCTCTGGCTTCCAATCTTGGTAGATTGGGAGGTCAATCCACGGAAGAGACGCCGTCACTTGAGATCTAGAAAATATATAAGTAAAAGGAACAGTCAGAGTAAGCTATGGGTATGGCAGAGATCGCTCAGTTCTCACTCTGATAGACCAGCCCATCACATGACTAGAACCCAATCCTCTCAGCATCAGCTAGGAAAGGCCCTAGAAAGCCGACTTTGGCGGGGGGATAGCTCCCCTATTTCAACCCCTTTCGGGGTTGGGCACCCGCCCACTAGGATAGGTTAGGTAAGGTTGTTAGGTTAGGCTAATGTCTTTGTTATGCTTTTAACCCCTCATTTTCCCTGAACTTCATAGCCCTCCCCACTAGTGGGGGGCATGTTTTTAGATTGTTGGATAATGGGTAAATACTCATTTCAGCTCCTCTTCAGTATAAAAAAAAAATATAACGGTAAAAATTGAAGAGACCCCGGACAGCCTCTTTACTAGTTAATTCTAGTTTTTTGTTTATTTTTCTTTGATATAGGCCTACAGTGTTGTTTAATACCGAGGACCGTCGCATTTTAGTATTTTCAACATTAGCCTAACCCAGTGGTCAGCAACCCTTAAAGCTAGAAGAGCCATTTGTTCTAAGTTTCATAACAAACAAAAATTACTCTCGGAGCCACAACACAAAAAATTGGTCTCATAAACCGAAATCTACAGTATTTCAGAAATAAGAGAATATACCGGTACCCTACAGATTATAATGATATTTTTCAATGTACAGTACTTTTATTCACAAAGATTAGGAAATTCATAGGCCCATGTGTCATATATCTAGAAATCATAACCATTGATACATATAGATCTTTTGGAAGATGAATAAACAATGACTAAGAGGGTGTACGAGAGCGAGGTGGAGGGACAGAGAGGGAGAGGTAGACCGAAAGAAAGGTGGAAGGATGGAGTGAGGAAGTATATGAACGAAGGCGGTGCTGGTTGGGGGGAGGGACGTCGACTGACTAGGGACAGAGGTGCATGGGGGCGGTTCGTTCACGGCCACCCCTTCGGGGATCACGGCGTCGGGCAATAGATAGATAGAATGAACAAATCTAATGTTGCCTTGATTGTGTTATATGATGCCTTCATTTTGAAGGAAGAATTATTATTTCTGAAATTTCTGGAGCCACAAGTGTCCTGAAAAAGCCGCAGGTTGCCGACCCTTGGCCTAACCTAACCTAACCTAACCGACGGTCTAAACCCAGCTCACGTTCCCTCTTTATGGGTGCACGACGGTCTAAACCCAGCTCACGTTCCCTGTTTATGGGTACGCGACGGTCTAAACCCAGCTCATGTTCCCTGTTTAGTTTTCGGTTAGGTTAGGCTAATGTTGAAAATACTAAAATGCGACGGTCCTCGGTATTAACCCTTCCAGCCCGGGTGTCCTTTTATAAGGACACCGCGGCAGATGGGCCGGTACCCGGGTGTCCTTTAAAAATCTGTAAGCTTCGAAAGCCTATTAAGCTTGGTCTGAACGCTGTGCGTCCGACGCATGTAAACAAAGCCGGTCATTGCGTCACCGCACCTCCGAAAACAAGGAGACGTCGGATCAATGTTGTTGTTGTATGATATGACGAAATTAGTGTCTGAAAAGCTCCGATATTGTCAACATCGCGGCAAAATTCACTCCACGGAAATAGTCATCACAACTGAACCAGTTGACTTAGAGCTCTACTCAACGCCAGTCACAGATTGGAAACCGCACTACGTTTAGGGATGCGTGGGAAATTTCTAGCAGTTAAAATAACAAAGATACGGTAGCCTAGACGTTTTTCGGCCAGATCGCCCGGATACGACCTCCGTCCTTTTGTAAGGCAGCCCGGGTAGGAAGGGTTAAACAACACTGTATATCAAAGAAAAGTAAACAAAAAAACTAGAATTAACTAGTAAAAAGGCTGTCCGGGGTCTCTTCAATTTTTACCCAAAAAAAAAAACTAGCCTATATCTGAAGGAAAAAGAAAACAAATTTACTGAAATCACTGTCACTCCAAATTCAGGTTTACCGTTACATCATGTACTTCATTGCCATAGATGTCCAAACCGTCAGTAATTCATTATATTATAGGCTACGCCCTAAATAACTAACAAAAAATCTAAGGATAGAGGCTAGTATCAGGGGTATACGGTCGTCATGTTTACATAGGTCGTACACTCGCGGTTTCGCTTTTGTTTTATTCTGTTTTTGCCCCCTGCTGGCAACATAGCCTATATGATGATGACGATAAGTCATGGGGGGTGGGGGTGAGGGGGGCAAAGCCCCCCCCCCCCAACTTATTTTTGTATCCCACGGCAGTCAAAATTGGTAGAAATGTGATCGCGAGCGAATGTTTTGCTGCTTTGGTGTCGTAAGATTGATGGATAATGTTTGTTTTGCAATTTCCGACGGGGTTTATAAAATAACACCTAGGCTAACAAAAAAAGGAAAACATAAAAAATAGGTAGGCCTATTAGTTTATGACCAACCAGTTACGGGCCCCATCGATGATTATCAGTGTTTTATCACTTTCATGAACGATACTTTGTTGGTGTACATGTAATTACCGTCGCAAAATCACTAGAAGTGAATTAAGAGAAACTCTTGGATTGTTTACCCATAACACAAGATACATAGACTATGTATCTTGCCATAACACAGGGAACGTGAGCTGGGTTTAGACCGTCGCGCACCCATAAACAGGGAACGTGAGGTCGTGAGCTAACTTAGCTAAGTTTAGACCGTCGGCGAGACAAGTTAGTTTTCGGTTAGGTTAAGCTAATGTTGAAAATATTAAAATGCGACGGTCCTCGGTATCAAACAACACTGTATAGGCTATCAAATAAAAAAATAAAAAACAACAAATTAGGCTACCTGAAAAACTCTTAAATGGTTGGTGATTAACTTTTACCAAAAAATACTTGTAAAAATTGTCCCCGGTGTTAAACAGGCTATTTACCAAATTTAAAGGCGCGAGGGCCAGTGGTACGAGGGTTCAAATTTTTTGGGAAAAAAAACAAAAAACAATTTTTTTTTTATCAAAGACGTGGAGGCTCTAGAAAACGTTCAACGCCGAGCAACAAAGTTGGTGCCTCAGTTAAAGTATCTTTCCTAGGAGGAGAGACTCCGCAAGCTGAACCTACCGACCCTGGCATATAGAAGATCTCGAGGGGACCAGATCGAGGTGTACAAGATTATCAGCGGGAAGTATGACCAAGACTGCACGGAGGGGATGTTTCGGATGAGGGAGGGCGACATCACCCGCCGCCCCGCAGCAACTCAAAGAAGATATTCAAACCGAGAGAAAGACTCAACATCAGGAAAAATTCTTTCTCAAATATAGTGAATATCTGGAACGAGTTACCAGAGTGGGTAGTGAATCCTGATACCATCGTGCAGTTTGAGTCCCGACTTGGTAAATTATGGAAAGGCCAGGAAAGAAAATGGTACGATTTTAGTTACTGGACACCTATTTGACAGGTACCGCCAACGATTTTTTTTTTTTTTTTTCGGTTTCCACGCATCCAACACCAAGGTACACCCTTTTCTGGTGTACGAAATACTAAAAAAGCAATGGGGACACTTTAATAATGATAATATGAGACGAAATATAAAGACAAGTCGGTTGCGTTCGTGGAAGTAGCGTCGCTTTGTTTACTTTACGCTCGGAGTGACTTCCCGGTCCCGCCTTGGCGGTCGACTTAAAATGGCTAAGCTTGTTGGGTCAATTTTTTGATAAAAACTTGCGTTATAGGGCGTGGGATACAGGACAGGGTTGAGGGGGGGCAGAGCCCCCCCTCCTCCCCCCCCGTGAATTATAATAATCGTCATCTATGTGGCCAGCAGGGGGCAAGTAAAACAGCTGGCCGTCACCTCGAGCGTCCTGGGTAAACAAACCGCTATGATCCGAAGCGACGACGGACTCTCCCCCGCCGCCGATTTTCGGCCCAAACGCCCCGTCTTATTCTCGTCGAAAACCACATTTAAAAAGTTATTATATCGTTTTCAATACTAGCCTATTACCGGACCAGAAAAAGGTGTAGCTTGGTGTTGGATGCGTGGAAACCGAAAACAAATATGTATTAAATCCTCGGTGGTACCTGTCAAATAGCCTAGGTGTCCAGTAACTAAAATCGTACCAAGAAAATTAAAGGTACGATTTTAGTTACTGGACACCTATTTGACAGGTACCGCCAACGATTTAATACATATTTTTTTTTCGGTTTCCACGCATCCAACACCAAGCTACACCCTTTTCTGGTGTACGGAACACTAAAAAAGCAATGGGGACACTTTCATAATGATAATATGAGACGAAATATAAAGACAACTCGGTTGCGTTCGTGGAAGTAGCGTCGCTTTGTTTACTTTACGCTCGGAGTGACTTCCCGGTCCCGCCTTGGCGGTCGACTTCAAATGGCTAAGCTTATATAACCAGTTGTTGGGTTCATTTTTTTTATAAAGACTTGCATTATAGGCCGTGGGATACAGGGCAGGGTTGAGGGGGGCTCTGCCGCTCCTCCCCCCCCCCCGTGAATTATAATAATCATCATCTACGTAGCCAGCAAGGGGCAAGTAAAACAGCTGGCCGTAGTAACCTCGAGCGTCCTGGGTAAACAAACCGCGACGATCCGAAGCGACGACGGACTCCCCCCGCCGCCGATTTTCGGCACAAACGCCCCGTTTTATTCTCGTCGAAAACCACATTTAAAAAGTTATTAGCCTAGGCTATATCGTTTTCAATACTATTACCGGACCAGAAAAAGGTGTAGCTTGGTGTTGGATGCGTGGAATCCGAAAACAAATCCTCGGTGGTACCTGTCAAATAGGTGTCCAGTAACTAAAATCGTACCAAATTAAATTATAGAGCACAAATAACCACCACACGCAGCCAAAGTCACAATAGTAATGACCTGGCTATAGAGCTGGAGTCACAGGCCTAGGCTAAGCCTCTTCCAGAAGGACATCTGCGAGACTGCGAGTATCTGTATATGTGAGTAGCCTATAGCCTAGCCTATCTTATGATTATCACGAGCATCCGGGTAATGTAAACAAGATGGGCGATACAGCCGGTAACTAGGCTACATTCTTGCCAATAGGCCTAAGGCTGCTGTGGTATTATTGAACGCTACTAAAACAATAATAATAGGCCTAGTCCAAGATGGCGTGCTGCTCTCACCTGGTCTTTGTATTTTGTAACCTTATTAGCCTAGCCTATATCTAGCAAGTACTAAGTCTAGGTTATACATATATAATTTACAAACAATTTGACATAGTTTTAGGGGTTCTATGGGGGTCCAAAACTATAAATCGAACATTATACCCATAGCCTAAGAAGATCGTCTATTAGGCTAGCCATGAAACCAGCAGGAGTTTCCTTTTATCAAACCGGCATGGGCACCCGCTATTGAACTTCTCTCGACCATTTCTTTTATTCTCAACTATAATCAGCCATACACAATATGCCCTAGTGAATAGTGGGCCATGTATTATATCTAAAATTATGCATAAAGCTAAAAAACCTACCATATATGTAGAAAATGTAGGAAACATTTACACACCTGTTTTTTAACATGGACGTCCGGACAAGAAGGATGGGTAGTGTTGCCAACTATATGCCGCAATTTCGCTAGCTTCCTTTTTAAAGTTGCTAGATATTTAACACTCGAATATTTCAAGATTATATCCATCATTATCACCATAATACTGCACAAACGTTTATGTAAATATTCTGAACATCGCATAAATAAGGATACACTATTATATGACCTACTACTAGATGTGATAATTAACGCTTTATATAAATATACACTATAATAAAAAAGTAAAGATTGGCAACGTGTTTGGCGGAAATTTTAAGACAAAATACAGTTCATTCGGCCAACATCCCAGCTGGGCCAGAGCTTCTTTTATTTATGTTATTATAGATTAATAAAGTAGAAGAGTAATACCAAACGAACTATAAAGACTTAACCTACCCATTATACCCTGTTCCAAATACGTAGGTCAGCTATTGTAACCCCTAACCATTTTCCCTAACCTCTGTAACTCAAACGATTAGCACAAATGGGCTGTAGGCCTAAATTTCCAAACTTTTTCCCTGGCCGACCCTTCCCAAATGATAGAAATATTAGCCCGATTAATATAGCAGTTTAGAAGTTATAGAGGTTAGTGTTCAAGAGTTGCATCTACGAAAACGAGTTGTCCATTGTTTAAAAGTACCGAGATAAAGTTCTTACTATCTAATCTAGCAGAGCTTGCTATCTAGTAATTTAGTTGGCAACGCTGCACATTGCTTACGAAAACGTAAACAAAACTTGGAAAACGGATTTCGCATAGGCCTACTGATTGTTTTTCGATATTTTGGGAGTTTGGGGATGTAGGCGCATTTTCTAGATATCCATATATGGAACAGAAAAGCTACATATTTACTTCTAAAATCATTATTGAAGTAGATAAGCAATTCTAAATCCCCTAATATATGGTAACTTGATCGTTCTAGAGATGCAACCATAGATATCTATATTTTATTAATTTCACCACAACACCAAACACCCCTAATGAAATATTTAAGAGAGTAGGTTATAGCCTACACATGCTCTACATAGGGTATCTATGGATGCAACACGGTCAATTATTAAACCTTTCAGTAGGCTATACTTGAGTTGGTTGGAGTAGCACGGAGCAGAGTAGACGTGTGCTGCCTGAGCTCTGCCTCCCATGTTACAAAGACTGTTCTATCGAAACCTTTAATTGCTATTGGGATGGCTCCTGACGTAAAGTGTTATAAATGCGATAAAACTGATGGGGAGAGAGAGAAGTTAAAAGTGGATTGGATGCTCAACTTGCAAAAACTGGGCCCATATCAAATGTGAACACTTGATTGGCATAAAGACTGAAAACGTAGCGCACATAAACTATGTCTGTGATCCATGTAAGACAAAGCTTGGAGTGTTAACTTCATTTAAGAATGAAATGGAAAACATAAAGAAAGAAATGATGAAAGAATTGATTGAATTCAAAGAAACGATGACCCAAGGTTTTGATGTAATGAGCGATAAACTAAAAAACATCAGGAGTGAATTAAATGATAAGATGACCCAAGGACTAGACGGTATAACTCAAGAACGTTCAACTCAATTGAAAGTAGTGAAGATGGAGATGCAAGGAATCACTAGTGGTATGGGAAATGTTGTTGATGCTATAAGCGCTGACCCCGCACAAACGTCAGTGGTTTCTGACTCGCCTGGGTGGTCGGATGTGGTGGCGGGGAGAAGAAAGAAGAAAGAAAAGAAGAATCTACTCGTTCTGAAGGCGACGGATGAGAATGAAAAGGCAACTGACAAGAGAGGAGAAATTTCTCAGGCGCTAGAGGGGATTCAAATTCAGGATACGAAGTTTACCCCTAAAGGGAACATGGTGATGAATTTTGGCACTGTGGATATGCTGAATGATGCAGTTAAAAAGTTGGTAGAGGTGCCGGCTGTTACTACAAGGAGTGTGAAAAAATTAAAACCAAGTGATGATTTGCAATGTTCATCCTGAAGAGTCCAAGAGTGAGATAATTGATACATTAATTGCAAAGAATGATTTTCTGGATTCGGTTGATGATATTAAAGGAAAGATTGCCATGATTTTTGATAAACCAGCTGCTGGAGGTACAGTCCATTGTACAGTCCTGAAATGTGAGCCTGAAGTCCGTGCGGCTCTCTACAAATATAAAGACAAGGTGCAACTTCAATGGGGAATATATAATATAAGAGACTGGTACCATGCATTGGCTTGTTTCTATTGCCAGAGATTTGGGCATGCAGAAAATAAGTGTGCTGCTAAACTAAACAGTGATGTGCCTGTTTGTTTTAAATGTGCTGGAACACATAGGTCGAAGGATTGTAAGGTGACTGTGAGAAAGTGCATAAATTGTATGAGATACGGGAAACAAGACGTGTATCATTCATCATCAGATACCCGGTGCCCGGTCTTTTCGAGTGAGATAGTCAAGGTGAGAGACCTAACTGATCATGGAATCTAGTGCTTTAATAAAGATAAAGGGGGGACTGATAAACATTCAATCAGTGGGAAATAAAACCTTTGAAATTCGAGACTTAATTAATGAGGCAAAATATGATGTACTAGCGGTAACTGAAACATGGCTGAGTGAATACGATACTGCTAAAATACTTGAAATGACTCCTTTAACGCATACCTTCTTGCACAATTCACGAAAAGGGAAGGGAGGTGGTGGTGTGGGAATTTTTCTTACAAATACGTTTAAGACGAAAATATGTAAATCTGCAAGGTTCGGTAGTTTTGAACATATACAGGTGGGCTGTGAGATTGGAGGCTGGAGGCTACTTTTATTGTTGTTTATAGACCCCCAAATTTAAGTGCCAGTACATTTATTGATGATTTTAGATTATACTTGGAAACAATTGATATGGTTAGTACGAATACATTCGTCTTTGGTGACTTTAATCTGTGGGTGGATGTTCCGAATGATTACTATGCTACTATCTTTATAGAATTGATGGAGTCTTTCCACTTGATAAATAAAGTGCATACTGCAACTTCAAGAGGTGGTCATGCATTAGACTTGGTTTTTACGAATAGAGAAAGCGATATGATAAATGAGCTGTATGTTGAAGATGAGTGTTGTATTTCGCCGGTCCATAAACTAGTTACTTTTAACATGCCGTTTGTAAGTAAACCTAGACAATCTAAGACAATAAAGTGTAGGTCAAAAAGAAAATTTGAGCCACAACTACTAATATCGACTGTTGCGAATGGAATACTAATTAAGAAAAGAGAACACTGTGCTCACGGTGAATTAATAGATGACTGTACGTCATGTTTCACTAATCTGTATAACAGCATTGCTAGAGAAAAATACGAAGATATGTGCCCCATTATTGAAAAGGAAATAGTAATAGTTGATAGTGCGCCGTGGTTTAATGCTGATATTCAAAGAGCAAAAAAGGCAAAGACGAAATATGAGAGGCTATGGAGACGTCTACGAACCGAAGAGGCAAGAGATAACTATAAAAGAGCTCGGAATATAGAAAACAGGCTCATTGTGCTTAGAAAACGTGAATACTATATGAATAAAGCAAAAGAAGCTGGATCTGACATGAATAAGCTGTATGTGGTACTTGACAACTTGACGGGAAACAAGAAGAAGAATAAGTTACCAGAAGGGATTCCGGATATGACATTGGCGAATGATTTTTCTGACTTTTTTTGTGATAAAATTAATGCCATTGTTGGAAATTTTGGAGTAGTCGAGACTCAAGACGTTGTTGTAGCTGAGCCTACTGTGACTAAGTTAACAGAATTTACTATGACGGATCTGAATACAGTTAAATCCATAGTTACGAAAGCAAAACTTACCCATTGTAGTAATGATCCTATACCGATACGTGAAATAGTGCACAGTAAAAATTTTAACAGTTTTCTGGACATATATGTTGACATAATAAACTGTAGCATTGCAAATAATGTATTTCCATCGTCTGAAAAGAATGAGATTGTGAAGCCTATTATTAAAGGGAGCCTTGATTCTCAATGCTTGAGCTCTTTTAGGCCTGTTTCCAATTTAACATTTCTATATCAAAAATTACTGAAAATGTAATTCTGGGTCAGTTATGGGATCACTTGAGTTTAGTGAAGGCTCTCCCAGACAACCAGTCCGCATATAGAAGACTTTACTCTACGGAAACCACGATGTGCTCTGTGATTAATGATTTACTCGTGCAAATGGACAATGCGAAGTGTGGAAT
The DNA here is from genome assembly GCA_032716605.1 of Paralithodes platypus. Taxonomy (NCBI): domain Eukaryota; kingdom Metazoa; phylum Arthropoda; class Malacostraca; order Decapoda; family Lithodidae; genus Paralithodes; species Paralithodes platypus. The sequence goes on along the minus strand of CM064560.1, from coordinate 13,181,477 downwards.
CTTAATTTTGTTGGACTTGAGTGCTGCGTTCGATACAGTGGTGCATAGCTTACTAATAGAAGACTGTAAAGCTATTGGTATTGATGGTAATGCACTGGAATACCTTCAAAGTTACCTTACTAACAGAACTTATTGTGTGCAAATAGGTAATAAATTCTCAGAGATGAAGCATCTAGAGAGGGGCGTCCCTCAAGGGAGTGTTCTTGGACCAATTCTATTCTGTATATATACAATTGCACTATCTAGCATATTAATGAAACATGGAGTGAAATTCAAGCTGTTTGCGGATGACACCCAATTCTATCTGGCACTAAGTGACGTGGTGAATGTTGAGGAGAAGATTAGTGGTTTACTAAAAGACATTGGGAAGTGGATGGAGTCAAAGCAACTGAAATTAAATGAAAATAAAACTGAATGCCTATTAGTAGGCAGACGGGTGAACCTTGAGAGACTGGGCGTGCAAAGCCTCAATATCAATGATAGTGTGATGAAGGATTTGGGAGTCTTGGTTGATAGTGAACTGTCATTTAAAAACCAGATTAATCAAACAGTGCGAATCTCTGCCTATCATCTGAGGAATATTGCTTTTGTGAGAAAATATCTGGATATTAATACAACCAAAATGTTGATCCACAATCATGTAATTAGTAAATTAGACTATTGTAATTCTCTATATCATCGACTACCAAATTACTTGCTACGAAAACTACAACTTATAATGAATAGAGCAGCAAGATTAATAAAGAGTTTACCATTCCGTGCGAGTATAACGCCGGCATTAATTGACCTGCATTGGCTGCCGGTGAAAGCGAGGATCATATTCAAACTGTGTGTTATAGTGTATCAAGCTTTGAACTTTGGAAAGCCGGAATATGTGCGAGACTTATTGGAAGACTTCAATGTTGGCACTGATATGATGCTGAGACATGGCAACGTGCTGCATCAATTGAATGAGCCACGGTGCAATCATGAATTTGGATTTAGGGCCTTCGAAAAGAGTGAACCGAGACTTTATAATAATCTACCAGTTAATGTGAAAAGGTGTGCGAACATAAAGGCCTTAAAAAGTCACTTAAAACACATTTGTTCAGAGAGTGTTATGACTTAGAAGATGGCACTGTGAGACAAGACTACAAGTGCTAGATGGTTTAAAGGGCAGCTGCGACGAGCGTCACATCTAGTGACGGAGCGCGGCTGAGAAACTCCACACCAAGTAACAAGTAAAGTAAAGTACGGTAACTTCTTTTACACTATTCTTGGATATTTCAGGATTTTGGAGGCGTGGCGATTATGAAATTGCCGGTAGGAAACGAGAAATATATAATTTTGTTTTAATAAATTGAGTTTGCTTGGCTGTCAACTTTAGTTCCCTCATTTTGAAAATTTAGCTGAATTTTGGCGAGTTTTTATCGAATATTGCGATTCTAGCGTCGACTGCAGTTTGCTTGTAGGCCTATTGCTTCGATTGACAATCACAATATCTTATAGAGTGGTAAATTTAAATGGCAGTGCTCGAATTTTGTATGAGTCATCCCTAAAAATACGCTAGAATGTCTACATATTCTTGGCTCTTGGCTATAAATCATAACAAAACTGCCTTATGGGACGTTTTCTACTATGCCTGTGTGTAGTCTATATTGTAAGAGAAAACCTGTATTTTAGGGTTGACTATGCTATAAACTATCCACTGCCAGCCTTTTTTTTTTTTTTAAACTTACTTGAGTTGTAAGGCGTATGAAGCTCAGCTTATGTGCCTCTCTGTCGTCGTCCTCAGAATATCAGGCTCTCGGGGGTTGTACGTCTGTCTCGCTATACTTGACTGGATCGCTCTTCCAGTGTTTTTCCAGGTGTGACTTAAACTGATTTATGGTCTCACTTGTAACCACTTCTTCCGGCAAGGAGTTCCAGATGCCAATCACTCTTTGTGAGAAACATTGGTCTTGCTAACTTCTTGTACAGCAGCTTTCATAGTTTCCTTGAATGTCCCCTTGTTACCGATTGTCGCGCTAGTTGAACAAAAGTCTTCCTCCTCCAGCTTGTCAACACCACTCGGTAGGCCTATTCTGAAAACTTGCAGAACATCTGCCCTTTTCCTTCCATACGACAAGCTAGGCAATTCCAATGTTTTCATCCGTTCAGAGTATTTGAGACCCTTAATTTCAAAGACAAGCTTAAGTCATACGGCGTTGGATCTTCTCCAAGATGTCCACATCTTTCTTGTATATGGGGGACCATACTGTAGAGAAATACTCTAATCTGGGCCTTATCAGGAACTTGTATAGCAAGCTCAATCCTTTGCAATCCAAAAACCGAAAGCATCTCTTCACAATGCCCACTGTAGAATTTGCTCCTTTGGCTATGCTATTAATATGGCTGCTAAAATTGAGGGATGAGTCATAAACTGCACTCCCAGATCCTTCTCTTTGTCAGTCTATGCAATAACTGCATCCTGGATGTCTTGGTCTAGGTGGTATACATTCCCAGGATTAGCTCTACCATAATGAATCACCTTACACTTTGCCCGGTTTAGGGGAAACTGCCAAGTGTCCGACCATGAGCTTAGGGCTTTCAAATCTCTCTGTAGCTGTTCAATACCTTCATCTGTGTCCACCTTTCTATATATCCTAGTATCATCCGCAAAGTTAACGCTGGAGCTCACCACAGTTGACGGATCATTTACAAACAGCATAAAAAGAATGAGTCCCAGGACTGAACCCTGAGGAACTCTACTCAGCACCAGCTTCCATCCAGAAAACACTCCATCCACAGAGACTCTCTGCTGCCTCGCCGTCAAGAAATCCATAATCCAGTTATACACTTTCCCTCTGATACCATAATTCCACAATTTCATGAGCAGTCTACAATGGGGGACACTGTCGAAGGCTTTGCTATAATCCAGGTATATGCAATCAAATGGAATCATCTCATCTAGCATCTTTGTCCAGTGTTCAGTGACTTCCAATAACTGAGTAGCGCAAGACCTTCCTTCTCTGAATCCAACTGTTTGCTTACACGCTTTGTAGCCACTCCCCTACTTTAAATAGACGCCATTTAAATGCTGCAAAAGGCATTTAAACTGATATGCATTTTTTAGTTATCCTAATCCAAATAAGGTACCAGAAATCTCCCTTAAGGTGTTTTTCCTGAACCCCATTCTCCCTTATGTTTAACCCCATTAGTTTTGAGATTTTCAGATGTTCGCCCCATTATTGTGGCTATTTTAAGACCTTTCACCCCTCTTTTTTTTTATTTATTTTTATAGACTTTTTGTGCCATTTAGGCTAGGTGGTGATCCTGGCAAGCGATAGCAAGAACTGGACTTCGGACAAAGTACTTTTCAACTGAAAATGCAAAAATATATCTCGAAAGGAGGTCTTGAGGGTATTTTTTAAGCATAATGAAAGTCTACGGAGGAAAACTAATAATAATAATAATAATAAATACATAAATTAAAAGATAAGTAAACACATGCAAAATCTCCCCATAAAGGATAAAGTATTTGATGTAGCGCAACCTTATGTAATTCTGCTCCTGACTACATCCACAGGGTCACTTTTTTTTTTTTTTTTTCTCTCCTTTTCTCTCTTTCTCTGGCTTGTATCCATTCGGCCCCATTCAGCCAACTGTTTTAAGACGTTTATCCCCAACCAGGTGTTGATTTCTTCCTGGCGAGCGATAGCGAGCCAGCATTGTATGGAGAAATTCGGCTTCGCCAGACATTTTTCTATCGAAAAATGTACAAATTTAACTTGTAAAAAAAAAGTATAAATATGCTGGCTCACTACCGCTCGCCAGGAAAATATTGACACCTGGATGGGGGTAACCATCTTAAAACAGTAGGCTGAATGGGGCCAATGATATAAGAACAAAAGGAGAGAGATAAAAAAAGCTGGTGACCCCCCTTAACTTCCTTCCTACAGTAGTCCCTCCCTCTCTCTCAAGGGGCGCCCTAAGATGACCAGTTCCATTATACAGGGTGTCAAGCCGGAGCTATTTGGTTTGAACACTTGAATGAATATGAGAAGGAATATGAGAAAATTAACATGAAATAGCATTGTTTTGGCCATTTCATCACTGCCAGACATAATTTGAACTATAAACCACAATTTGACCTTTACATAGACAATTTAAACACTAAAGATTAAGGACTCGGCTTTTGTTTGACACCTTATAGTTCCATCCAGGTGCCCCTCTTCCAGGAGCTTATACCCAAGTGACATGGTACATCAGGCATACGTGATATAATGGCATGGCGACATTCCATGAAGTATGGGAAATAAAAAAAAATGTTTTTTGCATAGGGCTGTAAAAATATCAAATGACTATTCACAGCCAAAACATGAAGACAAATTGGTTAAGTATTAATGCCGTTACGAAATTTAAAGTCGTTATACATATATGTACAGTATACAGTATATATGTGTGTTTTTTTTGTTTTTTTTTTTTAATATTAGTTTAACCAGACCACTGAGCTCCATAACAGAACTCTCATAGGGCTGGCCCGAAGGATTCGATCAAGATATATAACTAAACGAGTCAATATAGATAGGGAAGGGCAGTAGAGGAACAAATCGAGGAAGGTGAAGACACGCAGACATTTCTCGCCATTTCATCAGTTCAGCCGGACCACATGAGCTCCACATCAGAGGTCATATAGGGCAGGGCCGAAGGATGAGGCAAGAACTGCTACACTGCAACACCAACCAAGAAGTGATCATGGCGAAGAATGAAAGGTCAGGTCGAAGGTAGAAAAAATCACATCGAGAAGCAAAAAATGCATTACCGAAGGGAATCAAGTCAGTTCGGCCACATCAGCAACTGAAGAGACAAACGGGTCAGGAGTCAACCACCTAGCCAGGCCAGGGAGACATGAGATATAGACTGCCCGAGGACAGCCGGATGGGACAGAATAAGAATAGAAGCGGAAAAACATAAAATGAGGAAAGAAAAAATACTCAAAATTAGTCAAGCTGAGGACGAAAGCTCGAGGGGAGATAGGAAGGGAAATGACCACATCCATCCCCGATCAAGCCCCAGTCGCCCGGCCCCGAAGCCCCCAACCGTGTCAAGGAGAGTAGTAACAGGGGGGTGTATATGTGTACATATACATATATATATATTGTTCTTGTTCACACACAATGTAGGCAACATAGGTGCCTATTCATCTGCAAAGTTTGAAAGTCTTCACTCCAAATAGTTTAGATTTTTGTCAGTGTCACATACCCCCTTAAGAATGAGAAAGGAATGGGACCTTCTATTTTATAAGTGTGTGCGTGTGCGTGTGTGTGTGTAATACTAGGAGATGTGGAAGAAAAAAAGATCCCTTCAGCGTGTCTTCAATAAACATTCTATTCATGAACAAATCACAACAAATACAATCACAGAATATAAATAAACAGCTTGCACATTATTGATCAGGGTAAACATGGACATATTACTAAGTCAACCCAGCCCTATGGGAAAGCCCGACCGGGGCCATGGCCTTCCTTAGGGACTAGGGTCTGTTCTGCCAGGTAGCCTAAGGAACGACAACAACATCAACAAAGTCAACCCTCTTAGCATTATTCTGGCTATCCTTAGACAGTTATACTCAACTTAGGAAGGACATCTAGGAATCAATGGGTTAACATATAACTAGATCAATCCTTGGAATCGCATATTTTTGAAGCTGAATAAAATCCTCTACTGTTAACCAGAATATGAGGAAAAAACTCGTCATCGTATATTGAAAGGGTTAAATACTACACTGTAAAAAAATATGGGTATAAAAAGGGTCTGAAAAAAGGTAAATAAAGCCATTGAGTATATTGATAGTGATTTATCTTTCCATTCTTATATTTACCTCTTAAGGATCATGACGCACTTTCACAGTTTATTCTGGCTATCATTGCACGATTTTATTCAGCTTAGGAAGGCATTGTTGGATTCCTAAAGATGATTGAGATAGCTTTAACCTCTTTGACTGCTAAGAGGGCTTTCCAAAAACTGAATATAATCGCCTAATGATAGCAAGAATATACTGTCAAAATGCGTCATGATCATCAAAGGTTTGTGTACTCTCATATTACATAAACATTTAATACAAATTAAGTAACTAGTGAGTCACACCTACCAATATTGTCATTATGCATGGTTTTGTAAATTGATGATGACGCATTTTGTCAGTTTATTCTGGCTATTATTAGACGAATACCCCCAAAATGGGGATTGGGCCTGAGCATATAGATAGATTATTAGACGATTTCATACAGTTTAGGAAGGATCTGTGGGAATAATAAGGGCTAAAGACTATCTCAATTAAACCTTTGACTTCCATATACCCTTCCTAATATGAATAAAATTGTCTAATAGTAGCCAGAATACAGAAAGGTCTAGCTTGATGGAGGTCTAGGGAGGGCACTCAAAAATAAGTAAATACATAATTATATAGACCAAAAAAACAAAACAAGCACTACCCCTCTTAACCCCTTCAGTACCGGTGATGCTTTTTATTTCTTTGCTTTCAGCCAAATTTAGACAATTTTATGAAGCTTCGGAAGGGTATATGGTAGCTAAAAGGATTAATCGAGATAGTCTGCAGCCTTTTAATGCGTAGCCGTCCTTCTTAAGCGGAATAAAATTGTCTAATAGTTGCCAGAATATAATGAAAAGGACGTCATTGGTACTGAACGGGTTGAAGTTTAATAGAAATTAAGATTATCGAGGGAAATTGACAGTAACATAAATTGCACGGTATATGAACAGGATCTTCGGCGAACTATCGAATTTGGCCGTGCATATCATACCTTAATTGTAAAGTCATAAATATATAGTATATTAGTTAAGTGCTAAAGGAACACATCAGATTCAGGGTAAGATACTGAATTTAAATGGGCTCTACCGTATGCGATGCTAGCGTACCCACTGCATTAATTGTCGCTAACACTCCTGAGAGTCGATAAAAATCAACTCAGAAAAGTAGAAAGAATTTACTCCCTGAGGATCATGACGCACTTTGACTATTATGCTGGCTATTATTTGGCGATTATCTTCAGCTTTGGAAGGCCCTCTAACAGTCATAGGGGTCAAGACTATTTCGACCATCCCTCTGCCTCCTACAATTCCTTCCTTAGCTGAATAAAATTGTCTAGTGATAGCCAGAACAAACTGTTAGTTAAATGCATCATGATCCTCAGGGGGTTTATTTAATGTACAGTCGCGCTAATAAGTGATGTCTCGGCACCAAGTATGTTTTCATCAATATTTGGTATCAGCAATATCTAAGCTTCATTTCTTCATATCGTGTGAAATATACAAACATGTTCCTACACTACCCACCCTATTGAACATCTGACATACATTAATACAGCACAGAGCAAGCAAAACGTAATGACAGCTGAGACATGACTTATTAACGCGACCGTACACACCATAAAAGGAGGAGCACTTCATTGACAAACTATCTCAATTAACTCGCTTGCCCCCACAAGTTCTTCCGAAGCTGCATAAAGTCGTCAAATTATAGCCAGAATGAACTGTCAAAACGCGTCATAATCCTCATGGGGTTAACCCATTGAGTACCGGTACCGGTGACATCCTTTGGCAGTATATTCTGGCAAATATTAGACAATTTAAGAGAAACCTGCCGAAGTTTTACTACCAAAAAATGTACAAATTTATCTTGAAATTTATCTAGGGAACAAACTAAAAACCTCCCCTTAAACTATACGGATCTTTCGGGCAACTATTCCCTGTGGGTTATATCTATTTATATTGTTCCTATTCCCTGAACTTAGAGAGTTTGATCCTTTGCCAGACAATTCCTTCACAGCTGAATAAATATACAATTCATCCTTAGAATTTTCCAAATTAAGTATTTCACAGCTCTTTATGAGGTGAATATTGGGGAGAGAGTTTGATCCTTTGCCAGACAACTTCACAGCTGAATAAATACATAATTCATCCTTAGAATTATCCAAGTTAAGTATTTTACATTTCTTATGGGGAAATTTGTTCTGAACTTTAGAGCTATGGATTATCGTAGTGTAATCTAAAAGCCACATTGTTTAAGTCGAATGCTTGTCCCTCCTTTCCTTCTTCTGTGCATGACTCCACGACCTTCCATTTATCATCATCGTTCTCAGATCATCTTGTTCATGAACTTGAAGGGAGGTGTGTTTTTCTGGACTCCCTTCTCCCTTTTGCTTAGCCCCATTAGTTTTTTAGATTTTAAGACGTTCGCCCCATTATTTTGGCGATTTTAAGACTTTTAATGCCATTTAGGTGTCTATTTTTTCCTGGCAAGCGATACCTAGCCTGTAATTTTGGAGGAACCGGCCTTTGGCCTAGACATTTTTCTACCGAAAATGTATCCCGAAGGGGAATCTTGGGGGTATTTTAAGACGTTCGCCCCATTATTTTGGAGATTTTAAGACCTTTAATACCATTTAGGTGTCTATTTTTTCCTGGCAAGAGATAGCTAACCTGTAATTTTGGAGAAACCGGCCTTTGGCCTAGAAATTTTTCTACCGAAAATGTATCCCGAAGGGGAATCTTGGGGGTATTTTAATACTTGATGGAGGTCTAGGGAGGAAAAAAAAAATAAATATAATAAATAAAATAAATAAATGAACAAATAAATAAACATCTCCTCTTAATCCAGGAACTCTGACGTTGCTTCAGAAGGTACAATATTCAAACATGTGTAAAAGAAACCCGTCAAGTACCGTGCCAGTGCCGGGAAATGTCTCAAAATTAGATGTCACATAGAAAGTAGTGGCATCTCTTTATACCACATCCTCCACTCATCCCCCCCTTTATAGCCCACCCCCCTCCCTCCCTCAACTTGACCTTTTATTTTTCACAGGTTCTAGCATTTCATGGGTTAAGTCGGTGGCTTTCTATTCGTAGTCACCATTCAATTTCTTCTGAATTTAAACGATTTGGGTACTTGTCTTCTTTATCAAGATAATTCCTTCCGGCGTCTCTTTTTCCCGGAGGTAACTCGGCTTTCCGTTCGTGGCGACCTTTCTTGGATCGTCTGCGCCCCTCCGGTCCCTTCCACTATCCGGAATGTCGAGTTTGTAGAAGTGTCTGGCTACTAGCACCAGGATCACCATTTGGCCCAGAAGTAGGGAGTTCAGGATGGCTGCAATAAAATGGCCCAGTATTAGCTTTACAAATAACAGTTATATACTTTTGAACACACTGATTCCGCCAAACACACACAAATAAATATGCCCATCTCCCCTTAAAAATCATATACAAGTTATAACCTACTCAAAGGTCTTTAATTTATCCCCAACCCTCGAAGCTTAGTATTGGCGACCACTCAATAGGAGGCAAACAGGGATTTGTGCCCATCGGAGCCAAGATGGAGTTGATGATTAGAATCTGTAGTCTGAGGTACACTAGACACAGCTGGAACACACACGCATTGATGTCACTAAACACACACACAGATGCCACCAAATACACCTACACACACAGTAGTACACCCTGATGTAACTAACTACATACGCATTAATCCCATCAAGCATCCTTCCACACACAGTTTATTGAAGGACTAGGTACAGGTAATAAAGAAACAGTAAAATAGACAATTCTGTATAACCTAACAAAATCCTTCAAACTCACTATTGGTGAACACTGTGGGCGAAGTAGATGGCAAATAAGGAAAGGCCCCCGTCGGAATTAAGATGGAGTTCACAATAAGAGTCTTATGTAGCCTTAACCCAGCAGCTACAACATGCCTTCGGGCAGGTATGTAAAGGAGCTGCGACCTGTCTGGAGGAAGCAGGATTTTGAAACGCGTACAAAAACCGCGCCAACAGGCCTAGGCGGATGAAAATTGAATGAGGAATAGGCTTACATGGCAACCTTCGATACCAAACATCATAATACACTACACCTCACATACACACTCACACACGTTTATTATCCTGGAGGCGGTGGCAGGGCTCTGGGACCGTTCCTCAACCCAAGATATATCCATGTATTCCATAAATTATATACGTATACGGGTGAGTGAGTAGAGAGGCCCTGGAGTAAGAGTGACGGTATGCAAGCGATCGATAAGCAAGGGGAGGAAGGGAAGAAAAAATCCACCCTACCTATCACCACTCACTCACTCCCTTACCTTATGGCCTTACGTGCTTTTTTATTTCTCTACACCAAATTTCTGGGTCCTAATTCTTCACATATGCCTTGTGGTGCAATAATAGTGCTTTAAAAGGGAGACATAAGGGATATTAAGTAATTCCTCCCTTTCCTTCTCCCACGCGCAAGCCAGATGACAACAATGCGTGGGTGCCTATTCTCTCAATCGAGCAACTCCTGACCACAACACACCCACATAATTTTTGAGCAAATAACAATCGCATTGGGATGTGTAGGTATGATACCAACACGCTGATGTATATACATTACATTATGTTTATCGAGGGTCAGCTTTTTACTCATTCTTTCGCACCAGGGTGGGCTATACATCATACATACAAGTTTAAAGACCGCTTCATCTATAAAGAGCGTGGTTTTAGTCTCTTTACTGTAGTACAGTACAATAAAGAGTTGCCACAACACAATCCCATAATGTCATCACAGTGGCCAATGTTGGTATAGCGGCTAACAGTGTCTCAGGAAGATTCAACAAAGTCCACATGAAGCACTTGAACCTGGCAAAATTGCACCACACCAGCCTTAACCATGCTACAATAATGCAGTAACAAGAAATCACCGAAACTTCTACAGAGGCTGACTGCACCACCGAAGTGGCGGGCGGGGGGATCACTACATCCCCCAGAGAGAAAGGCAGACTTGCGCCAGTGGGCTGTGAGAGTAAAACATTAGGGAACCATGGGGCACACCATTATGGCCCCACTGCCTTTACCACTTTCAGGAAAAAAAGATAGAAATAAGAATGATGAAAAACGTAAAGTCAAAACTGGCTATGGGAAGTAGAGGACACTAACCCTCACTCTGATAAATCCAGCCCACCACACGATTTCGTAGCTGACAGGTTAAGAATCAACTATAAAATATAATCTACTTAATTGACTTTAAAATAACCACACGCTCTCGGAAACTCACTATTGGCGAACACCCTGGGCGATATGGGCGGCAAACACGGAATGGCGCCCGTCGGAACCAAAATGGAGTTGACGATGAGAGTCTGCAGTCTAAGGAACACGAGACACAGCTGGAACGCTATGATCTTTGGCGTGTAGTGGAATTCCTGAAGCTGCGGGAGGGATGCCTTGAACCCCACGATGAACGCCCACACTCCGAAGAGGAAGGAGACGGAGGAGATGATGTAGATGTAGATGTACGCGTTGACGGCGGAGAACTTGGCGTGGGAGTACCTGGAGGGAGCGGGAGTGCAAATTAGTGATCGTCATAAAAATAATAGTAATAATGATGATGATAATACTACTAATAATACTAATGATAAAAATAATAATAATGATAATAATAATAAGAATAAGAATAATTAAAGTTGCAAGCAACGTTGTCCGGGGTTCGACGGTTTTGCAAGCAGGGTATTGTGTTTGATACAAATGCTGTGTCACAGATATCAAAAGATCATTTAACTTATCGGGCATGGAGAAACTACAGAAGGAGCAGATTGTGCAAACAAACAAGAGCGAGAGATTGGCTGTAAAAGGGATCTGCCTCTATCCGTTTAGTAACAGAGTTGTAGATATGTGGAATAGGCTACCGAGTGCTATAATGCGATCAAGAACAATAGAGCTTCAACTTGAAATTAGATAGAACGAGATGGGTTGGGTGTGAAAGGGATCTGCCATGTGTAGGTCAATCGGCTCTGGAGACTCCCGTTTTCTTATTTTTTTATTTTCTCATTTGTGAAGGAGAGGGAGTATGGCGAGAGAATAGGATGTCGTAAACGTAAGGAAGATAGCGATAAATATGAGAGAGAGAGAGCGCGGGATGGGTTGGGTGTGAAAGGGATCTGACATGTGTGGGCCAATCGACTCTCTGCAGACTCCGGTTTTCTTATGTTCTCATTTGTGAGAGAGAGAGAGAGAGACTAGGATGTCATAAAGGTAAGGAAGACAGAGATAAATGAGAGAGAGTTTTTATGAGATGGGTTGGGTGTGAAAAGGATCTGTCTTGTGTGGGCCAATTGGCTCTCTACAGACTCCCATTTTCTTATGTTCCTATTTCTTACAATTGTGTTTTGGTTACAGGTATATGATAACATGGGTGTATAGTAAGTAGTGTAAATAACAGGTAAAGTTTATGAGATGGGTTGAGTGTGAAAGGGACCTGCCTTATGTGGGCCACTTAACTCTCTGCAGACTCCCATTTTCATCTTGGTTGCATGTGTAAGGGATCTGCCTCATTTGTACCGGTGTGCAAACAAACAAGAGCGAGAGAGAAAGATATTGGCTGTGTAAGGGATCTGCCTCTATTCGCTTGGTAAGAGTTGTAGATATGTGGAATAGGCTACCAAGTGCTATAGTGGGATCAATAACAATAGAGCTTCAACATAAAATTTTATAAGACGAGATGGATTGGGTGTGAAAGGGATCTGCCGTGTGTGGGCCAACCGGCTCTCTGCAGACTCCCATTTTCATCTTGGTAGCATGTGTAAGGATCTGCCTCCTTTGTACCAGTGTGCAAATAAGAGAGAGAGATTGGCTGTGTAAGGGATCTGCCTCTCTCGTAACAGAGTCGTAGATATGTGAAATAGGCTACCTAGTGCTATAGTGGGATCAAGAACAATAGAGAATTTAAAGATAAAATCAGATAGTCATATGGATGAAATGGGTTGTATGTGAAAGGGATCTGCCTTTTGTGGGCCACTTGTCTCTCTGCAGATTCCCATGTTCATCTTGTAAGGGATCTGCCTCATTTGTACCGGTGTGCAAACAAACGAGCGACAGAGAGAGACTGGGTGTGTAAGGGATCTGCCTCTATTCGTTTAGTAACAGAGTTGTAGATATGTGGAATAGTCTACCGAGTCTTATAGCCAATCGTCTCTCTGCAGACTCCTGTTTGCTTATGTTCTCATTTGTGAGAGAGAGAGCGAGGCTCCCTATTTCCTGTTCTCATGCACTAGTACAGTACAGTATGTCGTAATCGTAAGGAAGACAGCGATAAATAAGAGAGAGAGAGAGAGAGAGAGAGATAGAGAGAGAGAGAGAGGAGAGAGGACGAAGAGAGAGAGAAGCGAGAGAGAGAGAGAGAGGAGAGAGGAGAGAGAGAGAGAGAGAGAGAGAGAGAGAGAGAGAGAAGGAGAGAGCTAGAGAGAGAGAGAGAGAGAAGGAGAGAGCTAGAGAGAGAGAAGAGAGAAGGAGAGAGAGAGAGAGAGAGAGAGAGAGAGAGAGAGAGAGCGAGCTCAACACTCAAACAAGCACAAACATAGCTACACAGCCCGTAGCCCCGTAGCCTAGTAGGTAGAGCTCTCGTCTCACACACGAGGGGTCGGGGGTTCAATCCCCCGGCCGGGCGGAGACAAATTGGGCTTGTCTCCTTTCATGTGTTAGCCTCAGTTCACCTAGATGTAAATAGGTACCTGGAATAAGTGGACGACGTTGTGACGTCCCATCTGGGGTTGGCAAAAATGGTACAAGGCGAGATGGGTATAATGGTTTCACCTAAGCTGATGGCTACCTAAGCCTTCGGGCGAGACGGTACCGTCTATAGTGAGAATGGTACCATACAGATCCACCCTAAGCCTTCGTTTTCGTTGTCGCCAATTGGCTAAATACAGACTACACACACATCCACAGCCATTCCAACAGTACATAAAACACTTAACATGCATTTCACGCAATACATTCCCAGTTAAGGAGGCGCGATAATAATGAGCTTATCTCGCATTGCGTGGATTCCCCTTGACGAACAAGTAACTGAGTAACTGAGTAACAAGACCATCACACAAGCACACACACGCCTATCTAGCGACGAACTGTCCTGTTTACATATCATACACACTCCCCCCCCTATCCCCATTCCATCACTTCGTATGTACGATATTATTTCCGTCTTTTTACTGTGTATGGATTCAGTTATTGGTGTTCACTCTTGACATATGTGTCCTGCTATTTCTGTATGCATACATAATAGCATGAAAGTGATCAATACGCGCATATAAAGCTATGTATCTCGTATATCGGGGTTCTCTTCCCTTCCATCTGTCCACCCCTTATACCTCCCTCCCTCCTCCCTATCCCATATGTGTAAACATTATATTTTAGCTTTCCGAAGGTAAATACGTACTTCCGATAAATATCTAGCCTTGTATTTAAATCATGAATCCTGTTTAATGCCATTATTTAATAGAAACATGTGTAAGGGTTACATTTATACACAGGATAAGATAAGCAAATACAAACCTCAGCAGAGCATAATCATTGGTGATGAGAGGGTAGTTGTAGGCAGTGTTGCCAGTTGTACCGCTACATATTACCGCTAGATGTAGAGCTATATTTACTTCAGTTTAGTAGCTATTTTTTCATATCTAGAGAAATTTACTCGGGATAATTTGAAAATTTCAGACATTCTAGTTATATTACATTGTAAAATTTGCAAAACAAACAAATCAAAACTCTTTAGGAATTGCAGCATTGTTCTACCATTGTTTGACTATGTAGCAACGTGCTAGCGACTTTTGAGAAAGGATCTAGCGGTGTTTTGGGGTAACCCTTAGGCAGTGTTGCCAGTTGTATCGCTACATATTACCGCTAGATGTAGAGCTATTTACTTCAATTTAGAAGCCATTTTTTTCATATCTAGAGAGATTTACTAGGGATAATTTAAAAATTTCAGACATTCTAGTCATATTACATTGTAAAATTTGCAAAACAAACAAACCAAAACTCTTTAGAAATTGCAGCATTATTCTAACATTGTTTGACTATGTAGCAACATGCTAGCGACTTTGAGAAAGGATCTAGCGGTATTTTGTGGAGACATACTGGGAGGGTGGGAGGGAGGTGGTGGTTGCAGAGTTGCCAGTTGTGAAGCTACATATTACCGCTAAATGTAGAGCTATTTACTTCAATCTAGCAGCCATTTCTTTAATATCTAGAGACATTTACTAGGGATAATTTGAAAATTTCAGACATTCTAGTCATACTACATTGTAAAATTTGCAAAACAAACAAACCAAAACTCTTTAGAAATTGCAGCATTATCCTAACATTGTTTGGCTATGTAGCAACATGCTAGCGACTTTTGAGAAAGGATCTAGCGGTATTTCGTGGTAACACTTTAGGAGGGTTAAAATACGAGTCACACGGGCAATTGCCAAAACTTTAAAGGTCCACATCATGGTTATTAAACTAAGCATTTGGCAAAGGGAGGAATTGTTAAAAACCTTAGCCAATACTCTGTCATTCACCAAAAATAAATTTGAATTTATCATTATTATTTGGTAGGGTAGGTATGTATAGGTAGGTTGGCTAAATAATTGCTGGAATTCGTAGGGACTCGAACGGTTTTGAGAGATTTAAATAAAAAACAAATGATAGATCTGAATAATAAAGAGATTATGTTATTAAGCAAAACTGGGGGATGCGTGGAAGCCTATAGACTGTAGACGGTAAACTTTGTGTGGGTAGCGAATTCGGTTTTAAAGTAATTTAAGAATAGACAGTTTTCAATGCTGCGGCCAAACTATTCCACCCATTTATATTTTTTTGGTATCAAAACGTTTGGAATCGCGAGCCTCACCCAACTACGCAAGCATGGCTCTGATCATCGGCGTAGTTTTCAAGATGTGGAATTTTAAGTGGAATTCGAGGTTTTTTCAAGATTGCCGGAAAAAAACCCACGTGCAAAAGCAAATCTTCTCTATAAAATTTGCGGAGCATTAGTAGGGGAGTGCGTATGCCAAAGCCCAGTCGTTTCCTGTGAGTGGGAGAGACGGTATTTAGGCGTCAAGTTTTTCGGGAAATCGGCTGCCACAGGCCTGTTTGGCCGCCATGCCGGATGTTTAGCATATCAAAAGTTGCCCAATACAAAAACGCACCTCTTGTGAAAGTTTGATCCCGATCCAAAAAGCGGTTCTGGAGTTATTGCGTCGAAACCAGCACGTAAGAAGAATTTGGATGAAATCCCAGGTTTAATGATTACAAGAGGGGTTCCCCGTAGGGGACGAACCCCTAATAACATTAATAATATAAATAATAATAATAATATTAATGATAATAAGAATAAAAAATACATCATAAAATACTACTACTACTACTACTCCTACTACTATAGTACTACTACTACTAATAATAATAGTAATAGTAATAATAATAATAATAATGACTTTCAAACAAAACTCAAATAATCCGTTAATCCACAACTTTAACGCTTTCAGTAAACCATGAAGCATTCGTTCATCATATTCCTGCTATGATTAGATGATCTTAACCCGTGGAGCCCCGGCTAGTTTTGTAATGTTTGCGCACCAGAACCCGGCCGGTTTTCAAAAAATGGTTTTATTCCAGAAACAATAGCGAATGGGTTAGGAATGAAGGAAAAACCACGAAAAACCGCTCAAAAAGCTTAAAAAATGGTCCTACAGAGCCCCCGAAAATGGATTTTACAAGAGTAAAAAATTGAAGGCAATTATCCCAAAAAAAACAGGTTATTGCGCGCTCGCGCGCACGCACGTGGACTTTGAGAGTTTTCAACCATCGGCACGGTTGCGTGGGATACGTACACAGTTCCCATACAAATCTGAGCCCTCTTGAGTGGCTACACCTGAGGTTACGGTCGGCGCAATTAGGGTGACGCGCCAGGCGCGTCTCTGGGGCTGTGCGTTACATACATCGCCGACGCGTCAGGCGCGTCGCTGGGGCTATACGGGTTAAGGGGAGATGGGTCCCCTTCTTCCTCATGTTTAGCCCCATTAGTTTTCAGATTCTAAGACGTTTGGCCCATTTGTTTAGCGATTTTAAGACTTTTCGCCCCCATTTCTGTGGCAATTATAAGACTTTTCGTGTAATTTAGGTGTCGATGTTTTCCTGGCGAGCGATAGCGAGCCTGTAATTTAAGAGGAACCGGCTTTCGGCCGGAAATTTTTTCTACCAAAATATGTACAAATATATCTTGAAGGGGGATCCTGTTTTTTTTTTTTAAAGTTTGGTGGAAGTCTAAGGAGGAAACTAGAGTAGGCCTAATAATAAATAAATGAACAAATCTGCCAAAAAAGTGAACCATTTAAGAAAGGGTCGGTGTGAGTCAAAGGGATAATCGAGATATATTTGACGACTTGTACTTTCTTGGGTCCTTTTTAAGTTGAATAGAATCATCAAATGATAGACCTAGCCAAAATATAATGAAGATTTGCGTCCAATTACTCCCACCCAGTCGGGGAATATCTCGACAACCTATCAGACTAATACCACACATAACAAAGCCACTCCAACGGCTTCTTCTCTCTCCAACATCCCTTCTCCCCTCTCAACGCTCTTCGGAAAGTAGATACGAGGTGCCGTTGTAAAGGTTTATCCCTCGATACCTTCGCCTGACCTACCTACCTACCTATCAATCTATTTATCTATCAATCCATCTATATATCTGCCCATGTTTCCACCTATTCAACCTACATATATATCTATCTATCAATCAATCTATATATCTGTATCTTTTTCCACCTTTTCAACCGACATAACTACCTATCTATCTACCTATATATCTATCTACAACCCTTACCTACCCATCAGTCAATCAATCAATTTATCCATCTAAACATATCACGCCATCTACGTCGTGCCATTTAGGTGTCGATTTTTTGTCTCAATCAATCTATAATATATCTGTCCATGTTTCCACCTATTCAACTTACATACCTACCTATTTATCTATCTATCTACCTACCTATTTATCTATCTACAATCCTTACCTACCTATCAACCAATCAATCTATCTATCCATCCATCTATACAAATTACTGCCTCTATCACCGAACTCACCATCCCTCCAGCCACAGAGTCACCATGATGATAGAGAGCACCAGTTGCACCCAGGGGTGTTGCATCACCAGGATCTTTATGAACCGGATCTGGCGCCTGAAATACAAAGGGCATTACAAAGGATTACAAATGAATAACAACACCAACTGTACGAATTATATTGCCCAATTGTAGTAAGTTTGATTTCAGCTGATGTTAGCTGAATCCCTTAGCAGCTAATTATGCGGCACTTAATGATAATGAAGTGAAACTTCTAATGTCCGTGTGTCATATCCCTGCCAAATGTTCAGAATTAATAAGGTAAAGATTATCTCGATTAACTCTCTGACTTTCATTAGTGTTTAGGATAGGCAAGGTTGGATTGTGTTAGGATAATATTCTGTGATTGTTCTGGTAAAAAATAAAAATAAAAGTAACAAGAGACGATGAACACTTCCTAACTTCTAGAATATACGGTCGGGACCGCTAGCAGTAACATTGGAACATGACCACTTTGGTACGTGGCCACTATGTTTGGCGGCCAGAATCACTGTACACTAAGATTATTTAGCTTTAATTCTGAATGGCCACTCCTAAGCTGATTAAATGAAATGACATGCAATTTAGTTATAGTTTTATGTACAGCTACTGACAAAGGTCGTGAGCTCTTGCGATTTTTGTATGCAAATATATCCATTAAGATTGATGTTCAGATCAAATCAGCTATATAATATTAAATACATACAGTAATATGTATTTATTTATATATAGCTTATTTGATCTGAACATCAATCTAAATGGATTATTTGCTATAAAGAAAATTGCAAGAGCTCACAAATATTTGTCAGTAGCTGTAGGATACACCCTCTCCTCCACTCACTTATTAACCGGACTCTTAGGGCAGCAGATACAGCAGGGCCAGCAGCAGCACGGCAGACCCTTCCAAGGCAGCGACACGCCAGACATCTTCTCCACAAAATTAGATTCCCCTCCGAAGTACTTGAGGGTGAGAGTCAAGAACTGGTACATGCACAGTGCGAAGTAGAGCTGGGCCGCCGCGTCCAGGAAGATGTTAGCTTTTTGGAAGATGAGACCGAGGTAGCTGCATAGTCCTAGCACCTGGAATAATAGATGACATTAGAAATGGTTTATTAGGTCAGGAACTGGTTCATACACAACGCAAATGCACTAACGAACGATACAAATATTAAATATCATTGCATTTATTTGTATATCTATCTATCTATTGCACCTCTGTCCCCAGTCAGTCTACGCCCCTCCTCCCATCCAGCACCGCCTTCACTCAGATACTTCTTCACTCCATCCTACCACCTCTTATTCGGTGTACCTCTCCCTGTCCTTCCACCTCACTCTCGTACACTCTCTTAGTCATTCTCTTGCTTCCCATACGTTCCACATGGCCGAACCATCTCAAGGTGTTCCTTTTACACTTTCCAGCACATCTACATCCACAATACACCTCTCAGAACTGTATCATCAGCAAACAGCAGTACAGGCAACTTCCACTCGTTTCCCTCCCTTATCAGAGGTACACCAACATCCACTGCTCTTTCTTGTATTTCTTTTATGATTCCATCCATATACAGTACATATTGAACAACCATGGGGACATCACACACCCTTACTTCAACCCAACATTTAAATCAAAGAACTCGCTCTGCTCATTCTCCATATGTACTGATGCCTTTGTACCCTCCTACCACCTCTGCTTCACTGCTTTCACCCTACCCTTCCTTTTCACCCTACTGCTTTCACCCCACCCTTCACTGCTTTCAGCAGCTTGCTATCTACTCTGTATATTCTTAGTACTTTCCACAAACCTTCTCTATCAACTCTGTCATAGGCCTTCTCCAAGTCCATAAAGGCAGCATAAACTTATGTCCCTTCTCCAGATATTTCTCCACAACACATTTCAGGGTAAAAATCTGATCTACACATCCTCTTCCCTTCCTAAACCCGCCCTGCTCATCACCTATCCATTTCTCCGTTATTGCTCTCATTTCCTCGATCACTACCCTACTACGCTTAGAAGGCATATACCCCGGTGGTTACCACACACTTCTCTTTCCCCTTTACCCTTATACAGGGGGACTATTATGCCTGTCTTCCATTCATCAGGTGCACTCCCTTTCTCCCATGCTAGTTTACACATTTTCCATACCCATTTGATCACTATCTCACCACCATACCTCATCATTTCCCCACACACTCCATCTATTCCTGATGCTTTCCCCATCTTCACTCTGTTTATAGCTTCACACACTTCTGACCTGATCCCCACCTCCTCCTCCACTACTTCTCTTCTTCTCCCTCCCATGCCCAATCCATATATACTGTATATATGCTGCAAATAAATTTTGCTTAATGAATATAACAAAACTTATGCAAAGGGTTTAAAACACTAACCGGATACACAGTAAGGACAATAGCCGTGGTCTCCTTAAGGTGTTGAGGTGTGTTGTTGATGACGTGGTAGACTGTGTCGGCGAAGAGGCCCAAGAGCGTTAGAAAGGCGAAGGTAGCTAAGCCGAGCATCACCCACCCCGCCACGCCCATAGCTGAAAAGAGGGAGGAGGTAGGTTAATATAATGGTTAATTTTTTTTTTTTTTTTTTTTTTTTTAAGAGACAATGAACGGAGGAAGGAAAAACACAGATAAAACAAAAAGGTCCATGTGCCTAAAGGCATCCTCCATTCATAAAATGTTTGTAACAACTGGATTTAAACATTTGTTGATTGTAAGTTTGTGGAAAGCAATTCGAGGGAAGTGAATTCCAAAGAGTAGTAGCTCTGGGGATAAATGAATTCTGATAAGCAGAAGTTCTGCATTGTGGAGGAGAAAGTGTAAATTCATGGGCGCTCTCAGCTGCCCTAGTTCTACGGGGAAAGATGTGGAGAGGCGGCACAATTGAAGCAAGTTCCTCGGAACAATTGCTGTGAAAATATCTGTAGAATAATGCAAGGGATGCAACGTTTCTTCGTATGGCTAATGTAGGAAGGTCCTGTGTGATTGTCAGGGTTATTGATTAATCTAATAGCTTTATTTTGAATTTTGTCCAACTGCCTCAATGCAACCACTCCACTTCCACCCCACAGAGGTGAACAGTAATCCATCTGAGAGCGCACATGACTTTTATATATTACGGCCAACTGCTCGTCAGTGAAGAATTCTCGAACTCTGTACAGGAGTCCCAGTTTTTTAGAGGCATTCTTAGCAATGCTTCTAACATAATGTGTCCAGCTCAAGTTAGTAGTTAATGTTACACCGAGAATGTCAATACTAGGGGAAGTGGGAATATTTACATCATTAAAAAATATATGGGAGTCAGTGAGATTCTGTCGGTTAGAAAATTGAATGTACTTGGTTTTCTGTGCATTAAAGGAAACTAGATTCTCTTGTCCCCATTCATTAATTCTAGAAAGGTCCTGGTTCAGAGAAATTGCAGTGTTTATTTTTGAATTTATAAGATCGGGTTGGGTGAAAGAATTGGTAAATGTGAAGGAACTGTGGAGTGTTGAGTCATCTACGTAGGAATGTATTGGATTATGAGTGGTAGATATGAGATCATTGATATGAATGAGGAACAGAGTTGGGGCCAAAACTGATCCCTGGGGAACACCAGCATTTATTGAGTGAAATTGAGAATAAAGGCCATCTACCATTACACGTATTTTTCTGTTATGAAGATAAGAAGAAATTAGTGGAACTAACGTGCTTCACATGTCTCACTCCCTAGACTGGAACAAGACCTCACGGGCTTCACTGCTCATTGTACAGCTGTGAATGTCCAGGCTCTCAGCCTATGCCCGAGAGGGAGTAAGTTGGAATATATATTAAAAAAAAAAAAAAAAAAAAAAAAAAAAAAAAAAAAAAGGGGAGATTTGTATTATTTTGTTCGTTTATATATTTATGTATTTCTTCTTTAGTTTCCTCCCACGACCTCCATCAAGCTTAAAAAAGACCCCCCATCGAGATCAATTTGTAAAAAAATTCGGTAGAAAAATGTCCGGCCAAAGGCAGATTTCTCCTAAATTAAAGACTCGCTATCGCTCGCCAGGAAATTATCGACACCTAAAGGGCACAAAAGGTTTTAAATTCATCAAACTATTGTACCGAACGTCTTAAAATCTCAAAACAAACGGGGCTAAACATTAGGGAGAAAAGGTCCATAAAAACAAACAAACCTCCCTTTAATTGGTGAAAATAGAACAAAATAAGTGAGCAGTTGGCCATACCCGAGAGTTATCTGCGAGTATCTTATGTTTGTCTACAATATATATGATGACTCTCGTAGATATTAGCATTTTTAATATTAGGACAGTTTTTTTTTTCTGTATGTGGATGGGGGAGACAAAAGGCAAACCTGCCTGTGATGAAATCCTCCCCCAGAGTTGAAAGAATGACGGGGCCAATGTTTTTTTGTTTTTTTTGAGCCAAAATGCCTGGACACACGGAGTTTGAAATTATTTAAGTCATAGGATGAGGGAAAGATGGATTCAGGGAGAGAGTTCCAGAGCACAGTTGTTGAATAGAAGAAAGACTGGGAGTATCGTTTCACTCTTGGGTTGGAGAGTTGCACAGAGTAAGAGTGGGATTGTGTTGCAAAAGCGAGGTTTGGCATCCTCTACCCAACCTTAGCCGCTTCTATCTGTCTCTTTTACTGTCCTACTTTTCCTTCTGGGGGCAGGAGGCTAGGAATCCTCCTAACGTTGTAAAATTCACCTATTCGTCCAGACAAAGACAGAGGCGAGGAAACGCGAAAGTGGTCCCGGACCCTAAGAATTGGAACTTTAAATGTTTCTGTTCTGGCTCTGTATCGAGTCGGCCACCCCCAGCTATGGGGTATGTGCCTGAGTACATACATACATACATACATACATACATACATACATACAATATTTGGGACACCTATTTATAATATATTCTGGTTAACATTGGAAGATTTAACTCAGGTTTGGAAGTTTCTCTAGGAATCAAAGAAGTAATGTCTACCTCAAGTAGCCCTCTGACTTCCATAATACCTTCCTAAGCTGAATAAAATTGGCTAATGATAGATCAAATAATATGAAGAAATACGTCCTCAAATACTGAAGGGGTTAGAACAACTGCTGTAACTAGTCTATTCACTGTAAGTAGGCGAGCAATCATGACCTCTATCCTCTGTAACTCCAAAAGGGCTAGAGCAAATTGGCTGTAAATTTCCACATCTATTCATTGACTGACTCTTCCCGAATGGTATAAATATTAGCTTGATTACTCTAGTCGTTTTGGAGTTACAGAGGATAGAGGTCATGATTGCTCGCCTACTTACAGTGAGTAGAGAAATGAGTAGGAGAAATGTTTCTATCGAAAAATGTACAAATTTATCTTGCTGTCGAAACAAAAATATATAAATGCTGGCTCGCTACCGCTCGCCAGGAAAATATTAACACCTGGATGGGAGTAAACGTCTTAAACCAGTAGGCTGAATGGGGCCGATACAAGCCAAAGAGAGGAGAGAAAGAGAACAAAAAAGCGAGGTCGTCAAGGTTGGAGCGGTGTACACAATAATTTGTCCATATGCAACTAATAATGAGTACGCGTGTTGAGTTGTATAATTGTTGCTACACCACCTTACCTTGGGTACACGTCATCACTAGTGGCAGCTTTCCCCGTGTTGAGTTGTGTAATTGTTGCTACACCACCTTACCTTGGGTACACGTCATCACTAGTGGCAGCTTTCCCCGTGTTGAGTTGTGTAATTGTTGCTACACCACCTTACCTTGGGTACATGTCATCACTAGTGGCAGCTTTCCCCGTGTTGAGTTGTGTAATTGTTGCTACACCACCTTACCTTGGGTACACGTCATCACTAGTGGCAGCTTTCCGCGTGTTGAGTTGTGTAATTGTTGCTACACCACCTTACCTTGGGTACACGTCATCACTACTGGCAGCTTACTGCGTGTTGAGTTCTGTACTTGTTGCTACATCACCTTACCTTGGGTACACGTCATCACTAGTGACAGCTTTCCGCGTGTTGAGTTGTGTAATTGTTGCTACACCACCTTACCTTGGGTACACGTCATCACTAGTGGCAGCTTTCCGCATGTTGTGTTGTGTAATTGTTGTTACACACCACCTTACCTTGGGTACACGTCATCACTAGTGGCAGCTTTCCGCGTGTTGAGTTGTGTAATTGTTGCTACACCACCTTACCTTGGGTACACGTCATCACTAGTGGCAGCTTTCCGCGTGTTGAGTTGTGTAATTGTTGCTACACCACCTTACCTTGGGTACACGTCATCACTAGTGACAGCTTTCCGCGTGTTGAGTTGTGTAATTGTTGCTACACCACCTTACCTTGGGTACACGTCATCACTAGTGGCAGCTTTCCGCGTGTTGAGTTGTGTAATTGTTGCTACACCACCTTACCTTGGGTACACGTCATCACTAGTGGCAGCTTTCCGCGTGTTGAGTTGTGTAATTGTTGCTACACCCACCTTACCTTGGGTACACGTCATCACTAGTGGCAGCTTTCCGCGTGTTGAGTTGTGTAATTGTTGCTACACCACCTTACCTTGGGTACACGTCATCACTAGTGGCAGCTTTCCGCGTGTTGAGTTGTGTAATTGTTGCTACACCACCTTACCTTGGGTACACGTCATCACTAGTGGCAGCTTTCCGCGTGTTGAGTTGTGTAATTGTTGCTACACCACCTTACCTTGGGTACACGTCATCACTAGTGGCAGCTTTCCGCGTGTTGAGTTGTGTAATTGTTGCTACACCACCTTACCTTGGGTACACGTCATCACTAGTGGCAGCTTTCCGCGTGTTGAGTTGTGTAATTGTTGCTACACCACCTTACCTTGGGTACACGTCATCACTAGTGGCAGCTTTCCGCGTGTTGAGTTGTGTAATTGTTGCTACACCACCTTACCTTGGGTACACGTCATCACTAGTGGCAGCTTTCCGCGTGTTGAGTTGTGTAATTGTTGCTACACCACCTTACCTTGGGTACACGTCATCACTAGTGGCAGCTTTCCGCGTGTTGAGTTGTGTAATTGTTGCTACACCACCTTACCTTGGGTACACGTCATCACTAGTGGCAGCTTTCCGCGTGTTGAGTTGTGTAATTGTTGCTACACCACCTTACCTTGGGTACACGTCATCACTAGTGGCAGCTTTCCGCGTGTTGAGTTGTGTAATTGTTGCTACACCACCTTACCTTGGGTACACGTCATCACTAGTGGCAGCTTTCCGC
This sequence comes from Paralithodes platypus, assembly GCA_032716605.1. Lineage (NCBI taxonomy): Eukaryota > Metazoa > Arthropoda > Malacostraca > Decapoda > Lithodidae > Paralithodes > Paralithodes platypus. The sequence continues at coordinate 13,156,322 of CM064560.1, read as the reverse complement.
GTGTTGAGTTGTGTAATTGTTGCTACACCACCTTACCTTGGGTACACGTCATCACTAGTGGCAGCTTTCCGCGTGTTGAGTTGTGTAATTGTTGCTACACCACCTTACCTTGGGTACACGTCATCACTAGTGGCAGCTTTCCGCGTGTTGAGTTGTGTAATTGTTGCTACACCACCTTACCTTGGGTACACGTCATCACTAGTGGCAGCTTTCCGCGTGTTGAGTTGTGTAATTGTTGCTACACCACCTTACCTTGGGTACACATCATCACTAGTGGCAGCTTTCCGCGTGTTGAGTTGTGTAATTGTTGCTACACCACCTTACCTTGGGTACACGTCATCACTAGTGGCAGCTTTCCGCGTGTTGAGTTGTGTAATTGTTGCTACACCACCTTACCTTGGGTACACGTCATCACTAGTGGCAGCTTTCCCCTTTATTACTATCATCACTATTAGAATGCATAGTCAAATTTCCAGCAAAGTAAATTTTCAAAATAATTTAGACGTTTCACCAAGCCGGGCCAAAAGTTGACAAATTTATTTTAGGCTAACTACTTAACTTAAGAGTGAGAACAAAGAAACTGGCATAGGAGTAACTATATAAAGGATTTAATACCTTCCTAACAATGTTCCCAAGAAATTTAGAAACAAAACAAAGGATAAGTCTAATAGGTTCTCAATCTTCACCAAATGGACTAGTGTGGATCACTAGAACTGTTGCTGCTGTTGAGGTCGAGTGGAGAGCACGCTCACATGTGAATCTGCTTACCCTGGGTTAGATCCCAGCCGTGGCGGACATTTAGTGGGTGTGGTAGTACGTCCCAAGATATACAGTACAAGTTATAGTCACCAGAGTCCCTAAACTTGTCTTTCCCGCGCAGTGACGTGAAGTAGACCCCATCCCTCTCTCCCTCATTGTTTTCCCCCTTTGATTTGTGAAGGTCGCGCCCATCTCTCCTGCATAAAGTGAAGTGTTTTTTGCATAGCCCTCAAGTTTTGCTGTGTTGCTTTGCTTAAGCAAGTGTGCAGACATGCCCAACAACTGTGCAGTGTTTGGGTGTTTCTCAAACAGAAAAAAACAAGTGATAAGCATCTAACGTTTCACCACTTTCGTAAAGACGAAAGGATTCACCTTTGTAAGAGATCCGACTGTATTAATGATGCTAATGCAAGGATATGCAGTTTACATTTTAAGACAAGTGCATATGAAAGAAATCTTGAATATGAATTAGTAGGCCTCCCATTACCCAAATTGCTGCACAGGATGAAGGCTGGTCCACTTTCAACTCGTCACTTACCAACATCAAGAGGTGAGCCTTACTATTTTCAATTATATATCTAGTTACCCGGTACTTTAAATATATATATATACTGTATATCAAACTGTATAAGGTATTTAGTATTACTTTTATCTACGCTTTCACGTACAGTAGCCAACACATGAACCTGGTACATGAGCCTGCAGTACAGATGTGGTTGAATTTATTGTCCTCACAGATTATTTTATTGTTTGAAGGTGGTTATAATCTTTTTACATACTTGAATTAATGTTAAAAGTGGGTAAGAACAATAATTAACCAGAGTCATCTAAGATAACTTGTCTACATTTTGTGTACATGGTATTTTATTCCTGTAAGATTAAATAACTTCTTAAATACACCTAAATAAATATGTAATAGTAGAGTTTGTCCAGCTAAGTTAAAGCGTCATTTCTTAATAAGCATAAGGGGAATAAGGGGAAAAGTAAATAGTGTGGATTGGCGAAACTATTTTACCGTGACTGTACATTCTGAAGAATAGTGAACAATAGGTAAACATTAAAACAGTGAACGGTGGAGGGTGGGGGATATGTCAAACGAGAGAGTTGCCACCACACTTGTGTGTTCTTAGTTTTCTCTAAATTGTTTAATACTTGATGGTAATACATTATGAACTTAGCATATAATTAAAGACAAAATAAATACATATTCATTGTAGTCATTCAAATTACTTTCGCGAGTAAAAATTATACAAAACATAAATACATAAGACAAATTATTTTGGCATCAAGATGTTTCTGCGCATCCTCACCTTACTTTTTTTTATTAAGGTGACAGTTACAAAGTGGTGTACAATCTATCTTATTCTATTTACATTGTAGTTTATCTTATTGTACCAGTACCTCCCTACAATCAACCTAGTTGTTCCCCAATTCTTGACACACTTGACACACACACACATAGTCTGGACATTCTTTATGACCCTGAGAGAGAAAGAAAGAAAGAGTGAGGTCAGAGGGTCTATCTGACGTCACAAGATCTGCGCGTGTTTATACCTTGTACTGTACAAGGTTAAGAGATACAACAGGTTGGAGCATGGGGTCACTCCAACTCGTACCCGTCCGCGCATGATGTCACAATGCTTGAAGGGTCAGAGGTCACTCGACTGGTCATTGGCTGACAGGCGAGCATTTTTCTATCTTTCTTTCTCCCGTCAAGCCCAAGACCAAGCCCAATATTATTGGTCTTAGTCAAGCCCATAGGTCAAGCCTTGTGACGTCAGCAGGCTGTGCGTGCGCCAACTTGTTGTGTCTCTTACCCTTGGTACTGTATAATTATCTTGGTACGTCCTAGCATGTACTGTATATCATGTTCACACCCAGTCAGGGGACACCTCGACGACGTATACAGACTAATAACATACATACCAAAGACATTCCAACAGCTTCCTCTATCTGCAACACCACTTCTCTGCTATCTACACTCTCCCAGCCGTATGGTCCTAGTGTACTGTCTGATGGCATTAATGGGTTTCGAAATGCAAGAGGTTCCTTTGTAATCATTTGAAATCCTTATTAAAATAACTACAATATAATAATATTTGCCAGCCCTCCCCTTACTGCTATCATTACTACCGCAATATGAAGTCAATTCATTTGTGGCCACTTCATCAGGGATCAATTAAGGCATCTGACTTATATAAGACAACTAAACATAAGAAAATATGAAAACGGGAGTCTGTAGTAGCCCGATTGGCCCACACACGGCAGATCAATTACACACCCAACCCATCACCCCCATTTACCTATCTAAAAACAAATAAACATTTCTTCATATGGAAGATTTCCAATATTATGGATAATGTTTGTCTTTCTTCGTTGCACTGCCTCCAAGGAATCTACTGTATGTCCATTCTGTTTTAAGGACACCAACATTGAACAGCATTATTCATATGTGGCCTCAGTAATGCTAGTTAAAGTTTCAAGATTACGTCTGCGGTTCTGTTACACACGCTTAGTTCTTGATATAAACCCTAGAACTAGACTTGCCTTGTTTCGAACAATGATGCATTGGTTTTTTGGTGTTAGATAACTGCTGACGATGACTCCAAATTTTTTTTTCACTATCCGAGTTACTTATATTATTATGTTCAATCCAACAACCAACTCTACTCCTAAAATATACTATATATTATTATGTTCCTTCCAACAACCAACTCTACTCCTAAAATATACTATATATTATTATGTTCAATCCAACAACCAACTCTACTCCTAAAATATACTATATATTATTATGTTCAATCCAACAACCAACTCTACTCCTAAAATCGATTAATGAAATATTACAAACACATGTGGCAGTCCGTGGATTCGAACCCAGGACGCTCACACCGAAAATCAACACCTTATGCATTACGCCACGAAGACATCTATGATATCTAATATATATCCTGCATTTTGTATCAAGTTACCAAATTTTACTGCACTTAATTTATCTACACTGAACTTCATCTAACAATTTAATGCCCATTCGTGTAGTATATCTCCATTAATGACGTATTGCCGAACTCTAAGTCTGGAGGCAGGACATACCTATGTCAATAAACCCATGCAATCAAGGAAAAACAAAATGTGTGCTTAATATGTATATATATGTATATATATATATATATATATATATATATATATATATATATATATATATATTGTTACAAATCTGGACATCAGTTGCTTAGAGACGGTATACGAAAATAATTACTACTGCAAATGCGCCTGGTCTCTCTACCAAACAACACCACGACGCAACAGGTAAGAGCACTATTAACGCTTCCAGGCTCTTCTCAGGGCTTAAGGTGCACTCTGCCCTGCTCCTATTCTGAATAATAAGTAGAACAGAAATACTCATGTAACTTACTAGCTACGAGAACTCGAAACCAACACCGGGATTAGCAATGCTGGGTTGGATAATCAAAACAGTTAAATACATATAGGCTACCAGCAGACATCAAAGAAACAAGAGTGCAGGTGTACTTCGAGCATAACAGGCTATGCACACCCTCGACAATACATATAGGCTACCAGCAGACATCAAAGAAACAAGAGTGCAGGTGTACTTCGAGCATAACAGGCTATGCGCACCCTCGACAATACATATAGGCTACCAGCAGACATCAAAGAAACAAGAGTGCAGGTGTACTTCGAGCATAACAGGCTATGCGCACCCTCGACAATACATATAGGCTACCAGCAGACATCAAAGAAACAAGAGTGCAGGTGTACTTCGAGCATAACAGGCTATGTGCACCCTCGACAATACATATAGGCTACCAGCAGACATCAAAGAAACAAGAGTGCAGGTGTACTTCGAGCATAACAGGCTATGCGCGCCCTCGACAATACATATAGGCTACCAGCAGACATCAAAGAAACAAGAGTGCAGGTGTACTTCGAGCATAACAGGCTATGCACACCCTCGACAATACATATAGGCTACCAGCAGACATCAAAGAAACAAGAGTGCAGGTGTACTTCGAGCATAACAGGCTATGCGCGCCCTCGACAATACTATATCGTGCGCAAACCAGCCAACGGTAATCCACTCTCAACCCAAGAGAGTTGCACATAATAATATTGCATACATATAATGAACTAACAATACAAGGCAGTGTCCTAATATGTCTACTAACCTCGGGGTGATATTAGTAGAAGCAGGTTGCCCTGACCACCTCTAATATCACACCAGTATATCCTGCTTCAACCTGGGCCTCCCAGTGAGTTACCGCCCGAAACAATGAACTCTTAGAGTCCACCTCCCACACTCACTTAACTATGGGGGGGGGGGGGTCCAGACTGAAGCTGGATTCCTAATTGATCTTAAACACTCCGTTGCCTTAGTTCGAAACCCGAGATAGGGAACAAACAATTGCTGGGGCAGAACCATCAAGGTTGTTACCGGGTCCTAAGCACAAACACGGGGAAAAATATGTAGGGGTATGGATGTGTGTGTGTGTGGACTGTCTATGGGATTAACAGAGCTTATTAGTAAGGACCCCGACAAGCCTCCCAGCTCTTCCCTATCACGGATTCCGAAGTCAGCCACCGGAGGTGCAGAATGTAAAAAACAAAGGGAATTATAATAAAATGCTGATCAGAGGAAAAGGATAATTAAAAGAAGAAATGAATGTCTAGGATTCTCTGTTAATTACGTTACGTTACTATTATGCAAGCAAGGACAAACACAAGGGGCAGACTGATGGGTCACAAGAGAAAGGGGACACCAACTATCTAGTCTGGCCGCCCACGTCCACGAGAGAATAAAGAGGCCCTGGCGAAGCTGGCGGGAGCCTGGCTCAAACTAAGCGGGTTGCAATATATCACCACACGATATGATAACACTAAGACACTTCACAAGAATAACTTATACTAACGTATTCCTGTGTTAACAAATTAACTAAATCAGTGTGGCAGAGAAAATAAAGAACATCTTTATATTGTAACACAACTGAACTTGCAATGATCACATAATTAATTAAACTCGTGTATCACCTCCCCCCCCCCCCCCCCGCGAGACTGGAGCAATATTCCTTCCTCCCCTCACGTAGCCACCGCTAGCTTGCAAATTACGACGGTGCCACTAAAACACAACTTCATAGGCCTATACGAAACTAGTAACACTATTGGCTCATTCTACACAAATGTTTATTGAGACAATTTTTTTTAGAGGTACGGCAACACTAATCATGTGTAATTGGAAGGGTATCGGAGTGAAACTCACAATACCAGGTCTTTCGAATAGACTTGGCACAGCTGCTTTAATAAATCTGGCGCCAGTCGAGTCTAGCTACTCATAAATGACCCTGGTCATTGTGACAATATATATATATATATATATATATATATATATATATATATATATATTGTAATGCCCTCGAAAATGTCCCGCACCCACAATAATACTAACCCGAGTTGAACGTCAGGTATAGCGTAAAATAGTCGTAGATGGTAAGTCCAATAAACTCATCTCGAGAGACTATCACCTGGTTCTTAACCCTTATTTAGCGGCGAGCAACATAAGTCGAGTTAAATAAAGCTGGACTATGTGGCGGCGCTCGACATAACTCGAGTGGCAATTTCAGCACGTAATGTGGCTGAGAGAGAGAGACAAGTGGTGGCAGGAGACTAGCGAGCGTATGACTGCTCCAGACCACCACGGCGAACCTACTGACACAAATCTCAGCTCCCTCCTCCCTCTCTCACTCGCTACATACTCAATTATGTACTGAAAGTACCGAATTACCTGCTTTTTGCACTCGCGTTACACGGTTATTGCAAGAAAACTATCCATCATACAAGGATCGTTATGGTGTCATTCGAAAGCTCTGTTTATGCCCTTTCAGGGATAGGTACTTGTTTTACGTTCTGGGTCTTATTTAGGCATGAAAATGATCACGTAAACAGCCCTATTTTGGCTAAAAACACCCCGCTGTGCGGTACACATAAATAAACCGCATAGGCCGCTCGTAAGGTGTTAAAGATAGTCGTAGATGGTAAGTCTAATAAACTCATCTCGATAGACTATCACCTGGTTCTTAAAAATCGGACTAAGGTTGCTATACTTTTGTACGTCCGTGGTAGTACAGTGGGTTAGCACGCGGGCCTGGTGGTGATGGTGGTGCGTCACTAACCAGGGTTCGAACCCCACCCAAGGCATCTCAAAACCTGTGGGTTTTTAGGGGGGTTAAATTCCCTTCAGAGGTTCGTACCCCGCGCCAGGTACCAGGAAAGGTTCATCCTAAAGGTAGCCTGGGGATATTTCCCTTCCTATTTAACCCTGGAAAAACCTAGCATTTCATTGGTGGCAGCTAAGGAGCGTGACCAGGTAGCTACGTGAAGCACCCGTCACGCGAACCCTAAAAACCATATTGAGATAGCTAAGGTAAAAAGGCTACGATACCTTACGACCTTATAATGCCCTCGAAAATGTCCCGCACCCACAATAATACTAACCCGAGTTGACGTCAGGTATAGCGTCAAATAGTCGTAGATGGTAAGTCCAATAAACTCATCTCGAGAGACTATCACCTGGTTCTTAAAGATAGTTGTAGATGGTAAGTCCAATAAACTCATCTCGAGAGAATATCACCTGGTTCTTAAAAATCGGACTAAGGTTGCTATACTTTTGTACGTCCGTGGTAGTACAGTGGGTTAGCGCGCGGGCCTGGTGGTGATGGTGGTGCGTCACTAACCAGGGTTCGAACCCCACCCAAGGCATCTCAAAACCTGTGGGTTTTTAGGGGGGTTAAATTCCCTTCAGAGGTTCGTACCCCGCGCCAGGTACCAGGAAAGGTTGATCCTAAAAGGTAGCCTGGGGATATTTCCCTTCCTATTTAACCCTGGAAAAACCTAGCATTTCATATATAAAAGAACATAAGAAAATGGGAGTCTGCAGAAAGCCGAGTGGCCCACGCAAGGCAGATCCCTCTCACACTGAACCCTAATTATAGGCCCAGCTCACTAATACCATGAGGACCGACCTCACCAAAATGGTCAGAGATCAACACAAGATTACGGGGGTCTACAGAGCGCCGATTAGCCCACACCCGGCAGATCCCTCCTCACACCCAACCCATCTCGTCCATATGCCTGTCTAATTTTATCTTAAAGCTCCCTATCATTCTCGATCCTACCATATCACCCGGTAGCCTATTCCACATGTCTACAACTCTGTTACCAAACCAATATTTGCCTATATCTTTTCTGAAACGAAATGTATTTAATTTGAAACCATTTGTTCGAGTTCTTTCGCTATCTCTGAGCTTCAGTACATCTTTCATGTCCCCTTTATTAATCCCACTAACCCACTTGAACACTTCTATCATATCCCCTCTAACTCTGCGTCTTTCTAACGAATGTAAGCCTAATTTCTTCAATCTTTCTTCACATGGTAGATTTCTAATATTATGAATCATTTTTGTCATTCTTCGTTGTACTCTCTCCAACGAATCTATGTCCATTCTATAATAAGGACACCGAATTGGACAGCATAATCCATATGAGGTCTCACTAATGACAAGTAAAGTTTTAAGATAACATCGGCAGTTCTGTTACTCACACTCCTTGAGATGAATCCGAGAATCATGTTTGCCTTGTTACGAACGCTTATACACTGTTTTCTATGATTCAATAATTACTAACAAACACACCCAAATCTTTCTCGCAGTCCGAGTTTTCTAATTCCGTATTAGCTAGTTTATATTTTTCATTTGTATTCGTCTTCCCTATCTTTAATACCTTGCATTTGTCAATGTTAAAATTCATCTGCCAATTTACTGACCATTCGTGTAAGGTATCTAGATCCCTTTGGAGGCTCTCTATGTCGCTATCTGAATCAATTGTTCTCCCTATTTTGGTATCGTCTGCAAATTTACTTATCCTACTAGTTATATCTAAATACAGGTCATTTATGTATATAACAAACAGCAGAGAGCTTAATACAGATCCTTGGGGGACACCACTTTTGACTGCACCCCATTCTGACTTAATACCATTTAAGCTGACTCTCTGTTTCCTACCAATTAGCCATGACCTAATCCATCCCAACAACGATCCACCTATTCCATGCGCATCAACCTTTCTTATCAATCTTTCATGAGGGACTCTGTCGAAAGTTTTACTGAAATCTAAATATGTTATATCATATGACTTGTCATTATCTACCGCTTAATATACCTCTGAGAAAAAGCTAAGCAAATTGGTAAGGCAAGAATGTTCCTGAGTGAATCCATGCTGAGAAGAATTGATTAAGTTAAATTTGTCTAAGTGGCTTCTAATTTTCCTAGCAATAATTGACTCTAGCAACTTTCCTATGATTGATGTGAGACTAATGGGACGGTATTTGGATGCAATCGATTTATCATCTTTTTTGAAGATCGGAACCACATTTGCAAGCTTCCAAGCTTCTGGAACTAAACCTGTTTCTAATGACTTGTTAAATAGAAATGTTAATGGGTAACTTAACTCATCTCTGCATTCTTTTAATACTCTAGCATATACCTCATCAGGACCAGGCGATTTTTGAGGTTTCAGTCTGTCAATTTATACTTATACTAACCGTACGTAACATATTTTCTAAACTATCACTATAAACCTTACGGACTTCTGGAATCTGTGCCAAATTTGCATTAGTGAAAACGGAAAGAAACTGTCTATTTAATGTACTGCACATTTTTAAAGAATTTTCTGTCATTTCTCCTATCGAAGTTTAAAGGGGGCCTATTTCATTTCTAACTTTATATTTATATAGTTGGTAAAAAGCTTTAGGGTTATTTTTTGAGTCGTTGGCCATTCATATTTCATAATTTCTTTTTGCTTTCCTAATTTCCTTTTTGACCTGTATTGATAGAGTCTGATGGTAAATAAGTAGGTGATTTTTGCCTTTCTTAATTTTTCTATATATTCCTTTCTTTTTTCCTATAAGATCTATTAGTTTATTATTCATCCATTTTGGTTGGTTCTGTGTCCATCTAAATCTTCTTTTGGGGATATATTTATTTTGCACATTGTGGAGTGAAGAAATAAACTGTTCATATGTAGCTGTCAAGTTTAACTCTGGCTTATCCTGACTTAATTGTTTAACAATAGGGTCCACCCTTAAGGCTCTTCTTATCCCACCATAATCGGCTTTTCTGAAATCTGGGATAAGTGTCATATTCTCTTTAGCATTTCCTGTCCATTGTATATTAAAATAAATAAATTTTCGCCGCGATTTCCTAGTTGGTCCCCTATCTCTACATTATTTATCATATGTTCATTATTACTGAGAACTAAATTAAGGATATTATTACCTCTAGTCGGCGAGTCTATGAATTGAAATAAACAACTATCTTGTAAGGCCTCAATAAACTCTTCAGAATCTTAGTCGCCGATTTGATGCTGCCAATCTATCTTCGGAAAATTAAAATCCCCCATAATGCAAACATTACCTTTGGATGTGTTCGCCGCCCCTCTAGCGGCACCAAGGAGCGCGACGCCCCTCGTTATGGGTGGTGATTTGGTGCATTAGACTGGTTGAAGCGACAGCTCGCTCCCTTGCGAGGATGGGCTCGTCTGGCACTTTTTGCAGTTCGACATCTAGGGCTCTCTTGAAGTTGTCTAACGAGATGTCCCTCATGTCTCTTACTCGCCGTGGGAGTTTGTTGAAGAGACGTGGGCCTCTGTGTGATAACCAGCCCTCTCGCAGAGAGCCCATAGCACCCCTGTTATTCATCCGGGGTATTTCGCATTCCCAGCCTCTCCTATCACTGAATTTCATGACTATCGGAGTATGTAGGTTTGGTACTAAACCCTCTGCGATTTTCCATGTGTATATTATTAGGTAACGTTCTCTTCTACGTTCCAGTGAGTACAGATTCAGTGCTCTTAAACGCTCCCAATAGTGTAGATGTTTTATCGAACTTATATGCGAAGTGAAATTTCTTTGTACACTCTCTACGTCATTGTTAAACCTTGATGCTAGTTTCACTTCCTGCCATAAAGATTTACCTTCATTTCTACTCATATTTGGTGGTCTATAAATGACTCCAATAACTATGGTCTCGCTACCTTCGCTAACCTCTACCCAAACATTTTTGTTATCATTATTTAGTCTAATACCTAATTTAGTACAGCATTTTAATGAACTCCTGACAAACACTGCTATTCCGTCGCCCCTCCTACTTGTTCGGTCATATTTAAACAAACTATATCCTGGTATATCAAATTCTGCTAAAAAATGCTTGGATCCAAGTTTCTGTAAGCGCTATTATGTCTATATTTTCATTGCTAACAAGTGCTCTAAGTGCGTCCATTTTATTACATAAACGCCTACAGTTTGACACAAACTGTAGGCGTTTATGTCAATGTATTTCTTTTATTGGTGTCTGGTGGACCTTTTTTTTCATCAATTAGTATCTATTTGACTGTTATTATTGTATTGTACTATGGTTGATATTGTACAACTATTTATACGACTAACGTCTAGTACTGCATTATTATCAATTTTTTCACTGTTATTTATAACATCTAATTTCCTTTCCTGACTATTCTTTCTATCACCTAATAAATTTTGTTTTCTTTTGATGGGATATTGCCAATTTAAAACCACACCTCAACTGCTCTATCAACTAACCTTCCAAGCATCCCTACCCCTTTCCTACTTAACACCTTACGAGCGGCCTATGCGGTTTATTTATGTGTACCGCACAGCGGGGTGTTTTTAGCCAAAATAGGGCTGTTTACGTGATCATTTTCATGCCTAAATAAGACCCAGAACGTAAAACAAGTACCTATCCCTGAAAGGGCATAAACAGAGCTTTCGAATGACACCATAACGATCCTTGTATGATGGATAGTTTTCTTGCAATAACCGTGCAACGCGAGTGCAAAAAGCAGGTAATTCGGTACTTTCAGTACATAATTGAGTATGTAGCGAGTGAGAGAGGGAGGAGGGAGCTGAGATTTGTGTCAGTAGGTTCGCCGCGGTGGTCTGGAGCAGTCATACGCTCGCTAGTCTCCTGCCACCACTTGTCTCTCTCTCTCAGCCACATTACGTGCTGAAATTGCCACTCGAGTTATGTCGAGCGCCGCCACATAGTCCAGCTTTTTTTAACTCGACTTATGTTGCTCGCCGCTAATTAAGGGTTAAATGCACCCTGTCCCTTGCGTACAAGCTATCGTTACCGTAGTAGAGGCTCCACTTGTCTATGAATGGATATATACACAAAGTCTTAAAACTGTTATCAAGCTCCGAAAGTCTGAATCGGATTGAGTTTCGACCCTGTGTAGGAGCAGGGTTGAGTTGGCTTGATATTGGACACCCTTTTATGGCATTTGGGTGTGAAATCCGACACCATTTCCAGTCTATCGGAGATAGTGATGGTAAAGGAAAATGCGGCTATGTACTAAAGTGTTTTACTACCTTTTTATATGCGCTTAAACAGTCAAATGTCATTTAATTTTCAAATAAAATTTGTTTACTGAACTGCAAGTGTTCGTTTGGGCATCAGTAGACTTTGGTACAAATGCATGGAGCCGTGGTGGTCGAGTGGTGAGCACGCTCACGTGTGAATCTGCAACACCCGGGATCTAATCCCTGCCATGGCGGACATTTAGTGGGTGTGGTAGTACGTCCTAGCATGTTTCACATGCTCGCACCCAGTCAAGGGACATCCTGACGACATATACAGACTAAACACACATAACAAAGCCACTCCAACAGCTTCCTCTCTCTCTCCAACACCCCTTCTCCCATCTCTACACTCTTCAGAAAAATAGGAAAAGTAGAATGTATATAAGAGGTGCCGTTGTAAAGGCTTATCCCTCAATACTTCATCTGATCTGATCTGATGTTTGGTAAATGCCTGCTTGTATTGCAAAATATCAATGCTAAACGGCACTTACAAGGTTTATAATAGAAGACACTATTATACTTTGTAGATATGATGAGTCAAATAATGACAATGAATGAAACAGTTATTTTAATGTTTATCACAAACAACCTACGAAATAAAACACATTCACTCCAACCAATCACGGGACATTACTGCGCAGTTACCACATCCACGATTCTGGAGTATGAGCTGGAAAATAATCAAGTATAGCAATACTAGCTGAAGGTACAATGCTCTGCTTCTCAGGTGTCGTCAGGGTTGGTAGTCGTAGCGCCTGGTTCTCGCTCTTTCTGTTGGGCTGGTGGCTGGCTTGGTGAAGATGTTGTGTGGCTATAGGGAATAATAAAGTCGCATTAACCTTGGTAAGTGACACTGGTTGTTCCACCTAGGTATGCGTAGAACAATGGGGAACCTGGGTAAGCATTCTCCTTCCTGCCTGGGTAAGTGCTAGAGGTGAACTCCCGAGTAATTTCTATATCCTAGCCTCTACCCTTTTTCGGAGCTGGTCAGTAGGCACTGTCTTTCGGGGAAGAAGGGCAGGGGTGATCCTTAGTGAGCCCCTCCATCATGGAGATGATAATTGTGGAGCAGGTAATGGGAACTCTCATTTTCTGTTGGTTGGCTGTGGAGGGGAGACTGTCTGCTTCCATTTTCTTTGATGATAGTGGTTGGGGGAGACCGTTATACTTCTGGCGTGACATAGGTCCTTCTTCCTTGATGTCTCTGGCAAGAGAGATGTTAGGGGCAGGGTATCCACCAAGGGTGTACTAGATGGCAAGGGCGCCAGCAAAACTGGTAGTGGTGGGCTGGCTTGGTTGGTGGCAATTGTTGTAATCCTGCATTCTGCAATATATGGAGTCCGGTCCAGGTTATTTTTATGGTTTTAGCTTGTCTAACTGCTAAAGTGTAACTAGAGTGTCTACTTATGTTTACTTTATTTAAAATATTATCTATATTTTTATTATATATCGGACAAAACTCCAGTATATGTAAAATGCCCCAGAACGAGAAGCCCACCACAGAAGCCACGAACGAACACCACACAGAAACACCCGAAAGAAACGTCCACAGAACGAAAGGACCAGCTGACCGAGCCAGCCAATTCAGACAGGCCCAAGCCCGCAGGGCTAAGCAGCTCCAGGCCGCACCTACCTACCCCTTCTAAACTGACCATTTTTCCACACCTCACGTACACTACCCCCTCGTGTCCTACACTTCTAACTACAATGATGATGAACAGGAATATACATTCATATTAAAAACACCCATGCCCTGTCCCCAGGTTGAGCCAATGCCAACAAAGCAGACAGCCATATATCTATGTATGTTCTTACATCCGAGAAGTAGATGTTATATATCTTAGAAGTTAAAACACCCACGCCTGTCCCTAGACCTCGTATATCAATTTCCATGACGAGTATAGATATATGTAACCCGTGCTCAGTCGCCCCTTGCATTGTTCCTCTAGTAATTAAGTGTCTCTATAATATTAACTGCCACCAGTATTGATACGACATAGCGGCACTGTCCTTGTGTCGTATTGTGCCAAGTGCAAATCAACCAGGTTTCATCACCTTATTAGGATGACGACTATAATGTCGTCGTTCATCGATGTATTTACTCCTTAGGTTACGTATTAATATTAACATTCCCTAACCTATCTTGTCTTGCCAGACTAAGTTTCTGAAGACCCATCGCCCCCATAAATCTATGTATTTAATCCTTAGTTTAAGTATTAATGTTAGTGTCTCTATAATATTATCTGCCACCAGTATTGATACGACATAGCAGCACGTCCTAATGTCGTATTGTGCCAAGTGCAGATCAACCAGTTTTCATCACCTTATTAGGACGACGACTATAATGTCGTCGTTCATCTATGTATTCAATCCTTAGTTTATGTACACATGTTAACATTCCCTAACATATCTTGTCTTGCCAGACTAAGTTTCTGAAGAATCATTGCCCATAAAATCTATGTATTCAATCCTTAGGTTAAGTATCTTTATCCGCCATTGTGTTCACCTTTTTCCAGTTACTTCTCCACAATTGTTATTCGTCTTCCAATCACCTCCTTCGTATCCACAGTCCACACTATGCCAATTTGCTTTGTGTCCTACACCTCTTACCCCAACCAGAGATTGTATAGATAACCTTAGTACCAGTATCTGTCATAAGTACCTCAAAACAATAACGAAGTACCCCTACGAACTGCCGCTTTTCTTAGTATATATTTCATAGAAAACGCAGTTCCCAGGGATAACTAGACGTGCAAAAGCTCGTGCCAACTAATAGTATCCATAACCCCTCGTACTGACGAGGAATAATACACCATGATTTTCCCCACTTTACCCACAGTCAAGCACACACCTACAGTTCACCTCCTTCTTCCCCCCCAGCCCCACAGTCCACATAATTCTATCTTTTCCAGACTCATATACCACCCCATAGTTGCACTCCCCGGTAGCATTTGGCTAACGTACTTTCACTGCCTTTTCAAACTCCAATATCAAATGCAGCCTAATGCCATCCCCACGCCCAGAAACCTTAGGGTCAAATTTCCCTATAGCCCCCCCTGAACTCCTCCCCTCTCATTAAAATACCCCGCGCTTCTCGACTCTTGTCCGACCTAGCCTCTCTCTCATACCTCTTGAAGATCCTTGATTTTTCCGTTGCTAACGCTCTCCAACCTTTTATATATATACTCCTATCCAGCCTGCCTTCCCTCAGCAGGCCAGAACAACATTAGAACTTTACTAATCCCTTGCATGCCATCTATTCTCTTACAACCTATTCACAACTCTGCACCCAATGGTCGTCGGTGCGAGGCTAGCCGCCTCACCAGTAACTAACTTCTATTGCCATACTTCCAGATAAATGTGGCAGAGTTAGCAACCAGTCTCCACCACATCCAGCAAACCATACGATTAACAACCAACCGATTAAAACCAGCTAGCCAAGGCACCTTCGGTTTGGATATTAAGAAGACCCACATCTGTCTCATAAACAGAGGGTTATTACAAACACTGGTGATATGGCAAGCCCCTAGCCACAGCCGCCGGACGACCATCCCAGAGAGAGAGCGCCCGGCTAACCCTTTTTTTACCCACCCGAGGAGGGAGACCCCCACCCCCACGGAGGTATACCTGACCCCTGTTTTGACTTCCGGGTCATTGCCAGGTAGCCTAGGAATTCTTCCTATCCATGAACTAACCATGCATGTCTAACCCCCTTACTCACCTCTCTGTACCCACAATAACCCATTCACCTGTTTTGCATACTCGGATAGTCAAATTAGCACCTCAGCTAGGCAACAGAACGAAGACTGAGCAATATAAGAGAGACGCCCCTATCACAGCTGTCCCAGTCCTCCCCGCAAAGTAGATCCAGTCTCCCTCCCATAAATACTTCCAGTATAGCCAAAATAGTACCTTTTACTAAGGC
Source organism: Paralithodes platypus (assembly GCA_032716605.1). Classification (NCBI taxonomy): domain Eukaryota; kingdom Metazoa; phylum Arthropoda; class Malacostraca; order Decapoda; family Lithodidae; genus Paralithodes; species Paralithodes platypus. The sequence goes on along the minus strand of CM064560.1, from coordinate 13,140,192 downwards.
TCAGTTATATCACACATTAAAGGCTTCCTATAGCCATGTGCCACAACAGTAATCACCATCTTACCTAGTCCCCATATCTATTGAGAACTCAAATAAGTCCATAAGACTCGAGATCCCTATTGTCTACAGGGTCCAGAACCGAGCCTATAAACCTAGCTCCCGCCCCCAGTCAAATCAGTTGAAAGTTAGATACCAACCAGTGGTCACTACCCTGAAGTTAACCTCTAGCTCTGCCCTTGTGGTGTTCCTGAGTTGAGAGATTCCCGAGCCGGCAGACTCCATGGCAGAAGTTAAATAGAAGAGCTGTCCATGTACAAGTCCCAACGTGCACCTTATAACCTTCACACAAATTAGTGGGTATATAAGTGTGTAGCCAGCACCGATCGTCAAGAGATCCGACTTGAGGACTTCCTACATTTTGGACCACCTGGACGGCCGAGGAACCAGTCGTTAGCCCCCAACATCACTGGAAGCAAGATAACCAGGACCAGACCCACAAATACTATTCAAGATTCATGTTACTAGTACTAAGTGTTATAGTACCAGTTCGACATTCACTTATTAACTTTTCTATGAAGTGGCTATAACTTGCCCAGTGTAACTCATATTTAACCATTCCATTTGGGACGTACTAAGCGTATCAGTGTTCATTAATTAACAGGCGACATTGACTCTCATAATTACCTTATTCAGATATTAAAACCCTAGTGATATCAAACGTTCGCCCACTGATTTGTGTTCTACGTATTTCTGTCATAAGAATAAAAATCTTAGATCAGTACCCCCTTGAGGTTACTAGAATTGCCGTGTTCAGATATATACGCGTATCTAATTCTAACTGTGAGCTGCTACTTGGGCACGCGACCTACCAGAAAGAAATCTAATTAGTGAAATTGAATACATAAATACGTTGAGGTCGTCCAGTATAATAAACCTTGCTAACTAAATCCGTGATCAGAAGAGTATACCTGAATGTTGGAAGTGGGAGACTAGGCTCCATCCAGATCCGCTAATGCTAGCAGTTCCCTTCTATTATTTGTTTTGTACGAGTCTTACTATCTTTCCATGCTCTTTATTCACTTACTTCAATAAACGTGAACGTGTGTCGTGTTACCGTGTGTTTATTTTGTGTTCTCTATTCCTCATACCTTGTATTGTGCATGCAGCCTTATATACCCAGTCAGATAGAGCCCACATTGACCAAGTTAATCCTGTAGAAAAACAGGGCATAACAATATGCGCTAAGTATTCACCTGTGAAGAAAGAGAAAATAATTGTTAACATTTTACAAATATTGACATCTTTGTATATGAGAATTCTGGACTCTTTTTTTTAGGAGGGCCTATTTTGTTCCTTGGTTTTGTTTCATTAAACTGGAAAAAACCAGTTCAGGTTATTTAAACGATGTAGCGATTTTAATTTTGTAATTGCTCTTAACTTTCCCAGTATCAGCATTAACTTTTCTACTAAGATATGCACAATAATTTTAAAAATGGTTTTCACCTCTCTTTATTGTCCTATAGGCCTACACCCTTTTCTTTAAACCTAGCTTATGACTGATGTTATTATTCATCCACCTTTGGTGGCTATTTTTTTTTTTTATCACAAGCACTTTTTATGTGTCGTGAATCGTAGCTGGTATATATACCGTAGTTTGAATTTCCCGGGTTCACGACAGCTGGTTCCTTTTTGTTTATACGCATTACTTTATTTATCTATGTGGATAAATATTACTGTGGTTACACCAATTATATCTTAGTTTATTTTCTCTTATTATTTAATCACAGGGGGCGATATAGAACCCTTAAATATATTTTATATTGTCACGATAAAAGGGAATATCAGACACACTTCACACAGACTTCGTCCCGCTAACAACAAACCACCAGTTGCTGCCACATAACACCAGAACTTCCCTGATATTCACCTACTGACATGTCCATCATCTAATCTACACTCTTTGCATCATAGCTAAGTTCCTTTAATACTAGAAGTACTTCATAGATATTACTGGGACTACCACAGATAACCTACATATACATTTTAACACGTAAGTCAACCGCCGACCCGGTATCATTTTTATAGCCTAGGCCAATTCATCTTTCCAGGTTTAATTATTTAATTTATATCCGTTTCTCCTCTACCCCCTAGGAATAATAAACAGGATATAATTGGTGCCGTGACCAGGATAATGGGCCATCTGTTATATATTGATAAGAATTGGGGGGTATTAGGCCTGACTTGTCTGCCTTTGTGTAGAGCTGGGCAATCCGGTGGACAAATGTTGAGGGGCGTATATGTCCGGGATTTTCCGCTGGACCGTCCAGTGCAGTGCCCTGCTTTTTTTTTTTAAGCAGTTCTATAGACCAGGGGCAAGGGTGGACACTGTCAGGCAGACCTCAGCCGGGGTTAGATGTGCCAGGGAGCCGCAAGGTATTAGATAGGCTACTGAACAGAGCGCATGCCTTCTTTGAGAAGAACGACAGGGCCGAGGAGGAGCAGTCGACGCAATAGGCTAGATTTAAAGACTAGGACGACGGCTGCGGCTGTTCCTCCTTCAGAGGAGTCTTGATCCTTCTTTCTTTTTCTTTGTAATTTGTTAAAATTTAATATAGCCTAGTAAATTAAATATTGTAAAGTAGAGTAATATGACATAGGGTAAAATTTCCTTTTCTTTGATAATTTGTAAACTCACAGGGGGCACGCGATCTGCATGCTTCAATTTGCTTGGTTGCTGTCGTCATCAATGTAAGTAGGTTAGATTAGGCTTAGAATAGATTAGAATAGGTTAGCCTACAGAGACAATTAGTATTGTTGTTCCTTAAGCTTTAGTTACCGTAAAATTTTAAGAATGGAGGAGAAAGTAAAGTCATTGCGGCGGTTCAGGGCCACCAAGAAGGAGGGATTACTAAGCTTACCTCTAATCTGTCTGATTTTATTGAACATGCGGCTACACTGCATGATGTAAGGGGTGTGAAAATCACTGTAGAAAAGGCCCTAGCTGATATCGAGTCGTATAACGTAGAGTTGTATAGCTTATATTCAGATGATCAGTTAGAGGAGGAGATGGTGAAAGATATGCAGTATGTTAATCAAGTAAACAGTCAGTTAGCTGAGTTAGATAGTGCTCTACAGACAACCACTACTGGTAGATCTCATGATAGCGCAGCAAGTAGGAAACAGAAGGGTATTAACCTAAGAAGTGCGCATGGGGGTAATTAGACACCTCTGCCTGTGCTGACGTATTTGAGCTGTTTCCATCACTAAAATATTAATTTTACCATATATAGCATTAACACCTTACGAGCGGCCTATGCGGTTTATTATATGTACCGCACAGCGGGGTGTTTTTAGCCAAAATAGGGCTGTTTACGTGATCATTTTCATGCCTAAATAAGACCCAGAACGTAAAACAAGTACCTATCCCTGAAAGGGCATAAACAGAGCTTTCGAATGACACCATAACGATCCTTGTATGATGGATAGTTTTCTTGCAATAACCGTGCAACGCGAGTGCAAAAAGCAGGTAATTCGGTAGTTTCGGTACATAATTGAGTATGTAGCGAGTGAGAGAGGGAGGAGGGAGCTGAGATTTGTGTCAGTAGGTTCGCCGCGGTGGTCTGGAGCAGTCATACGCTCGCTAGTCTCCTGCCACCACTTGTCTCTCTCTCTCAGCCACATTACGTGCTGAAATTGCCACTCGACCTATGTCGAGCGCCGCCACATAGTCCAGCTTTTTTTAACTCGACTTATGTTGCTCGCCGCTAATTAAGGGTTAATACTTATCCATACGTGCCTATTATGGGTTGATTATAAAGGTATTAACCTGAAACAACAATAAAACGAGTGAAAACAGCGTTTGGATGGTAAAAATTGGAGATACAGGCCGCGAGTTATATAATGTATGGGTGAGGCAACCTGCTTTCCCGCCAATTTCCCCCAAGGCCACTGAGACACAGTCGATCGATACTCTCTCTCTCTCTCATGCACTCGCTTGCTAACAGTGTTGACAATGCCCTGCTTGCAACTCGCTAATGTTAGCACGAAAATATACCTCAGAATAAGGGAATAACAGGGAAAATAGGTGATAACTGAAGGAGGGGAGGAAAGTGGGGAAGGAGGGGAGGTAGAGGAGTGATATTTTGCATGGCCCAGGGGCAATTTTTTTTTTTTTTTTTTTTTTTTCGATGTTTAACACCTTACAAGCGACCTATGCGGTTTATTTATATGTACCGCCCAGCGGGGTGTTTTTAGCCAAAATAGGGCTGTTTACGTGATCATTTTCATGCCTAAATAAGACCCAGAACGTAAAACAAGTACCTATCCCTGAAAGGGCATAAACAGAGCTTTCGAATGACACCATAACGATCCTTTTATGATGGCTAGTTTTCTTGCAATAACCGTGCAACGCGAGTGCAAAAAGCATGTAATTAGCCACTTTCCCGATACAATTCCTTATATAGCGAGTGAGAGAGGGAGGAGGGAGCTGGGATTCGTGTCAGTATGTTCGCCGCGGTGGTCTGGAGCAGTCATACGCTCGCTACTCTCCTGCCACCACTTGCCTCTCTCTCTCAGCAACATTACGTGCTGAAATTGCCACTCGAGTTATGTCGAGCGCCGCCACATAGTCCAGCTTTATTTAACTCGACTTATGTGGTGAGCCGCTAATTAAGGGTTAAAGTTGATTTTTTTTTTCTCTGACTCTTAAAAGTCTTCCCACAGTCCGCCGGGGGAACTCTTAAGAGTCTTCCCGCAGTTCCCGGGTTAAGCTACCCTCCCTGAAGTTGCCAGTTTTTGACGGGGATCCAACACAGTGGGTGGGTTTCTGGGAGCTCTTTGATTGTAGTGTTCACTCCCAAACAGACTTAACTGACATTCAGAAATTTACGTATCTAAAGGGACAACTTAGTGGTGAGGCTCTACAAATTGTTAGTGGGTTTAGTTTGGTCGCTGCAAGTTATGAACCAGCGGTCACTATACTGAAAAACAGTTATGGTCAAAAGGATCGCATCAAAGCAGCTCACATAGCGAAACTGTGTAATCTCCCGCATCCTAGCCAGGAGGTCAGTGCTCTGAAAGATTTTTACGCGTCATTTGAGTGTGCGTTAGAGTCATTACGCTCTATGGATGTAACAGTAAGTGAAATGTGTGCAGTACTGTTACATAATAAACTTCCTAGTGCACTCTCTGAAGTGATTAAGCGTGAATTAAAAGACAACTGGCTGGATGTGGATGAATATGTTCGTGTGTTTAAGAATGAAGTGTGCAATCTAGAAAGTAGACATAATCCACTAGAACAGTTTGGGGCGACCGCCACAACAGCATATGCGGTGTATCAGAAACCCGATACCAAGCAGAAGTATGGATGTAAGTTGTGTTTAAAGACAGGACATTTTTGGGCAAAGTGTGCTAAATACAAGAACAGTCCCGCCAAAGCCAATAGAGCAAGGCAGTTGAAATTGTGCGTCGGGTGCCTGTCGTCAGAACATGGAAGCCAGGGGTGTACTAACCCTAAAATTAGGCCGTGCCGATTCTGCCAACAGAAACATTTTAATTATCTGTGTCCGACGCCACTCCTTGAACAAACTGGACAACCAGTGGCCCCTGAACCAACAATGACCATGGCTGTGGCTTCGGGCCGTAATGCAGTGTTGTTGCCTACCATTCAGATTCCCTTGACCGACAGAAACGGTCATACCAGCAAAGTAAGAGCTTTGTTGGACCACTGTTCGCAACGTACCTTCATCTTGCGCTCTGCTTTATCGCAGCTTGATTATGTTAGGGTCTCTAAGGAACAGCTAAGGCTCCAGGGATTTACTGGCTCACTTGGTAGTACTGAGTATGAAATAGTAGAGTTAACCTATCATCACAGAAGAAGGGTGTGTAAATTGAGGGCCATTGTGGTGGAGGAGTTATCAGTATACAAACTAGGGAGAGGATTAGAGATGGAGGTAAATGCTATTAAGGCTCAGGGTTACAAATTAGCCGATCCAGGTATCACTGATGGAGATATGATAGGGTTACTGATTGGGGCGGACTTTTATTACCACTTTGTACATTCAGGCTATGTCAAGGAAGGAAGTATAGTTATGTTACCCACAATTTATGGTTATGCACTGAGTGGCACTTATTAGTCAGATATAGAAGAGACCCATGTAGAGTTAGTCACTGTTCTTAAGTTAGCAGTAGACCCTTTAGTGGAGATACAGGAAGATATTGGCAGTAAATCTCCAGAATTAAAGGATCTGACAGCTCTATGGGACTTGGACCATATTGGTATAAGTCCTAATGAGACTGGTAAGGGTGGGGAGAGAGTCTTAAATAGATTTACTGAGACGGTACAGTATTCCGAAGCAGAGGGACAGTATATAGTGGAACTGCCGTGGAGAGATAACATAGATAAATTACCTGATAACTTTAAGTTAGCCCTGGGCAGAATGAGAGGCTTGCAGCGTAAATTTATAAAAGATCCCAACTACTGTCAACAGTATACAAAAGTTCTGGATAATCAGATAGAAAGGGAGTTTATTGAAAGGATAGAAAACAGGAATCAACCTGGTCATCCCATTCACTACTTAGCTCACCATGGTATTATTAACCCGGCAAGCGCGATAGGCCTCACGGAAGGCTTCCTATAGGGAACGCGATAGGCCTCACGGAAGCAAGACCATAAAAAAAGCCTTCCAAAAAAAAAAAGGGCCAATCAAAACAAAGGATTTTGTCTCTAGGTGAGATAATTCCCCTCTAGTACTCATCCATGTGTTTCTCACCCCTCCCCCTCCCCTCCTTCCCCTCCTTATTCCCCCCTCCCCCCCCTCCTCAATTATCACCTATTTATCCACTTATTATCATCATTTATCGGTTGTTTTTCTCTCCCGCGATAATGTAGCACAAGTGGGTTGCATAAAAGATCGTTATGCAACACCCAGACACCGGCACACACCGCCCCGCTCGTCTCAGTTGACTCCCAGACAGCGAGAGGGGAGGGCTGCCTGTGGCTCTCTCTCGCCTGAGATTATGACCGGGTGGCCAATATCTTCGTTTTTCACCACCCAAATGCTTTTCCCACTTATTTTAGCACTCTTGAAGGTTCATATATACATCATATATGTAAAATAAAAGCATACCGAAAACAAATAATGGTTTATATTGTAAATATAACGAATTCTGTCAGAATCCAGGGCTAGAAATGCACAAATAACTACCCTAGCACCTAGGTCTATATCGCGCTTGTCAGGTTAAGGATAGTGTTACTACGCCTGTACGGATAGTGTTTGACTGTTCGGCTAGGATGGACGAGAAGGCGTTCAGTCTGAATGACTGTCTCCATACAGGTCCATCGCTATTGGCTGACCTCACCCAGGTACTTCTACGCTTTAGATGCCATCAATTTGCCTGGGTGAGTGATATTGAAAAAGCATTTCTCATGGTGGGGTTGAGTGAGAAGGATAGGGATGCTACTAGGTTTCTGTGGCCCGTTGATCCCTTGGATGTTGCAAGTCCTTACATTGTCTACCGGTTCCGTGCAGTTCTGTTCGGGGCCACCTGTTCCCAGTTCCTCCTTAATGCTACCATTCAAAAACACCTGTCTATGATACAGGAGAACAGTGAAGTAGTTAATAAGCTAAAAAGGGGGTTGTATATTGATAACTTACAGGGGACTGGTGATGATGTGAGTGATTTGCAACAACAATGTTGGGATGCCCGTAGAATATTTTCCAGCGCTAACCTGTCTTTACGTGAGTGGGTCACAAATAATGAGAGTTTGCGGGAACTGTTGCACCTGAAGGGAATAGCTTCCGCCAAACAAGACGAGGTTAAGGTACTTGGCGTTGAGTGGCTAACTGATAAGGATATGTTACAGGTTAATTGCCGCGGAAGTAGCCCTGCATTGGTTACAAAACGCGAGGCTCTAAGTCTAACCGCGAGTGTTTTCGATCCTCTAGGAGTGCTGCTACCAGTAACCATCCGGGCGCGGAGGTTCGTACAGGACTTGTGGAGATTAGAGTGTGGGTGGGATGTCCCCATTCCAGATGACATGAGAGCTAACTGGCAGGGTATTTATGACGATATGATAAATAGTACAGGTATCGTGTTTCTCTGTCAGGTCACTAATTCTAAGAGGGTTACGCTGCACCTATTTAGTGATGCTAGCTCAGTAGCATATGGTGTAGCGGCCTATGCGGTTGGTGATGAGGTGAGTAGGGTAGTAATGGCCAAAGCTAAGGTGGCACCTATTAAGTCCCTCACCATACCTAAGATGGAGTTGACTGCTGTTCTTCTCGCAGCTCGTCTCGCATGTTATATAAGTGAGGCCTACGCGGATGAGCTGATTATAGAGAATATATACCTCTGGTCGGACAGCCAGATAACCCTATGCTGGTTGTCTAGTAAAAAGATTTTGCCTATATATGTTCAAAATAGAGTTGATGAGATAAAGTCATTAGTCCCCAGCGCTCATTTTTGTTATGTGTCCACAGAGGACAACCCCAGTGATCTAGTCACCAGAGGGATTTCATATGTGTCCTTAGTTGCTTCTTCGCTTTGGTGGGGAGGGCCCACATGGCTACCTCACCAAATGCTATGGCCTGATCATGGCCCAATAGGGGGCTCAATAGGAGGGGACACCACTGTGGGTTGTAACATGAGTCAAGAAGGAACCCTGTCATCGCCGGTACCGGTTGCCTCTACTGCCATATTGAATTGGGACCAGTATGGCTCACATATGAAGTCATGGCATGTAATGGCATGGGTCCTTAGGTTTATTAAGACTCTTCGAGAGAAGACACAAGGGAACTATCAGGCAAAACCGGCATACTTGACGGTGCCGGAATTAAGAGCAGCAGAGTCAGCCATGATTAAGGTAGCTCAGAGAGAAGCTTACTCTGAGGAACACCACTATTTGTCAAAAGGACAGGGCACACCAAGCAATATAGTGAAGCAGTTAGGCCTCTATATGGAGGGAGGCATAATACGCTGTAGAGGTAGGCTACACTTGTCAGCTTTACATGATAGCGTTAAGTACCCTATCCTTATCCCTAATAAACATCGTATAGCCACTCTCCTTAGTAATTACTGCCACAAAGTGTGTAACCATAGTGGTGTTAGTTATGTTGTAAATTACATAAGGTAAAGATGGTGGATCCCCAAGATTAGACAGGTAGTAAAGAAAGCCTTAAGGGGATGTATCATCTGCAAGAGATTGCAAGGTACATCATACCCTGCTGTACAGGCCCCTCCATTGCTGGAGTTTAGGGTTCAGGAAGTGAGTCCTTTCCAGGTAACGGGGGTTGACTACACAGGTGCCTTGCCAGTAAAAGAGAAGGGGGGTACTGTAAGTAAATTATATGTAGTCTTATTCACCTGTGCAGTTACTAGAGCGGTCCATGTAGAGACGGTGTTCTAACCTCTCCTGCGAATCATTTTTGCATGCGTTCCGTAGGTTTAGTAGCAGGAGGGGTTACCCTGAGATTATGATGAGTGATAATGCCAGCACATTTGTTAGCGGAGCCAGTACATTACGGGAGTTGATAGATGATGCAAGGTTAAAAGGTACTCTAGCGGAATTCAAGTGCGAGTGGCGGTTTATACCGGCCAGGGCGCCATGGTTCGGTGCCATATGGGAACGGGTCATTGGCATCCTAAAGGCTGGCTTGAAGAAGGTACTGGGTCGAGCATTGGTTACCACAGAGGAACTGAATACGGTATTACTGGAGCTCGAGGCCACAGTCAATGATCGCCCACTTGGCTACACCTACAGTGATCTTGAGGGCCCTCTACCCATCACTCCTTCACAACTGGTTCATGGGAGGCGGATCAGAAGCTTTCCAAGGCGAGAAGTCACGGATGAAAATCTCAAGGACACGACGTGGCGTAACAACGATTCCGTCAACCAACGCTTCCAATATGTAACGAAACTCTCACACGACCTGTGGAAAAGGTGGAGCACTGATTATTTAATATCACTCAGGGAGCAACATCGTCACTTAACCCGGCAAGCGCGATAGGCCTCACGGAAGGCTTCCTATAGGGAACGCGATAGGCCTCACGGAAGCAGGACCATAAAAAAAGCCTTCCATAAAAAAAAAGGGCCTATCAAAACAAAGGAATTTGTCTCTAGGTGAGATAATTCCCCTCCAGTACTCATCCATGTAAATCTCACCCACCCCTCTCCCCTCCTTCCCCACCTTATTCCCCCCTCCCTCCCCTCCTCAATTATCACCTATTTTTCCTCTTATTATCATCATTTATCGGTTATTTTTCTCTCCCGCGATAATGTAGCACAAGTGGGTTGCATAAAAGATCGTTATGCAACACCCAGACACCGGCACACACCGCCCCGCTCTCCTCAGTTGACTCCCAGACAGCGAGAGGGGAAGGCTGCCTGTCTCTCTCTCTCTCGCCTGAGATTATGACCGGGTGGCCAATATCTTCGTTTTTCACCACCCAAATGCTTTTCCCACTTATTTTAGCACTCTTGAAGGTTCATATATACATCATATATGTAAAATAAAAGCATACCGAAAACAAATAATGGTTTATATTGTAAATATAACGAATTCTGTCAGAATCCAGGGCTAGAAATGCACAAATAACTACCCTAGCACCTACATCTATATCGCGCTTGTCAGGTTAATGGTAAAAAGAGGGATAGCATCGCCACAAGTTGGGGACGTCGTTCTAGTACATGATGACGGCCCCCGACTTTTTTGGCGTATAGGTCGGATAATGAAACTTCTTTGTGGTCCTGACCACGAATGTAGGGTAGTTCAGGTAAAAACAGGAGCCGGTTTGACCACCAGACCGGTGGTTAAGCTATACCCACTAGAGATAGATTTAGAGGTAGTGGATGGCGACAGCAAGCCAAACTCTGATAATATCCTTCCTGCTACTGGAGCGGACCGAGGTGATACCCCTCAGAGGCCGTCACGTCGGGCTGCTTTGGGTTCCTCCCAGTTGTGGCGATCCATGATTGGGACCGGACAATTGTAAATACTTTGTATATAACTGGTGGCGGAGTATGTCGTGAATCCTAGCTGGTATATATACCGTAGTTTGAACTTCCCGGGTTCCCGACAGCTGGTTCTTTTTTGTTTATACGCATTACTTTATTTATCTTTGTGGATAAATATTACTGTGGTTGCACCAATTATATCTTAGTTTATTTTCCCTTATTATTTAATCACGGGGGACGATATAGAACCCTTAAATATATTTTATATTGTCACGATAAAAGGGAATATCAGACACACTTCACACAGACTTCGTCCCGCTAACAACAAACCACCAGTTGCTGCCACATAACACCAGAACTTCCCTGATATTCACCTACTGACATGTCCATCATCTAATCTACACTCTTTGCATCACAGCTAAGTTCCTTTAATACTAGAAGTACTTCATAGATATTACTGGGACTACCACAGATAGCCTACATATACATTTTAACATGTAAGTCAACCGCCGACCCGGTATAATTTTTATAGCCTATTATTTAATTTATATCTGTTTCTCCTCTACCCCCTAGGAATAATACACAGGATATTATGGATATATTCTTGGGCATCAGTAATGGTCTTGCTAAACCTAACTGAACGGAAATTTATATTCTGCCTGAACGGTAATTACTATTCTGGGTTGCATCATTTGTTCCTAAGTCATAAATGTGACTACCTGATAATTATCCTTAATACACCCTCTGACTTTTCATTTTTTCAAGGATTCTACCTGCGTGTCTCCAAACGAACATTTCAAGTGCTTTCTTAAACATTAACAGTTGACTAGTCTAAAATTAGGGACTAAAGTAGAGTTTGCAGGTAAATCATATTTCCATTCTAGATTGAATCTAATTTCATTGTGGTCGCTATAACCTAAGCTTCCTCCTATAATTATAATACTAATGAGATTTTCTTCGTTACTAAAAACTAAATTGAGTATATTGTTACCTCTGGTTAGTTCACTTATATGTTGAGTTAAGACACAGTCCTATACTAGTTCGAAAAGAACATTTTATTCTAAATCTCCTTATGAGATTTCTATAATAATAATATTCTACTAAAATTTCAAATAAAACTCCCTCACTTAAATATTATTGTACCATCTCACCACCAACCCTACTACCACCACCCTCACATACCCCCACACCTATGCAAGGCCACCTCTACCAGCCATGCCACCACCATCACCTCCTCACCCTCACAACCACGTTCACCCTCACTACCACCACACTCACCCCCCCCCCCCCCCTGCCACCACCACCACCACCACACCCTCACAAGCACGTTCACCCCTACTACTATCTCCCCCCCCCCCCCAAAGATAATAATTTCACTATATATAGCCCAAATTGGTGCTTCCACAGTCACATCCTCATCAACACCACCACCAACAACATGAAGGTCCTGGGCTGTGTTCTCCTCTCTGTCTTCGTGGCCATAGCAGGTTAGTCGTAAGGGAGTGGTTAGAGGCTTGGACTTATCTAAGGAACTTGTATCAAAATATCCAAAATAAATCCTCCCGTATGGTTGGAGGAAACAGGTTTAAACCCGTGAGAAGGGGTTTATATAATGAAATAAACCACACTCACATTTGTGTACTTCTCCTTATATTTTTTCATAATCGACACAAAAAACAGACAAACTATAAGCTATGTTGTTAGTTAGATACACAGACAAACATATAAACTGCTAGAATAGTTCATGATATGAAAAATCCTTCTTGTATATACCGACCACCACTGCTTAATGCCCCCATCATTTAGTGATCTATACAAAGACTGATAATAAACATAGAGATAGTCAGGTAGGAATTACAGACAGGCAGATATAGGCGCAAACACATAAAGGTTGATAATTATACAGGCAAATAGTTAGAGTTATTAGTAACGCTTTCTTCCACACCCAACCTCCCAATATCTCTGGGAGTTCTTCGAATCTGGGGCACCCATTTCCCCGTGATCGACATGCCCAGTGTCAATATAACCTGGGACGAGTGTTAAACATACTACGGGGATAGACAGACAAACATATACCCACAAAATAAGATAGACAGGTAGAAGGATATAATATATTCGTATATACTAGCTACTGATATAACAAACCAATTATGTCTCTTTCAAACATACATACATACATAAAATGTTAAGACTGAGTGCTCCACACATACGTGCAGTTTCAGTCTCTTGTCCTAATGGCGGCGTTCCAGGCAACCCTGTTAAGGGCTGCTTCACTTGTCAAGTTCTTGGATTTGAGATCGGCACGTATAGTCCGATCCCAGGTCTTCCTCGGTCCACCCCTTGGTGCAGCTCCCTTCACAATCACAGACCTGAATTTTTTCACCCATTTTTTTTCATCCATTCTCTCCACATGTCCATACCATCTCAGTCTACTTGTACGCATCACCTCGCTAATACTCTTTATACTTAAACGTCTCGTCAGCTCAACATTTATTATTCTATCCTGTAGCCTGTCCCCACACATCCATCTCACCATTCTCATCTCATTACGTTCCATTCTGTTGACATCCTCTACTTTAACTGCCCATGTTTCTGAGGCATACGTCATTGCACTTCTAACACATGAGGCATACACCTTTCCCTTCAGGGGGAGAGGCATTCTTTTCATGGTCAGGATTGGCAGCAGTTCTCTGAACTTCCCCCAGCCACATCTAATTATAGCAACAGTGGCAGCCTCGGCCCCACCACCGGCAGAGATGGTATTCCTAGGTAACAAAACTTGTTCACCAGCTCCAATGACTCATTTCCAAAAATTCACAGCCACAGGATCATCACTTAACACAAGCTCGCCTTTGCACACTACGCACTCAAATTTCTCTATTTCTGACTTATCCTTCGGCAGGGGTCCCTTTATTCTACTACAGCGCTTATTCCCATGGTGCACCCAGCGTCGACAGATGCTATATTGAATCGCGTTAATGCCCACACCCTTTCCACACACTGCACATGGGTATGCACCGCTCTTTACCATATTGCCTCGTCTCAATCTACAATGCATAGCCTTGGTTTTGTTAATATTGACTCTTAAACCCTTGCTCACCATGCCCTCTCTCCATTCTCTGAATTTGGCCTCAGCTTCTTGCATACTGTCAGCTATTAGGACTAAATCGTCTGCATAAAACAGTTCCAACATAAGTCTGCCTCTAAAACTCAAGACAGTGCCTCCAGGACCATAATAAAGAGGAGAGGGCTTAACACTGAACCCTGATGGACTCCAACACGGACTGCGAACTCATCACTCAGTACACCCTTCACCCTCACCGCACTCCGCGAATCCTCATACATCTTCATTATCACACGCACCAGCCACTCTTCCACACCAAGTTTCCTCATAGCCCACTGCACAACATCTCTAGGCACCCTGTCAAAGGCCTTCTCCAGGTCTACAAACACAAAGTAAAGATCCCTGCCTTTTAGTAGTATCTTTCCTGTATCTGCCTGACTATGAAGATAACATCGGTTGTACCCCGTCCTGGCATAAAACCAAACTGCATATCATCAATGGAGATGCTTTGCCTGATCAAACCCTCAAAGACTCTCTCACAGACCTTCATGATTTGGTCAAGCATTTTCAGGCCCCTATAATTTCCTCTATCTAGTGAATCCCTTTTCCTTTGTATATATTTACACTTTTGAGCCAATCCTCCGGGATTTTCTCATCTTTAATAATGGTGTTTATTAACTCAGTGACTAAGTTGACACCAGTCTCCCCTGAGGCTTATATCATCTCAGCGACAATGTCAGAGCACCCTGGAGCTTTACCGTTCTTTATTTTATTGATTGCGTCGCTCACTACAGCTGGTGCTATCAAAGGAGGGGATCCAGATATTGGTTTTTCGATACTAAGCTGTTCCTTATGCCATTCAAACTCTACATTTAGCAATCGTTCATAGTGTGCCTTCCATGCTTCTCTGATTTCATTTTCTGCATACATAATCTTCCCATTATCGTTTCTAACACACTGTTCACCTATAATATCCCTACTGTCATTTTTAACTCACCTAGCTAGGTTGAAGATCCCATTGGGATTGTCAGTGTTACACACTTGTTCGAGGACCAGATCCATAATGCATTTTTTAGCATTGTAAATAACTCTTTTGGCAGTTCGTTTAGCTGCCTCGTATTCCTCCTTGCTGCCTCCCTTCTTTCATGCTTTGCAACATCTCCTTTTCTCTTTCATAGCATGTCCTACCTCATCGTTCCACCACCAGGAGGTCTTATTCCTGGGGTGACCCTTTGTTTTCCCACAGACTTTGTCAGTGGCAGCGATAAGGCTATGCTTAAGAAAGTTCCATTGACTATTTACATCATTAGGCCTAGCTTCCTAACATACATGTTAATTGTCTAATCGATTTCAAAAAACCAGGTGATGGGGGAGCTGTCTATTTCCTAATGATCGACTGACACAGAGATAGACAAAAGGATAGATAGATTGGAAGAGAGAAAGAAATATACAATAGCTATATAGACAAACAGAAGTATATGTGAATTAATCCCTGTTATTGTATTTCCTAATACAGCCGCCCAATGCCCCGGGGAATTCTTTGAATCCGGAGGTGCCTGCTTCTCTGTGATTGACATGCCCGGCGTCAATATGACCTGGGACGAATGTCGAACATTCTGTGGGGACTTGTCGACCAGTGACGATACGGTCGACATTGCCATCTTCGACGACGCTGAGCACCTGGAAGCTTTCTCAACCACCTGGATTGATATCGGTGAGTTAGTATCCTAACATGTTAATCAGAATACATCATCTACGACGCAGGCAAAATATAATTTTTGTTTGTTTCAATGTGTTTGGCAATGATCACCGGCCAGCACATCTCCCATCAATTTAATAGGTGGCAAAGGGTCCCCCCCCACACGTGAGGGTGCAAAGAGAGTGTATTACCGATACTTTAGATACCGATTAATTATTACTCTTGCAAACTTAGGACTATCAAAACACCATTCTAACAAACGGCCGATGTCTCTCCACATGTGGATCTTGGCAAAGAAGGAGAATGTGCAGAAGAGGACTTGAAGTTTATTTTTTATAGCGTTACAACTACCAACCTAAAATACAATTTTTCACCAGAAACCTTATAGTCTAACAACCCTTCATTTATTTCCCCAGGGTCCATTCTCCCCGCACACCCCTACATGTGGATCGGTGCTGTGAAGGAGAACGATGTCTGGCAGTGGATCAACAGCAAGCCTCTGTCTCTCCAATCCAACATGTGGGAGCAGGGCCACCCTCACACTATGGGTAGCACCGGGTTCCTTGATGATGTCACTATGTCCTCTGGGACCAACTCTTATGGCCGACTGTACATCCACTGCTCCATGGGCACCTTCGAACACCACAGTCGTTGTTTGTGCCGTACCTATTAACAAACACACAACTGACAATGCAAGCTTTATTGTGTGTGGCAAACACATACATAACACATTATACAGTAGTACAGATTTAAAGATTAATGGATATATGCATTCACAAAAAGTTTACAGACTTTCATTATAAACACAGACAATAGCACACACAACACAATTATATAACTCGCACACATTTAAAATCTTATACTATGGAAATTATACAACAAAAACAATACGGTATATGTTGCAAATGCACACAATAAGCACACGTTCATAAACACAAACACAAGCACGTAGATGATTCTTTGGCGCACACACAGACACCTACACATCAGATCCCAGGACCTTCTAATATTGAATAACTTTTAATAAAAGTTCCTAATACATTATGATTTATGTCCTTATCATTTTAATGTATATGATACTGTGTTCACAAATATAAAATTACGTGCCCATAAATCTGATGCTTTGCTACCCGGGAAAGCACCCCAAAAGGGATGGCCTTTGCAGAAACTACCTCCAGGCTCACAAACATGCCCCCACTGCTCCACTCCACAGTACCATTTCCACCAAGTGGATTAACACCACTAGCACTGAAGGAGCAGACCCAGAGCAGCCCATCACCTGGATAGCATTTCCTCCACTGTTTTGCTATTTTCTTTACCCCCGTGGGGGCCCTGGCCGGAAGTATACCGAGCACAGGAGAGTTCTGAAGATGGAACTAGTGGTTTACTGCTACAGAAGATGATTGCACCACCGAAGTGGGGAGTGGTGGGGTCATTGCATCACAATGCAAGCAATAGTGTGTGTATCTTAAGATTAACCCGGCGAGCGTGCGCAGGGTGTAGTGGACACTATGTAACTGGGCGACGATATTAGGCCTCCTTCCCAGCTAAAATCGTCATTTTACAATAAATATCGTTATTACTTATTCATATGCGCCTATTTTACGTTTAATATGAAGATAGTAACATGTATTCTCTATGTATCATCCTTCTCAACATCCAGAGGGGCTGTGCTGATATACAGGTGCAGAGGGGACCGGTAGTGTACCAGGTCAACACTAAACAAGTATTGAGGGACCTCGTCACACAGAAATCACACACGAGTGAAATTTCTGTCACCATTCCTGCCTGGTCTATTTCATATATCGGGAAGACGCCGCGACTGGGCAAATACTCTGGCACAACCTCGCTACAACACCTATTGTGCTACACTCTAATTAGCTGCGGAGATGTAGAGACCAACCCCGGCCCTAGTTCAACGTTGAAGAAACCTCACCACCAAACAAGTAAGGCAGACACCGACATTTCAACAGTCCCTAGCAGTAAAATTCGTTATAACAAACTGGGCCAGCAGGCACCCAAGTCTCCCGTCACGCTCCAACTCACAACCAAGACCGCAGGGCAACCGCCAGCACAGTGCCAACATTCTACCTACTCAACATTACCCTCAACTGTATCATCACTACCACAGATATCGGTGACCCAAGTAACACAACATGCAACCAGAACACCCAAACAAACAGGAAGCTCTAGCAACCACATCGACAATGAAGTAACAGCAACAACGGCCAAGAACAAGGACATAAAACAACAAATACAGGTAGGGGTGGGAGGGGGGAAAGGGGGAGCCACAACCTGTCCTCATCTCACGCGCTCACACACCATCAGCCGCTCACGGCGCACAGCTGATCACCACACCGCCAGACGTACGATGAACAGTAACAGGAAAATATGTATAGTGTGCGATATTGGATTCAACAAAAGGAGTACAACGTCACAATGTAGTAGTTGTAATGAAACAGTACACGATCGATGTACTTACGTTACTAGCAGAAAAGAAGTGGAATGCGATAAATGTAGGGAAATAGCTATTAACCCTTAAAAAGCGGCCCACCACTTAAGTCGAGTTAAATAAAGCTGGACTATGTGGCGGCGCTCGACATAACTCGAGTGGCAATTTCAGCACGTAATGTGGCTGAGAGAGAGAGACAAGTGGTGGCAGGAGACTAGCGAGCGTATGACTGCTCCAGATCACCGCGGCGAACCTACTGACACAAATCTCAGCTCCCTCCTCCCTCTCTCACTCGCTACATACTCAATTATGTACCGAAAGTACCGAATTACCTGCTTTTTGCACTCGCGTTGCACGGTTATTGCAAGAAAACTATCCATCATACAAGGATCGTTATGGTGTCATTCGAAAGCTCTGTTTATGCCCTTTCAGGGATAGATACTTGTTTTACGTTCTGGGTCTTATTTAGGCATGAAAATGATCACGTAAACAGCCCTATTTTGGCTAAAAACACCCCGCTGGGCGGTACACATAAATAAACCGCATAGGCCGCTCGTAAGGTGTTAAGGGTCCTAAAATCATTTGTGAAATATGTGAATCACTCATAACAAGAAAACAAAGGATCATAAACTGTGTTAAGTGTAAAACTGTAGCTCACATGAAGTGCATCTCTAAGAAGACCAACAGTGAAGAACGGGAATTCCTATGCAACATATGTGCCTTGCATTCATTACCGAATATTAATGTAAATGAACCAATTAGTATTAACAACTCAGAATCCAGCCAGGACACATTCAAAATCAAAGATGAATACAGAGTGTTCACCAACAAAGGGCTCAATCTTATCCACATTAACGCCAGATCAATGTACCATAAATTGTCAGAATTAAACTTGTTAGCTAATAAGGCCAAAGCTTCAATAATTGCAATCACAGAAACCTGGCTGGATTCAAGTATAAACGATGGTGAAATAAACATTCAAGGTTTCAATATGGTTAGGAATGATCGCAATAGGCATGGGGGAGGAGTATGTCTGTATGTAAAAAACAACCTCACACACACAACCAGGACCGACCTCCATGTAGAAAATCACGAAGCTCTGTGGATCGATCTACACCTGCCGAGGACAAGACCCATCACAATTGGGGTATGCTATAGGCCACCAGACGACACACAATTCTTGACCAAATTTGAACGAACGTTGTCATCGCTAGACCCTCGGAATGAATCCATCATACTAGGGGATTTTAACCTGTGTTACAAACAACGAAATGATAGGCTTGTACGAGAATATAGGCATATACTGACAATGCACAATCACAAACAACTCATCACAACCCCCACACATATCTCTGAGAACACTGCCACAATAATAGACCACATAAACTGTAACAGAGAGGACAAAATATCCCAATCAGGGGTTATACAGACTGGGATAAGTGATCACTTCGTCACATATTGCACACGAAAAACCACAAAAATTACCCTAGAGAATCACAAGATTATCAAAACAAGGTCACTCAGAAACTACAATAAAGAAACATTTCTGGACATTTTATGGAATACAGACTGGTCTCCAGTGTTTGGAAGTACAAACGTTAATGACGCAGGGGTTGGCTTCAGAACCATCATCACAAACATTCTAGACGAAATAGCTCCTCTGAAAGACATACGAATTATGTCGAAGGTATACGAAGGAATACGAAGGTATCTTCTTGATGCGGGAGGGAACAAGAACGAGAGGACACTCTAAGAAAATTTACAAAGAAAGAAATAGGCTTGAGAAGGCGAAGAACTCATTTTGTGATAGAGTGGTAAATGAGTGGAACGCACTGCCCCAGTATGTAGTCGATTCCGAATCAATAAGGGAGTTTGAAAGTAATCTTGATAAAGCATGGGGAAGACAAGATTTGAAGTTTGATTATAAAACAAAAATACAGAATAGTAAAAATGTTGCGTCTGCTACCGCCGCCGCCAACACCGTGAACGACCGCAGCAGTGCAAGCACTGGTACTGAGCTGGATACACAGGCATAGTTTGCCTTTTTCCAGAGGATCTACTGTAAGAAACTGTAAGAAACTGTAAGAATTAAAGCAAGGTCAGACCCATGGATCAACAATGACATACTACACCACTGGAACACAGAGACAATCTGTTAAAAAGGCTAGCGAAACATAGACAGGATCAAGGTCTGAAACATGAGTTCAACAGGGCCAGGAATAAACTAAGTAGGAAAATAAAATCAGCGAAAACTAATTATTTTCACAATAAGGCAGAGGAATATCAGAATAACCCAAAGAAACTATGGAGGCACCTAAAAACAACAGGCTACAGCAACAAGACAAGGATTCGTCTAACACTAATATTGCTCTCACCATTAATGATCAGATTTGCCACGATAAACGACAAATTTCAACCTACTTCAACTCCTTCTTCACCTCCATAGCAAACACACTTGCACAGAACCTACCTCAACCTCTCAATAAATACACGACAACAACGGCCACCTTTCGAAATTTCTACAGAGATAAAGATATACACCCAACACATTTGGATTGCAAAATGTTACACCAAAATACACTTTTGACGAGCTGTCTAACCTAAATGTACATAAAAGCACAGGACCAGACAAAATTCCTGCCAAATTTCTACGAGATGGAGCCATTGGTATAGCAGGCCCCCTAACCCACATCATCAACTTGTCAATTAACACCAACACTGTACCTGCTGAACTGAAGGAAGCTATTGTAACCCCTCTATTCAAGAAAGGAAATAAACTAGAAGTTGGTAACTACAGACCAGTTAGCATATTATGTATTGTATCTAAAATCCTTGAAAGAGCGGTATACACCCAAATTAAACACTACCTCAAACAAAATGATCTATTCTATAAGTTTCAATCAGGTTTCAGATGCATGTACTCGACAGACTCCTGTCTCATCCACTTAACGGATCACATTCATAAAGAAATGTCTAAAGGTAACTACACCGGTATGGTTCTTCTTGATCTACAAAAAGCGTTTGACACAGTAGACCATGATATCCTATGTAATAAACTACAAGCAATGGGCATAGGATCTGTGAACTGGTTTAAATCTTATCTTAGTGGTAGAACCCAAAGAGTCAAAATTGATGATAATATATCTGATCCTATGCCAATTAACTGTGGGGTCCCGCAGGGAAGCATCCTTGGTCCCTTACTCTTTCTCTGTTATGTGAACGACATGGAACTGAGCGTCTCATGTAAATTATTACTGTATGCAGACGACAGCGTGCTCCTGGTTTCAGGAAAAGACCCAATAAGTATTGCCGCTTCACTTTCCAAAGAACTAGAATCATGTAGTGAATGGCTAGTGGACAATAGACTATCTCTTCACCTGGGCAAGACGGAAGCCATCTTATGTGGAACAAAACGCAAACTGAAAGACATTGTGGGCTTCTCGGTCAACTGTAATGATATTCCTATAACAACAGTGTCACAAGTTAAATATCTCGGACTAAAACTGGACGCGAGTTTGTCAGGTGAAACAATTTTGGAATCTATCCTGAGTAAGTGTAGAGCACGTATAAAATACCTGTATAGACAGGTGGGATGCTTGCCCGCGGCGACCAAAAAGACCCTCTGCCAAGCGCTTGTTCAATGTCATTTTGACTATTCTGTGTCATCCTGGTACTCTGCATCATCTAAATCAGCACAGCACAATCTTCAGGTCACTCAAAATAAAATGGTTAGGTTCATGCTGAACCTAGGACCCAGATCACATGTTGGCCAGGAACAACTTCAGTCACTAGGTATGCTCAATGTCGCTGACAGGGCCAAACAAATCAGGCTCACTAATGCCTTCAAAATTTTCTATGACAGAGCTCCAGAGTACCTAAAGAATGATTTTGTTAACCCGTGGAGCCCCGGCTAGTTTTGTAATGTTTGTTCACCAGAACCCGGCCGGTTTTCAAAAAATGGTTTTATTCCAGAAACAATAGCGAATGGGTTAGGAATGAAGGAAAAACCACGAAAAACCGCTCAAAAAGCTTAAAAATGGTCCTACAGAGCCCCCGAAAACGTATTTTACAAGAGTAAAAAATTGAAGGCAATTACCCCAAAAAACCAGGTTATTGCGCGCTCACGCGCACGCACGTGGACTTTGAGAGTTTTCAACCATCGGCACGGTTGCGTGGGATACGTACACAGTTCCCATACAAATCTGAGCCCTCTTGAGTGGCTACACCTGAGGTTACGGTCGGCGCAATTAGGGTGACGCGTCAGGCGCGTCTCTGGGGCTGTGCGTTACATACATCACCGACGCGTCAGACGCGTCGCTGGGGCTGTACGGGTTAAAGCAAATGAGAGGAGTGGACATAATACAAGAAACAGGATTTTTAATTTTAAGGTCCCGAGAATCCAAGGACAGGGTAAGCAAACATTCTTCTTCACCGCCATCAAAGACTGGAACGACCTACCCCAGCCAGTCCGTGAAAAGAGAACACTGTATTCCTTCAGACGTAGCCTGAAGGAACACCTGAACCGGACAGCTGCGAGAAGGGAGCACCAAGCTTATGTCTACTACTAAATGCGACATAAGAGATAGACAAACCAAACTGAAATTATTACTGATTACGGATTACTGATATTTACTATAGGATGTACGGTATCTTAAAATAACCCCCTAGAAATACTTTCTCTAAAGTATCTATTTCTTTATCCTCCCCATTTTTCCCCAGCTAACCTAATCCCACAAGGACCCCAATGGAAATACGCCTAACGGCCTTATTGGGCTATCCTTAGTTGGAATTATGCAAGGCTGGTACATGTCATATTTGTAACAAACTATGTGGTACCAACTCTGTAAATTGCTAACTGAATAAATATTATTATTATTATTATTATTATTATTATAACAACAATAAAACAAGTGGGAATAGTCTTTGGATGGTCAAAATCGCGAATTATAGTCGGCCGGTCCATTCATGCATTGTGGAGCAGAGCGAGCCAGACCCTCCCCTCGCGAGGCCTCAAGCTTGACTGACTCATTCACCCACACCCTACCTTACCCAACACACTCGATAGTCACATGACAACACAATGGAACCGGCCTGGAGATGTTTACACGAAAATATACCAATCTATCTATCTATCTATTGCCTGACGCCGTGATCCCCGAAGGGGTGGCCACGAACGAACCGCCCCCATGCACCTCTGTCCCCAGTCAGTCGACGCCCCTCCCCCCAACCAGCACCGCCTTCGTTCATGTACTTCCTCACTCCATCCTTCCACCTCATATTCGGTCTACCTCTCCCCCTCTGTCCCTCCACCTCGCTCTCGTACACCCTCTTAGTCATTCTCTCGCTTTCCATACGTTCCATATGGCCGAACCATCTCAAGTTGTTCCTTTTCACACTTTCCAGCACATCTACCTCCACACCACACCTCCTTCTTACTTCCTTATTAGTCTGTCTATCCCTCCATGTAACTCCACACGCACTCCTTAAGTCATTCATTTCCACTGCTCTCACTCTTGGTCTGAGTCTCTCAACCAACGTCCATGCTTCGCTTCCGTAAGTCAGTGTCGGGATTACCACACTGTCATGCAAGGCCTTCTTCACTTCCATACTGACCACCCTATTTCTTGTTACTGCTTTTAGCGTTCCTACAACCCTCTTCCCCTGTTGTACCCTCTCCCGCACCTCTTCATCCATAGTCCCATCTTTACTCAACACACTGCCCAGATACTTAAAAGAGTTGACGATCTCCATAGCCTGACCGTTCAGGTTCACCTCACACTCTGTGACTTCACCCCTTTCGAAGACCATAACCTTGCTCTTCCCCGTATTTACCTTCAAATTCCGTTTTTCGCACACTGTTCCAAACTCATTTACCAGACCCTGCAACTCCCATTCATTATCACTCATCAGAACTGTATCATCCGCAAACAGCAGTATAGGTAGCTTCCACTCAATTCCCTCCCTTTTCAGCGATACACCAACATCCACTGCTCTTGATAGTATTTCTTTCATAACTCCATCCATATATACAGTAAACAACCACGGGGACATCACACACCCCTGTTTCAAACCAACATTCAGGTCAAAGAACTCGCTCTGCTCACTCTCCACACGTACTGCCGCCTTTGCACCCTCATACATGCTCTTCACTGCTTTCAGCAACTTGCCCTCTACTCCGTATATTCTAAGTACTTTCCACAAACCTTCTCTATCCACTCTGTCATAGGCCTTCTCCAAGTCCATAAAGGCAACATACACCTTTTGTTTCTTCTCCAGATGCTTCTCCACAACACAATTCAGGGTAAAAATCTGATCTACACATCCTCTTCCCTTCCTAAAACCTCCCTGCTCGTCGCCTATCCATTTCTCCGTTCTCACTCTCACTCTCTCAATCACTACCCTACTGTATACCTTCCCTACTACGCTTAGAAGACATATTCCTCGGTGGTTACCACACACTCCTCTTTCCCCTTTGCCCTTATATAGGGGGACTATTATGCCAGTCTTCCAGTCATCGGGTGCACTCCCCTTCTCCCATGCTAGTTTGCACATTTTCCATACCCATTCTATCACTATCTCACCACCATACCTCAACATTTCCCCACACACTCCATCTGTTCCTGGTGCTTTCCCCAACTTCACTCTTTTCATGGCTTCCCACACTTCTGACCTCCTGATCCCCACCTCCTCCTCCACTACTTCTCTTCTTCTCCCTCCCATACCATATCCAGCTATGTTTGCTGGCTCTTCATTCCTTTCATTTAGCAACTCACTGAAGTACTCCCTCCATCTTTCGACTCTCTCTTGCTTCTCGGCTAGCATTCTCCCATTCTTATCTTTCACACCCTTACTGTTTCCCTTGCTACCTTCCCTAACTTTCTTGACTTCTTTCCAGAACAGTTTCTTACTCTCCCTCCATTTTACACTCAGATTCCTTCCAAATTCCTCATCTACTCTTCTCTTACTTTCCTTCACTACTCTCTTCACCACCCTCTTACTCTCCACATACCTCGCTCGTTTCTGTCTCTCGGAATCTTCATTCCCTCTACTACCCAACCACTCTCTATATGCTTTCTTCTTTTCTTCCACAGCTATTCTTACCTCTTCTGTCCACCATGCTGTACCTTTCACTCCCCTCCCTCTTCTCCTCACTCCACACACCTCCTCACATGCTGCACAGATCTCATCCTTAAACACCTTGCTCATCTCCTCCACTTCCTCCATAACTTCCAGGTCGAACCCACCTAGTCGTCTTTCCACTGCTCTCCTGTACTCCTCCCTGATTTCCTCCTCCTGCAACCTCTCCACCCTCCTCACCATTCCACCCTCCTCTCGCC
Organism: Paralithodes platypus; assembly: GCA_032716605.1. NCBI lineage: Eukaryota > Metazoa > Arthropoda > Malacostraca > Decapoda > Lithodidae > Paralithodes > Paralithodes platypus. Next base: position 13,114,686 of record CM064560.1, on the reverse strand, counting down.
TCCCTCCCGCTCTCCTCACCCACTTCTTTTGTATCCTAACCTTAGCTACCACTACATAATTCATATACCAATGAATAAGGGAATAACAGGGAAAATAGATGATAATTGAAGGGGGGGGGGGAAAGGAGGGGATTTTGACAGATGTGGAGGAGTGATATGAGGTATGGAGGAAAACAATTTTTTTTTTTTAAGTGCTACTGGGGCCTTTTAAAAGTTTTAGTTTAGGCCTTACCTCTTAAGAGGGTCCTCGCCCTTGCCCACCAAAACCTCATAAGAGTGTTCTCTCCGTTCCCGGGTTAAGCTAGAATGGCTCTTTGTGTAACTGAGGCACAAAGAAAAGAAACAGCAGAGGAGGCCAGGTGGTGAAACAGGATGTCTAGCACTCCTTTTACTCCACCTAGAGCTCTCCCCAGTACTTCCCTGAATGACTGGTGCCTACAACCTCCTCCCTCAAATATCAACTTACATTTGCAATAAAGGAATATTTGATCAAAACAAATATGATATTTTGTATATTTAATGTTGAGGTTTTGCTGGCTTTTGCCATTATCGAGCAATGTATTTTCGTTTGTCCCCTAGGTTAACAAAAACAAATTCTCAGATGTATTTCACTCTAAAGTGCTTCCCAGGACCCTCTTAGAGCTAAATTTGTACTCTGTTCGATAGAGAAATGTCACGATTGAAGGCCGATTTCTTCTAAGTTGCAGACTCGCTATAGCTCGCCCAGAAAGAAATCGACAACTGAATGGGGTGAAACATCTTATTATTGTCAAACTAATTAGGTAAAATGTCTTAGAATCTCCAACCTAACTGAGCAAAACAGAGCAGATCCAAAAAGACACCTCTCAGACCAAATAGGGCTAAGCCTTTTGGTGCGGCGACTTCTATAGGGACGAATACGCTACAGCGGGTGTTTGTAGCTTCATATCATTCACTAAAGCTCACCCTATCACAAGATATATGAGACCGATCAGAATGGGACTATTCTCATTGTAAAATTCAGCTAAAATACTCCCTATGAAAGTCTAGTTTATACCTTGATAGCTCCCGTGACCTTGAGAGATTGTGGAGGCAATCCCTTTGTTCAGCCAGGCGGGCAGGGCCTCTCAGTGACGATATTATTCTTCCATTTTCATCTTTCTTCACTCGTGATAACTCTATGATATCAACAATTACAAAAGCAACTATAATGTTTGTTAGACACTATGAGTTTAAGGTTCTGGGATGCGATTCTCATCCTTCGCATGTTTCCAAGCCCACGCTGCCGGATTCCATCAGAATATCACTCCCTTAACCCGGTAAACGCGAGCTACTGTATATGTAGTGAACACCATACAACTGGGCGGCCATATTAGGCTCCATTCCCGCCTATAATCATCATTTTACAATAAATTTCATTATTACTTATTCATATACGCCTATTTTACGTTCAATATGAAGATATTAACATGTAACAGCAATAAAACAAGTGGGAATAGTGTTTAGAGGGTCAAAATCGCGAATTATTGCCGACCATTCGTGAAATGTGAGCCAGACGCGACGTACACCTTCTCTCTCTCAAGCCTAGAAGCACACTGAGTCTCTCTCTCTCATTCTCTCTCACACCACGCAGTCCGCAGACATATGACCACACCTTAGAACCGGATTGGAGATTTTGGCACAGTAAATAAACCGATAAACAAGGGAATAAGAGGAAAAAATAGGTGATAATTGAAGAGGGGGGGGGGGTTGACACATGTGGAGGAGTGATAGAGGTATGGAGGGAAATTATCTCATTTAAACAAATTTTTTTATTGTTTTAAGTGCTACTAGGGCTCTTTTTAGGCTTTACCTCTTAAGAGGATCGTCACCTTTGCCCACCAAAAGCTCTTAAGAGTGTTCTTGCCATTCCTGGGTTAATGATATTTAACAAGTAGAAACAGAGGGATGGGAAGGGGCAGGTGGGAGGGTCAATTTCGTCATTGATTCCGGGGTCACTTATAAATATTACGTTTTCTCCCATCCCTTCGGGGATCAAACCTATAATTTAACGGTGACCCCTCCATTAATGACGTATTGCCGAACTCTAATTCTGGAGGCAGTACATACCTATGTCAATCAATCCATGCAATCAAGGAAAAACAGAAGTTGTGCTTAATATATATATATATATATATATATTTATATCCTTTATTGTAGAACGAATGATTACAGCAGCAGCTCATGTCATCAACGACACACTGCGGAAGAGAGACTAATTAAGAGAGCCTAAGACCGGGACATTAAGAGAGCCTAAGACCGGGACATTAAGAGAGCCTAAGACCGGGACATTAAGAGAGCCTAAGACCGGGACATTAAGAGAGCCTAAGACCGGGACATTAAGAGAGCCTAAGACCGGGACATTTTTCTATAAAACATTGTAAAAACTTATCTTGAAGGAGAGTCTTGGTTTATTTTTTGATAACCTTGATGAAGGTCTAGCGAGGAAACTTAAAACATAAAAAATAAATAATAAATATATATATAAATGAGTAAATAATTACGCCCATCCCCCTTAACCCATTTGCATACTATACCAGCCTAATTCCAAGTTTTGTTTCACCCTCAGTACCAGGCCTATATGAAAAAAAACCATAGTTACCCTTGCGAAAGACAGAGAATAACTGACTCGAGAGCGGTCCCTGTGCTTGAGCAATGTTGCCAATAGTTAGCAGAAGGCCTATCCTTGATATTAGCAAAAAACGCTCACTATTAGGAAAGAAAAACATGCTTAAATCGATCGTAAATTAGTGATGAGACTCTCTCGTGGCTCGTACTGGCACGTAACTGTCAGGGTGATGAGACTCTCTCATCACCGGTACAGCTTGGGTTAAGCACCCCCCCCCCCACCCTCCTTGATGAAAATACAATTACAACTAGTAGCTTGTGATAACCTAAACTTTGGTAAGATTTATTGTTTATCTTAACGCTACACATTATATATCTGGCAGGGGGAGCTGAGTACAATGAAACTGTGGTGAGTGCTTTTGCTATCAGGGGTGGCGACTTTTATAAGGAGAGTGCAATGACAATGGGTAATTTCCGGCGCCTATTAGTTTGGTGGTGGAGGCACTTAGAGGGCCAAAAAGATATTGATTTTTAGATAAATAGTTCATACTGATGTAGGATCGGGCAGCTCCTGTGTCTAAAAGTGTCGCTTAGTAGTAGTTTGTCATCGATAGGTGGTTTATGGAGGTTGCTGGTTATCCCCGCTACTGGATGTTGTGGCGGGGATCAATCTGAAATCCTCCCTTGTGGTTTGGCATCTGGATCCGTTGTGTGCAATTCCTCAACTTCTTGGTAGACGTCCTCCAAGTAGAGTCTGGCACAAATCTCTAATTTCCAAACTACCCTCCTTCGGTTTTTATCCCTTGATCTGTGCCATTGTCTCTAATTTTCTTTCAGACTGCTTCATAGCTGCATTTGTGGATGGCCATTAATTGCTCACTTCCTCAACCTATCAACTACAGTGTTCCTCAGGGTTCTGTCCTGTCTCCAATTCTCTTTCTAATATTAATTAATAATCTCCTCAACTTTACCTCTAGTCCTATCCACTCATATGCTAATGACTCTACCTTACACTATTCAACTAGTTTTCACAACAACCCAGCATGCAATCACTCCAAAATTAACGTAACAGGGCCATGGCACGCCTATGTTCTGATCTATCAATTATTTCAGATTGGTGCAGAGAAAATCTTGTTACTTTCAACGCCTCACTTGCTCCCTCTATCTACCCATCGCAATTGTCCACAAGACTATCAATTATTCTTCAACAATACACAAATCAACCCTTCATCTTTTCTCAATATTCTAGGTGTATCCTTTTCATCCGACCTTTCTTGAAAAGATCATATTACCACTCTTGCTAAAACAGCTTTCCAGATGTCAGGTGTGCTCAACCGTCTCCGTGGGTTCTTCACCCCTGCACAGCTTCTTGCTCTGTATCGGGGCACAGTGCGCCCTTGTATTGAGTATTGTTTACATGTGTGGGGAGGTTCCACCCATACCGCACTTCTTGAAAGAGTAGAGTAAAAAGCATTTCGCCCCCATCAACTCACTTCCTCTTACTAGTTCCCTACAATCTCTTTCTACACACTGCAATGTTGCATCTCTTTCACTCTTCTATCGCTATTACAACAACCAGTGTTCTTCAGAGCTCTTTCAGTGCGTACCTTCTCCCTTGCGGCGAGTGCGAGGCACCTGCCATTCAACCCAGTTCCACTCCTATTCTGTCCAGTTCTCTAACCCAAGAATTGGCAAATTTTGTCTTTCTTCTACTCATCAAGTGAACTTTGAAACTCTCTCCCTCAATCTGACTTTCCTTCTTCCTATAAATAAAACTGCTACAAACTTTGTGTGTCCAGACATTTTGACCCCAACATCACTCAAATTTGGATCGGTCACTCTTTTGGCTTTGGGGGAGACACTCGTTACAGGCAACCTATCTTTTGTCTCCTTTGTACACATAGAAAATAGATAAAAAACGAAAAGGCTTCTGTGCCTTGGGGTTCTGCGGAGCTTTCCTCAGGGTAGGTGTGCGCAACTCATTGGGGGTAGTGCCTGACAGATGATGGGTGAACGCGGGAGGAATCTACTCTGATTAAACTGAGAGTTAAATAGGGGTGGGCAGGATGGAGCATCTGGTCTCGTAATATATGCACTGCGCAATATTGAGAGCAGGCTGGGAATTCAAAGGGGTATATGTTGGTGGTGCGCGGTGCTTGATTACGGGATTGATATTGGGGGTAGGGGTGTCTTGGGACGGATAGGAGAAGGTTCATGGGGAGTTGCGAGGGTTGGGGTTTCAAAGGGTTGTGGGTAGGAAGGGTGGGGGTGGTGGTGAGAGGGATTTTGTAGGTAATGAGGTTTGGGTTGATAAGTGTTTCTGTTTATCCAGCTTTGTTTGGGATGGGGTTTGGTGAGGACTCTCCCAACGGCTGTGCATACTAGGTATGTGGATGTTTCGTCGGTGAGCAAGAGTTTTCGGATGATAATTATAGTTTTTTCTGTATAAGTGGCGTCATATATTGCGAATTGTTGAGTGACGGATGTGGGGAGCACACACATGAGTTGTTCGAAAATGGTCAATTCAAGATCCTGATCATCAGCTGTGGTGTACGTCACTTTGGTGTATTTCCTCAATAGTTCAAGTGCTTCATCAAAATTCCCGCTATACTTTATAAACTTTCATTTCTGGAGGCCTAAGATAGGACCTAGTGAATGTTGAAATGCATTTCAAACGCAGATTTTAGTCCTTCCCAAGTTAGCTCGTCATTTACTTTGCCTGCAATTAGTGAAAAATGTTTGGTGCCAATGTTGACGAGAAGCCCTGTGACCCTTTCACTGTTGCATTAACTAGTTCAACAGTAGGTTCTACCATTTGTATGTTCAGACATGAGCATATATAAAGTAGCACTTGTTCGAATCTTTGAACCTTTAAAGCCAACTTGAGAAGCATCTGGGCTATAATAATGTGTGCTATTTCTTTATTTGAGCTTGATACTGATTCAAATTGGTGCATCGCCATTTATGCTCTCGACTGTTATGTGGCCATCTCCATTGTGGATGCATTAAATTAATAGAATGGAATCTAAATCCTGGGGTTGGTGTTTGATTTTTACATCTATGTGTTTTTGTTTTTTAATTCTTTGAGGAAAATAATCAGAGTTTGATCAAAACAAAATCTAAATCTTATATTATTCTTCCGTTTGAGAGCTGAACTGCCTATCTCCGAGTTAATGCCACCGCTTGCCACCAGAAAATGGCCATGGATTTTAGGTCCGTACATAATAACGTTTTAGGGGTGCAGTGTATCTTCTATAAATGAAGGACGAAGGGTGTGGCAGAGTACACGGTCACAGGTTACAACAGTTACAAAAGAAATGCAAACACGTATGACCCTCGTCTAGCGGATTTTTTTGGGCTATTTTGGGCATATTCAGGCCCTCCTGAATGATCAATCAGGTATCTGCATGAAAAGAAATTTATTCAGCAAAAAACTAGGCGCTACAAGCTTCAAAATGAGACCAGAACGAGCTACGTAGCACTCGTCGTTTTGATGCAGTGGTACCACCAACATGGGAATTTAGCGTATAGCGGCATATTTTTTCCAGCTACGCTCACTACTGGCTACACTGCCGGCCTCTCGAGAACAGAGGGAGCATGAGACAGTGGGCGGCGGTAAGCCCTGGGTGTCGGCCGTGTGGCCTGCTGCACTCCCGGCCATTTGCACTTGATTTTAACCCTTTAAAAGCCTTAATAATGCTCCTAACTTGCTGCTTTTTAGATACGGACTTAAGTCGGGCCCCGCTCTTTAAGTGTTAAAGGTGACTTATCTTTTTCCTTTTTTGTTTTCACTGTGTATGAGGGAGAATAAAAGGCAAAGCTGCCTGTGACAAGTGTCTCCCTCAAAGTTGAAAGAGTGACAGAGCTAAAACAAGGGTGGTTGGTGGTCATCTTCAATTTTAGGTTTTATTTGTGTTTGTTTGTGTATTGGAAAGAAGAGTGGTGTGCTTGTTTAGTGTAGTGAAATGCATAGGAGGAGGTGCTTTTGAGAGCTCGCTGGATTACTCTCTGGATTACTCTGGATCAGGTTCGAATCCCGGTGATCACATGCTTACTTTAATTAATTCTTTGGGAGGTGTTTGGTGTTGCAGTTAAATTAATAAAAATAAATTTCGGGTTCATACAAACTTTGGCCTAATTGAACCCTAGGTTCTGCAATAATATTTATAAGAATCACAATGTACCTGTATCTAGAAGCAACAATAAATAAAATAAACAATTGTATTTGTGTAGGTGAGACACAAACAGAAACAGTGAGGGAGGCCAGAAAAATGAAACAGGAGTTCCAGCATCTCCTTATCAAATGCCTATGAGGCCTCCCCTGGGTATTGCCCTGCTCGATTGGTGTCTACAATATCTCCAACTGAAGATATATCCAATCTAAATGCTTGTAATAATTATTAATGGAGTGGATACATGCACTGTATGTACAATTCGGTAGCAAGGTAGACCTTGACAAAGGCCGGACATAGATAAGGAAGGGGGAGTGTGGAGCATGGGGACAGCTAATTTGTATTCTAGTGGTGTTGTAAATAAGATTTTACGTTTAGGTAGGAATTTATATCTATAATATTAGAGATCGAGATCTCTCTTATATCTTTAACATATTATATTCATATTGCTATCGGCAAGGGGACATTTGTTTGTATTGCTGAAGTTAAATTTTTAGTAATACTAGCAATACTAGCTGAAGGTACAGTGCTCTGCTATCTAAAAAAGGATAATTTTGCCAGGTGTCGTGAATCTTGGTATAGATACCGTAGTTTGAATTTCCCGGGTTCACGACAGCTGGTTCCTTTTTGTTTATACGCATAACTTGATTTATCTTTGTGGATAAATATTACTGTGGTTGCACCAATTATATCTTAGTTTATTTTCCCTTATTATTTAATCACGGGGGACGATGTAAAACCCTTAAATATATTTTATATTGTCACGATAAAAGGGAATCTTGATCATACTTCACACAGACTTCACCCCGCCAAGACAGACCGCCAGCTGCTGCCACATAACACCAAAACTTCCCTCATATTCGCCTCCCAACATGTCTATCACCTAACCTACACTCTTTGCATCACAGCTAAGTTCCTTTAATACTAGAAGTAATTCATAGATATTACTGGGACTACCACAGATAGACTACGTATACATTTTAACACGTAAGTCAACCGCCGACCGGTATCATTTTATAGCCTAGGCCAATTCATCTTTCCAGGTTTAGTTATTTAATTTATATCCGTTTCTCCTCTACCCCCTAGGAATAATAAACAGGATATAAGTGGTGCCGTATGACCAGGATTCTGGGCCATCTGTTATATATTGATAAGAATTGGGGGGGGTATTAGGCCTGACTTGTCTGCCTTTGTGTAGAGCTGGGCGATCCAATGGACAAATGTTGAGGGGCACACCGCGGGAAGCTGCAAGGGCATGGGGGGGGGGGGGGGGGGGGCGGGCGCGTCGGCCAAGAGTTTGTGCCATTGTCCGGTGGTTACCCTGTGCCCTTGAGAAAGGTGGCCCTCTTCGGCCATTCGTATGTCCGGGATTTTCCACTGGACCGTCCAGTGCAGTGCCCTGCTTTTTTTGTTAAGCAGATATTTATTAGTGGCCCCTTCATCATTGACGATGCGCCTTACGTAGGTAATGGCCAATCTTTGAACTCTAGGCTTGCTGTTCAAACTTACCGCCCAAGGAGAACTCAAAATACGATTGCCTTACATCGTGAGCGAAACGCTCTAAATAACCACTCACGGACTCGTCCTTATGATGTGGGTCCACTACTAGGAAAAACTAGACAAATATATAAATAAAAAAATAAAAATTAAACTGTACCTGGCTTGCGCTTTCCATGCTTCTGCTCTTGGGTACCGCTCGCCACCACGCTCACTGCGACCGTTCCTCCTTATACTCCTTGGGCCCGTATTGATAGGACATAGGCCCCCGACACTCCTGCCCACACCCCATTCGTCACCTTCCTTCATCATATAGTGAGTCCTTGCTCATTTGTCCATGACAGTGCTGAAGTTAGGTTAGATTATAGATTCGGTGTAGGCTGAAGTGCTAAATTCGGGCCCTGGAAACTGTTTTTCTGGGTCTAAGCATTCGTGTTAATTAAAGGGTGTTCGTGTTGTGGTAAGACACATCGCCCCTAGTGTTGTTTTCTTATCCTAACCCACTATTAGTTCACTTATTAGGCATGAGGCTTCTTTTAGGGTGAACTGGAGCCTGTTGCTCGGTCCCTTCAGGGTGTGCAACAAGTATGCTTCGGGGCTAGTGCCATTGGCTTTTCTCACTTAGTTGAGGGACCCGGCACGGAGCCATTCTACTCTGCAATCGTATCATCATGTGTTCTACAGGTGGCGGGGTCGACGCTGGATCGCAGGTTTGAGCCATTGACGAACTCATCACCAAGGGCTCCCATCTAGTTGGCCTCATTAGGTTGCATATATATATGATTAAGGAGTGTTATCACTGATTTTTAATTAATCATGATATATAACCATGCCATGTATGTACACGTTGTTTATCCCTATATACTTACCAATGGGGCCCCCTTCCGGCGGGATTTTTTATGGTTCTAGTGAGACTGAACATTAAAAGAACAACGTGCCTCAGGGTGTGCCGTGGGGTCTCCCGCCGGGAAACACTCTGAGCTATATTAAAATTCGGTAGTCACCGCCGGGTACGGGTCTACAATGAATTAAGTTTGCGTTATTTAAGGCATATAGTACAATGCAGGGGACCCCGGCACGTTACTAAAAAGAATTAAAGTTTCGAGGGATAACGGCGAAGCCCCCCTCTTAATCACGTCTTCCGCCATCAATAAAATAACACAAATAATAAATCGTTCTTCTGGCCTAAGACAGACAAATCCAATATTCCACGACTAGAACAGTTTTGCAAAGGAATTAGATTTGGGTTATTTTAAGGCATTTAGTGCCAGCATGTCACTAACAATAATTCGAGTTACGAAGGATAACGGCGAAGCCCCCCCTCGTGGTGACCGGTCAACTCAACCAGTAGACCATTTCAACCAGTAGCTCTCAACCAGTGCCAAATCAACCAATACAGTTAGGTTAGGTTAGGTTAGGTTAGTACTATATTGTGGCACTGGTTTGGTTGGTCTGGGTTAATTTGGCACTGGTTGAGAGCTACTGGTTGAAATGGTCTACTGGTTGAGATGACATGGAACCCCCCCTCGTAATCACGTTTTATGCCGCCAACAATTAAAATCTTTTGGCCTTGAAATAGACGAACATTACGCCGGCCGATATTAAAAAAGTGGGACCCACAATCGCCGCACGAATCAAGGTGAAGCATTCGCCACACCAGTCACGGCGAAGCCGAGACATAAACTCACCCTTTTCGATCAGTTAGCTCCCAGTTCTACTGTTTTTCTTTATCATTGGCGACTTATCCGCCGGATCTAGAATCAATATAATCCGTGTTAGCGCTCGAAGATCGCCGGGGTTGATTCATGTATCACAAGACGAATGAGGTCAGTGTTTTTTGCACTCGGGTAAGAAGTTTATAAACTGGTAGCACAGAATAGGCTACACAATACTCATTAACATTTCGAAGGAATATTAACGTAAGGGGAATTAAGATTGTTTAAGAATTATTCAAACTTTATTATTTTTTACAAATTAGTAGCACACAATAGGCTACACAATACTCAATTACATTTCTGGGAAATGTTTAAAAGAGAAAAAAGGGTTGCTCAGTTTGATATTGGGGGAGGACTTGGGTTGCTTCGGAAGCATCTAGACAGGTTGGTTCCCTCAGATATTTGTAAACTGCAGTTGGAGGATCCGGAAGTTCAGAAGTGTGGTAATGGTGCTGTCGAGATCAAACACGAGGACGGGGAAACATGTCATGTGAACCTGTTGGAGGAGTTTGTGAGGCAACCACCTGAGCAGCCTACTGACCCTGCATTGGTCTGCAGCGGCCAAGGTGGAGAAGGAGAGGGGGGCAGTAGGACACAGGTGGAGGAGAGTAGGAATTATCATGTCTCGGCGGAGCAGTGGGCGGGGGACACGAGTCTGGTGGCTGTGGAAGCGCTAGAGCACCTGCCTGAGCAGCAGTGTGCAGCGCACCAGCACCAGCTCGGTTCATACCCCACTGGTCGTGCCGAGCCCCTGAGCCTCACAACTCAGGCGGTGCAAGATGTTCAGCGGGCAGGTCACGTGAATGTTGGGAGACCGTTAGCCTCGTTGTTTCGGTGGTTCAAGGTGGGCGACGAGGCTTTGGCATGGTTGCCAGGTCAGGGTCAACCCATAGCTGCCAAGGGTGGTGGTCAGAAGGAGGACTTTGAGCAGATTGGTAAGGTTGGCTGTGGCATAGAAGTGCCCGGTCATCGCATAGCCTCCCAATGCTGCTCTAGTCGAATGCAACAGCCCTACCATAGACCGACTGTATCTTGCCATGTCACTAAAAGCGGTGATGCTGCGCAGGCAGATGTAGTCGTAAGGAATGCAGGGGTGCGCATGTACGGTATCGGTGGGGAAGCCTTAGCAATTGTGAACTATGGGAGTGACTGCACAGATGGTACTGATTGTCCCTCTCATGACCTGGCTGTTCTAGGGACGAAGGTGGAGAAGGAGGGAGACTACAGGTTAGAAGCTGCGGTCTCGGCTGGGTTGTGGGAGGGCACTAGGATTGTTATTCTGCGAGATAAGTTGTTTACTAGGCTGTGGCAGTGCATCCGCATGTTTGTTGCTTCTTCAGGCCTGATGTACGGGGTAGAATCCGACATGAAGGCTGGAGATAGTGCAAGGCTCAGTTTAATTCCCTACCGTATAAATAGGGGAGACTCCACCTTTTATTTTATCTCAACTTCTATAAGAGACTCATTGCTGGCCTTTTGCCACATGTATGGTAATGGTGTAACACTGACTCGATGAGAAAATCAGCTCTCTATGTACGTGCGTGCGCGCGTGAGCGCAGAATTTCATTGCACTATTTGTAAAAGGGTTAACTCACTGAAATTTTTTCAAATTTCCCGCAATTTTCGCATGACGTATCCTACAAGCATCTCCTACAGAGTAGCGTCAGCTTTAACCCCTATGAATAATAGAAGGTGCTGAAAAAAAATATATTATACATTAGTTTGGGATAGAGCTGGATTTTGACTTCCAAATGACCATATCTCCAAAACTTTCGGGAAATCGGCCAAAAATCGACGAGAGAATGTTCTTTTTTAGGCCTATTTGTTGTGGTTAGAAGGGGAATGCATTTGGGCAATACCAAATCCAGTTAATAGACTCGTTAGGGCCAAAAAATGATTGCTAGCAATTTAATTTGTAAGTTTTAGAAAACTGAAAGTACGTTTGGGTGGGATATAATTTTTACCCCTCCTAAATCAATGTTTTCTATGCGGAGCACTACCTATCGAAAATGAACTTTGATGGCTAACTAATTTAAAAGTTCGATTTTAGCCATGGTTTGGGACAAATATCTATTCAATTTTGACCAAATTCCTTGATATTGGGAACCCCAAAGGGGTCCCTTAGGGATGTAATAAGGGTGTTTATGCCCTCATATGATCATTTCTATTGCTTACAGAAGCCCTTTAGACTACAGACACAATTTTTTTTTTGGGTGGCTGACTGAATTTGTTTCAGTTTATGGGGGGTCGTGGGCGAACCCCCGCCCCGGGGGGGTTATGGATGCGATATGTTTTTTTGTTCCTTCCTATGCTATTCTCCTATGTTGAAAGAAGCAGTTTACAGAGAGAACACAAGCACTTGAAATTTTGACCAGAGCCAAAAAAAAACATGGAGTCTCCCCTTTTTTAACGTGAAAGAAATTAAGATTGCTTAAGAGTTACTCAAACTTTATTCTCTTAACATAGAGATAATATATGTATATTACATTTCGGAGAAATGCTAACGTAAGGGGAATTGAGATTGTTTAAGAATTATTCAAACTTTATTCTTTCTTACAAATTAGTAGCACATAATAGGCTACACAATACTCGATTACATTTCTGGGAAATGTTTAACGTAAAGAGAAATAACTTTATTTTGTTTTACAAATTGGTAGCACATAATAGGCTACACAATTCTCAATTACATTTCTGAGGAATGTTTAACGTAAGGGGAATTAAGATTGTTTAAGTGTTATTCAAACTTTATTCTTTTTTACGTAGAGATATATAATTATATTATATTTATTATTCCAGCCTAGCGTGTCCTTATGAGCATTGATTCTTGAAATTTTTCTCACACAGGTTCGAAAGTGAAACACCTAGGAAGATTATTATCTCTGTGGTGGTGAGGAGGTAATCATGGATAAGAGTATTTTCTCTTTCTGTGCAGCTCTGGGCTGTCAAAGATTAGCGATTATAGGGCACTTACTCTGCGTAAGGTTTGTCCCTTACCTAGACCATTTGAGAGGTCGATGGTTATCAAAAGCTTGTCCCAAATGTTCAGCCCTCCGCAATACCTTGATTAACAATGAAGATAGTCGATGTAAGGCTATCCTTCAATACATTAAAATTAAATATGTAACATATTGTAAGACAATGGCTCATACATCCCTCCAGTTAGATGATCAAACTCTTGAGGATTCATTAATGAGTTCAGTTATTACCTCACCTCTTCCGGGATCTTCTTCGGAAGACACTTCCTCCCGCCACCGAAAGAGACCTCGGACCAAACTCCCGTCAGATGACCAGGAGGCTCAGAGGTCCCGCTCGAACTTTGACTCCGCAGTAGCCACCGGGGACAAGTCAAAGTCGAGCCGGCATAAGACGTCCTCCTCATCAAGAAGGAAGACAGCTAAGGACCCGTCAAAATCAAGACAGAAATCCTCAGCGAAAAGAGAGACATCAAGAGACACATCTAGGCAGTCTCAATTACAATTTCCTAATCCCCATAACCCTACACCGGAACACAGGGGGGATATACTGAGGAAATGGGGTCTAGTTAATGAACAGTCTCTCAACTATCTGGGACGTAAGGCTCAGAGATGTCACAGTCCACATCCCAGTCTGATCAAGAGGGTGAGGTTGTTATAGCAAAGGGACAGTCGCAAGAGCGGTTTGATTTCATGAGACAGATTAAGAGTGAGAGACAGGCTGCTACCACAACACCTATAACCCCGACGGTGCGACCTCCTGGGCAAGTAGTGGTGCATCCTCAAGTTACAGTAACTTCTCCTCCCCCCTGCCCCCACTGTCAACCCCGATTCCAGGCACCTCTGCTCTCTTGCAACCTAACATGAAATTGTTTTCGGATTTGTTAAATCCCCCACTAGACAAGTCCATCCTCAGCAAAAAGGGCCCTATGCCACTCTGGTATGGACGAGACAATTCTTGGTCAGTACTTACCCCACTACGCCCCGACCTCGGACACGCCCTGGTTACAGGTGAGTTACCTGTCCCGGGGTACTGGGCTATAGAGGGAAGGGAAAAGAAGAAATTAAAGGCCAAGAACCATGTGGGAGAGGTACTTGAGGTCGCTATTAAGGCCTTCCCAAAAATGTTCAATCCCAAATTTTGGTGTACTCGTCATTCCCCGCCTTGCCTCCTACTTCCGCCGGAAAACTGTTTAGGACTGGACTAAAACGGATGGGTTACATGTGTAGCATTAAGGCAGAAAGTCTAGCTTTAAGCTGATTTTGGGATGTCAAAGGGGGGGGGGGGGGGGGGGGGCAGTATCCTAGCTAAGGACTCTACCTGCCTCTGAAATGAGACAAAATGTAACGAGTACTAAAGTCATGTGATAATCCGTTCCTTAGGCTAGAGTTAGCCTACTCAGGAACATGGGTTAATTTTTAGGTGAAACATTATGGATGCAATAGGGTTCCCAATATACTCAATAATTTCAGGGATTAGAATTAGAGTAGGAATACAAATATTTTGGTAATACAGTACCGAAGGCCATAAATATGTAGGCCTACATATTATTAATCAAAATGGGTGATAATGAATGTTTCATTTAACCTGGGATATATAAGCTAAATGAATAGTTTATTCTTGGGTTACACCAACTGTTCTATCAAACTTAAAGGTGCTAACACCACAGGCTTCCTTTAAGAAATGCTGCCTGTAAATAAGAGTGTAATTGGTGAGGAGACTTTCCGGCGAAGATCGGTAGAAAATTACTCTTATCCAATATCTTTACAGCTACCTTAGTCTCTAACGAAGCATAGAGAACAGTTAATTTCCTCCTAAACCAACGACCTGCCATCACTACTAAAATCAAGGCGGTGGTCTCGGTGACCCCGTTTACGTTTCCCCACAGAATTCAATCATGTTTCATTGAAGGCAGGATCCATTATCAAAGAGAGGGCACAAAAGCAGATCATAATCCCCAGTCCAACGTCAATGCCAGTGTTCACATCCAGGTTGTTTTTGGTGCCAAAGAGGGACAGTGTTCAGATGAGGCCGGTGATCGACCTCTCATATCTCAACACCCACATTCACAATCAGCCAGTCAGGATGCTGACGGTGAATCAGATCAGGTAGTCACTCCCGCCGCAGGGCCGGATGTGCTCAATTGTTCTAAAAGATGCCTATAGGCATGTCCCAATCAACAAACGTTCTCAGAGGTTTCTAGACTTACACAACGGGAATCAAACGTTCGTCTTTCAAAAGAATACCCTTTGGGTTATTTCTAGCACCCCGAGTTTTTGTTTTTTTCACAAAACTAGTCCGACAGGCGTTACTACCATTGCTCAAACAGGGAATCATGATTTTATGGTACCTCGACGATTGGCTAGTGGTAGCCCAATCCAAGATAATGCACCTTCATCATGTTCAACTAGTATTAGACCATGTTAAGACCTTAGGGTTCAGGGTAAACTTAGGAAAGTCATCTCTCCTCCCCCACCTAGCAAATCCAGCGGATGGGCCTTATCTGGGATACCGAGTTACTAACTCTGAGTCAGAGTGTGGACAACCGTCAGAATTTTCGCAAGAAACTCTTCCGGTTGCTACATTCGCGGATGACAGAGAGGAAGTTCTGGGAGTACCGGGTGGGCTCACTCAATTGAATACAGCTGACGGTACCGTTAGGTCGTCTGAAGGTCAAAAGAATTATCTTGGAAGGAAACAAGTGTTTTCCACTTTCACAGGTGGAAACACTAAGAACAATTTCAACTTTAATCCACAACCTCCTGGCAGCTTGGGCGAAGCCAGAAGTAATTAACTCCTCCTTGACTTGGACAGCTCCACCTCCGATGGTTTGGGTAGACACAGACACGTCAGGAACCCTGGGATGGGGTTACAAATCAAATTTAGGCCATCAAGGTCAGGGTCGATGATCAACTTCAAATCATCTTCATATCAATGCCAAGGAGTTGCTAGTCCCACTATTCTTTTTACAGGAGCACAGAATGAGCCAGGCAGGAAAGTCCCTAGCCTTCAGAATGGACAATTTAACTGCAGTGACATGCATTCAAAAGCAAGGGTCAGTAAGATAAAGAGTGTTACAAGGGTTGTTGGAAGAGATATTTCGTCTAGCCGCGAGGCTCGGGATTTATCTTCACGCAACGTATCTGCCCGGTGACGAATGTATGGGCGGATGCTCTGTCCCGGAGACAGGGCACTCAAGTAGAATGGGCTCTCAGACAAACATCTTTCAAAGCTGATTGCAGAGCCCTACCATCCACAAATAGACTTGTTCGCGTCAGAGGCATGCCACAGGTTGCCCCAGTACCTTACATGCCGGAATCTCATTCCGGCGGGGGGTCCGGACGCATTTCTGGTAGAGTGGAACAAATGGAGCTCCATTTATCTGTTTCCACTTCCAGACGCATCCTTAATGTGCAAAGTAGTTCACAAACTACGGGATTATCGGGGCATGGTCTCGATGATCGCGCCCTTGTGGCCGGCTGAAGTGTGGTACAACCAATTAAAGATGTGATGCGAGAACCCGGTGTCGCTCCCGATCTCGTACTTCCACTTAGAGACAATTGGAAACCTCAAGACCTCGCTGACTCTTGCCTTGTGGAGATTCAGAAGGCCAAGTGGCTAGGCCAAGTTGGGGGAAACCGTGACTCACAAGTTGATTAATCAGTATGCTCTATCGACATGACGACAGTACCAATCACACTGGAAGTCATTTACTACCTGGGGGGTAGAAACTGGTCAACGACAGTCCTCGGTGGCTCGGGTGTTTAATTATTTAAATTACCTATTCGACGGTCAATGTTGTCAGTTGCCACATTAAGGAATCACCTCACAGCAATTAGGACACCATGTTTAGATTTAACTGGTTTGGCTGTACCGGAGGCGGAGGAAAAGGGTTCCATGGGGTCTTGCTTCAAAGCTTCACCCTCCTCCTCGTCAACTCACACCCACCTGGTCTCTTGATCTGGCCCTTGAGATGCTGCAGTCCCGTAAATATTGCAAGGATCCTCCCTGCGAACTAATACTTTAACAGGCCATTTTTTCTGATGGCACTGGCTACGGGTGACAGGGTGTCTGAGTTGACGGCGATGAGTTCGGAGCCAAACTGTCTAAGATTTTCAAGGCGCAACATGGGTATACATATTGCTCCTGCTCCTAACTTCAATGCTAAGAATGAACATTATAACCACAGAGTTCGAAATCCCAGCTCTGAAACAGGTTGACAGGCACCATTTACTGTGCCCAGTGCAGTCACTCATACTATTTATGCGGCCTTCCCGGCCCTTGCAGGCGGGAGCCCTCTGGGTTTTCACGGAGAGGCATTCGGTTGCAAACAACGCCGGCTAGCTGCGTTATTATTGGAAGTAATTCGAGAGAGTAATCTGGGCGCGTTGGCTAGATCACAAGATATCCGTAAATGGGAGGCATCACTCCGATCCCACCATAATTACTCCCTAGAAGATATTCAGCAGGCCCAAGCGGTCATCAAATCATACTTTTCTCACATGTTACCTGTCCGTCAATCTCATGAAACCTTCTCGTACATGTGTAGCATTAAGGCAGAAAATCTAGTGTTAAGCTAATTTTGTGACGTGAAAAAGGGGGAGGGAGTATCCTTATGGCGGATTTAAGGAAGATAAGTTTACTCTAGGCTACCTAAGACTGAAAAGGTCCGCTCATATAAATGTAAATTTATAATAATACTGGGAGTGTAACTCACTATTAAAATCACCATAGAATATTGCAGTCAGGCAAGGTGGAAATGCTGATGGAGGTGCTGATGGATGGTAGGCAAATGGCTACAATTCGAACACCATTGGATGTTTACCTTAAGGTGACCGCATGAGTGCACCTGAACTAATAATGAATAAATAAGTAAGGTTGAAGAAAGTTAAATCATGATAATAAGCTTAGCTGTCAGTCGGTCTGTCTGTAGGATGAAGTTGAGTTTAAGTTAATGATGAGAGCTGGATGACACCGGAACCAGGATCGCGGCGAACTAAAGAGTGGAGTTGTTGCTAGGATGATGTATAAAAGTGCTCTGACGCGGTGCTCCACAATCCAAGACGTCATCGTCTTACGCTACGAATCTAGCGGCTACTGCTAAGTTAGTAGCGGACATCTAGCAGTAAATATCGCACCGCTTTCATAATATTACAGCATGGTTTATATGATAAATCATATATGCTTTCCTAAAGACACTTAAATACTATACTTTCGTATAATAGGCCTTATTTAACTGATTAAGCTTACATACTGTACAAACTATATTTAGGGTATGATACCTAGAAAATGTAGGTTATACCACTGACTATCGTGAATCCACGATACACTCCCCCCCCAAAACACAATACCTGAACCCCACCTTATATCTAGAGTTGCCCAGAAGCAATCTTGTGTCGCCACATATCAACGGCGCCACGAGCTGTGCGTCTGGGTCTGGTCCCGATCCGAGGCGGATCCCCAACGGGTTGTGGTGGATCGGCTAAGTCAGCCTCCTCGGATCCAGCATCATCAGGTGGAGCTTCTACTTGTGTAGAAGAGCCAAGCTCCATAGCGTACAGTCGTGCGACCGGACGAACAGTAGTCCCAGTAGCTGTCTTGAGCAGCGCTACTCGCCCTACCGAGCCTTCGCCCTCGTACACCTTCACTACGCGGCCCAACTTCCAGTACAATCTAGGAATATCATCATGGATGAACACTATCTCGCCTACAGAGGGTGCTGATGGTTGACCAGCAGTCTTAGTTGCCCTCTCACATAGTGCCAATAAGTAGTCATTCACCCATCTCTTTCTAAAATCACCTATAACCCTAGAAATATACTGGTACCGTCGGGACACCGCAGCCTTGGTGAACATCGAAGGGTCCTCTAACTCTGCCTGTGAATGCAAGTCAGTAGGAAATGCAGTCAACGGCTTGCCGTAGAGCAAATGCGCTGGTGTTAGTGGCAGTGGTTCTTGCAGGTCGGTATATACATAAGTGAGAGGACGATCGTTAACAACCGCCTCGACTTCAGTGAGCACAGTTACTAGTTCGCTCCTTTTTAACAAGGCGTGTCCTGCAACCGCCCGTAAGCCTGACTTCACGATGCCTACACACCGTTCCCACATTCCACCAAACCACGGCGCTTTGACTGGTATGAATTTCCACTCGCACTTCTACTCTCCCAAGTAAGCAACAACTGTTGGATCATCGCTAATATCTTTCAAGTACCTGGAAGCTTGAAGAAAAGTGGGAGCATTGTCGCTGAGTATCAAATGAGGGAAGGAACGACGTGCACAAAATCTCCTGAATGCCAGCATAAACTCTTCACAAGACATATTGTCACAGAGTTCTAAATGTATTGCACGTGAAGTAGCACAACTAAATAGCAACACATAAACCTTGTCCAGTTCCCTAGTTCTCAGTGCACCGGCATAGTCTAGTCCTGTAACTCTGAAGGGTTCTAGATGATTAACACGACACTCTGGCAAGGGTGGAGCAGGTACAGTCGTAAATGGTCTTCCTTTTAGTCTACGGCACACCACACACCTTTTGACTACTCGTCGAACTACCTGCCGAACTCTGGGTATCCACCAGTTGAGACGCAATTTAGAAATAACGTGGTGGACCCCGTAGTGCATTACTTCCTTGTGTGTGCGTTGTACCAGTAGATCAGTTACATGGTGTGTTGCAGGCATCAGGATAGGATTGTTGGCACAGTCGTCTACACCTGACCACTTTAGACGTCCCTCACATCTAATAATGTCATTCTTCAGGTGTAGCCTTAGTTGACGCACAATGTTAGGCATTATTTTTAATCTTACCAGAACTTCTCATGGACTCTAATTCCTGACTAAAGGATTCCCTTTGAACCCATCTAATTAGTGTTACCTCAGCTGCTTTTATTTCTACTGCATTTAAGCTTTGAACCAGATTGCAGAGTCATCCTTGTAGCCTGGTCTTTATGTTGATGACATAACGCAACACCCAAGCTACGACCCTGACTAATTTATTGTACCCACCGATCCTTACCCACTCTAACATAGGACTCGGTGTTGTTGTCGGTTGAATGACAGCTGTCACCGTTTCTAAAGGCAAAGCTAACTCAACCTCGGCATTCCATACAGCCCAATCCCCTTCATGGAGCAGCCATTTTGGGCCTTGCCACCACAGGTCGGACTTAATCAATTTGGACGCCATTACTCCCCTACTTATTAGGTCACTGGGGTTGTCTTAGGTTGGTACATAATGATAGAAGGCGTTTGGTAGTAGGGATCGTATTTCATCCACCCTATTGCGCACATAGACGGGCAATGTCCTTTGACTATGCACCCAGCTTAGTGCAATTTGGCTATCGCACCATACGTGTACCGCCCTTAGTTGCAGTTCCTTATCGTATGAAGTGCGTACATGATTAACCAAACGTCCCAATAACAGCATGGCAGTTAGTTCCAATTTGGGAATCGTGACCCCCTTTACCGGTGCAACCTTAGCCCGGGCGGTGAGTAAATTAATCCCAAACGAGGTAATACAATAAATAGCT
Organism: Paralithodes platypus; assembly: GCA_032716605.1. NCBI lineage: Eukaryota > Metazoa > Arthropoda > Malacostraca > Decapoda > Lithodidae > Paralithodes > Paralithodes platypus. Next base: position 13,094,221 of record CM064560.1, on the reverse strand, counting down.
ACTCCATACGCTGTGGCACTCGCATCACAGAATGCATGTAAAGACATGCGTCCAAATGCGGCCACTTGGCGCGGTAACTCTAATGTACATAGGGTGTTATAATCTTCTAGTAAGGACCTACCCTGTTCAATAAGATCATCGGGTAAATTTTCGTCCCACCCCACGTTGCGTCTCCATATTTCTTGCATTAGAATCCTAGCTCTGATGGTAACAGGTAATGCTAAACCTAAAGGAACAAAAAATTGCCCGACTTTACTTAACAGACTACATTTTGTGTGCGTCCCTCTCTGTTTAGTATAATCTCTGTTCCGGTACATCAGTATGTCTTTCCCTGGTTGCCATATGATCCCCAAGATTCTGGCATATTCTTGGTTATCAGAAGCTACCTCATCTATTATAAGACCATCCCGAAGCAACAAAGAATTTGAAACCCACTCACGGAGAAACAGATGAGCCTCAGTGAACAACCTACTAGCCTGCCTATAGCTTGCGACTAGTTCCTTTTCACTATCACTAGACCCCTGTAAATTGTCTATATATAATCCGCGAGCGAGTTCAGTCGTGTCTTCTTCAGAATCCTCAAGATGTTTTTTAATGGTCGCGTTTAATAGAAATTGTGAACATGTTGCGCCAAACAAGACTACCTTAAACCGATAGGTTAGTATGGGACTCTCGGGGTCGTCAATGTTTTCGAACCAGAGGAACCGGATGACGTCTCTATCCCCCTTCTTCAGTTTCACCATCAAGAAGGCCTTTTCTATGTCGCTGGTGAATGCGTATCGTCCCAGTCTAAATCGCAGTAATTGCTGAGATAGATCCGACACCATTGAAGGGCCGGTCAATAGACAGTCATTTAGACTGGGACTGTGGCCTAGGTGGGCTGAGCAGTCATATACCACTCGGATGGGAGTGGTAACACTATCCTTCTTTACCCCATGATGTGCGAGGTAATGGACCTTCCCGGCACTCCCTGCCTCATCCGCATCGACGACCTCGATAAACCCTCGGTCGAGATAATTTTTAAAAACCTCATCATAAGCCTTGTAGGTGATAGGTTCTTGGGTTAGTTTCCGCTGCAAGGCGCGTAACCTACCCAACGCTAAACCATAATTGGTGGATAAACTGATATTTTCATGTTTCCAGGGTAGACAAACTTCGTATTGCTTTTCCGTGGTCAAGTAACGCACAGATTCCGAGAACTTCTCGATCGCGAATTTTGATTCCTGGTCATTCTCCTCAGGTTTAATTCCTATGTGGTCTAGTTTCCACAGTCTTTCTAGATTGAACTCGGCAGCTAACTTTGGGTCCTCAATGTGAGTATCATCTTCGGTGAACTCTTCTTCCGCGGTCGTGCTCATCCTCAACACGGATACCGTGTCAACCAGAACATTTGACTGGGTAGTTTGGACTGTACCGCTCATGCAGTAGCCAAACTTAGTGGGGATCAAGATCACTCCACTCTCTCTTTTTAAACCCGGGTGTACTACATCATAATATTAATCTGCTCCTAACAGTATGTGCACCTCCTTCAAGTCACCTACGGGATCAGACAGGTAAATACCTTTCCTACGAAGTGCATGCTCTACTTTGTTAATACATACAGATTAATAGTCTGGGAGTTCATCTACCACTACACACTGTAAGAAGTGTTTCTTCTTATGGTAGATGTAAGCAACTTCAACAACTTCGTAGTCTCTACTATCGGTCACTCCTGTAAAACCTTGCAACCTAAGGGTCTCACTACCTACTACACAGTGTTTTAGACCGTCCAGCACCGATCTCTTTATAAAGGATCGTTGTGAGCCCTGGTCCAGGAGTAGCCGACAGACTTGTGTCCTGCCATAATCCTCTATGGGTATCTTGATTGTGGGTAAAATGGTGGTGTCCTTCCTACTGCCTAGCATTAGTGTTGCAGTACCCCCTACCTTTTCCTCCTTGACTGGACTACCTGTGGGGCATAACTTGTCAAAGTGATGACCCTCACAGTTGCGACAGGGCCTCAAATTGGAAGCAGTACATTTACCCTGCATACCATGGTCCTTATTCAGACAACCCTTGCACAATTTTAGCTTCCTTGCTTGAGCTAATTTGGCTTCATTGGTTTGATATTTGGTACAGCTTAGCTTAGCCTACATGACATTTGTGGTTTCTTTCGTGACTCTTCAACCTTCCCTTTAGAACCTACCATCATATTAATTGAACCCCTTGCTGTTGTCCCTTCTGACCCCCCCACCGTCCTACCATTGTTCAATTGTATGTTGCTAATCTCTTTGCTAAATGCCTCTTTGAACTCCTCCAAGTTAAAGGTACGAACCTTATCTAGAATAGCTAGAGGTAATTTCTGTCTTAAAATTATGACTAGCATTTCTTGTGAGGTTACCCCCAACGCATCTAATGATCTTGTATGACACTCCATATCTGCCCTGAACTTTGTCAGTTCATCGACCCTGTACCTAGGCTGTGCTAAGTTCAACAGGGCGTTCACGTGGGCTACCTTGAGCTGGTCAGTGTCTCCATACGTCGCCTGTAATAACCTCACAACACTATCATAATTTTCACCTATTATGGAAAAACCTTCTACCAAATGTAAGGCTTCATCCTCGAGTTGGCCTTTCAGATAATGGAACTTTCGTACATCGTCAAGTTTTGAATCCTGCACTGTGGATTTAAAGACGTCCCAAAATACAAACCACTCAGTCAAGTTTCCCCTGAACTTCGGTAAATTTAATTTGGGCAAGTTGACTTCACGACGGGGATCTGTCTGCTTGGCAGCGCTGCTAGTCGAGGTTATCTCTATTTTCTTCACTGCCCTTCGCAGTAAATGTATAGCCTCTAAATTGGCGATATCATGGACAGTGCGCTGCTCGTACTCCGCCTGAATATCTGACTCTTCCTCTAACCCTGATACTATACTTTCATTCAGGGTAACTATACGATCATAGGTAGTTTGTAGGTATTCTAACCTAGCCTCTAGCTGTTCAGGAGTTGCACTGGCTACAAAGTCTTCCAAATCGGACGTTAGCCTAGTGATGAGACCCCTCAAACCCCCTCTCTGATTTTTCAAGACTGTGATAGACATAATTATGTTTTTTTATCTTCTGGTTTACTAGCCATTAATTGATTCACACGAATTAGCCTAACCCTTCGTCGGCCAATACGGACCTCTATAATAAGTCTCGACCGTAAAATATAGGCCAACCCCTTTGTTAATTGTCATATGAAATTACATTTTAGTCCTCATATGCAATATTGTTTCACATTACCCTATCCTTCATAGATTAATGTAATTAAAGTAAAGAGGTAGAAATGACTATGTAAACGGCTTACCTTACACAATACAGTACCATGAGAGCTGGAGATATGATGGTTAAACAATGAAGGAAATATGAGATGGTAGGTCAGTCATGAGTCAAAGAAAAATAGTAAATAATAATGAAATTAGGGAAACCAATATAGGGTATGATGGTGATAGCCGAGACCTACCCCACTAGGATCCTTTGATCCACAACCTCCATCAATATAGCCCTTCTTCATAATACCTAACTATAGGAAATCTAACTGTGGGTCAAAGTCCCGGGTCTGGGCACCAATATGGCGGATTTAAGGAAGATAAGTTTACTCTAGGCTACCTAAGACTGAAAAGGTCCGCTCATATAATTGTAAATTAATAATAATACCGGGAGTGTAACTCACTATTAAAATCACCATAGTATATTGCAGTCAGGCAAGGTGGAAATGCTGATGGAGGTGCTGATGGATGGTAGGCAAATGGCTACTATTCGAACACCATTGGATGTTTACCTTAAGGTGACCGCATGAGTGCACCTGAACTAATAATGAATAAATAAGTAAGGTTGAAGAAAGTTAAATCATGATAATAAGCTTAGCTGTCAGTCGGTCTGTCTGTAGGATGAAGTTGAGTTTAAGTTAATGATGAGAGCTGGATGACACCGGAACCAGGATCGCGGCGAACTAAAGAGTGGAGTTGTTGCTAGGACGATGTATAAAAGTGCTCTGACGCGGTGCGCCACAATCCAAGACGTCATCGTCTTACGCTACGAATCTAGCGGCTACTGCTAAGTTAGTAGCGGATATCTAGCGGTAAATATCGCACCGCTTTCATAATATTACAGCATGGTTTATGTGATAAATCATATATGCATTCCCAAAGACACTTAAATACTATACTTTCGTATAATAGGCCTTATTTAACTGATTAAGCTTACATACTGTACAAACTGTATTTAGGCTATGATACATAGAAAATGTAGGTTATACCACTGACTATCGTGAATCCACGATAATCCTAGCTAAGGACTCTACCTGCCTCTGAAATGAGACAAAATGTAACGTATATGAAGGTCATGTGATAATCCGTTCCTTAGGCTAGAATAAGCCTACTCAGGAACATTTCTTAATTTTTAGGTGAAACACTATGGATGCAATAGGGTTTCCAAGATACTCAATAATCTCAGGGATGAGATTTCGAGTAAGAGTACAAATATTTTGGTAATATAGTACCTGAGGCCATGAATATGTAGGCCTACATATTTGGGTGTTAATGAATGTTTCATTTACCCTGGGACATATAAGCTATATGAATAGTTTATTCTTGTGTTACACCAACTGTTCTATCAAACTTAAAGGTGCTAACACCACAGGCTTCCTTTAAGAAACGCCGCCTGTAACCCTCTTTTATATTTTTCTTTGATATTAAACTGACCTGATTACCTGGGTCATTAGTGGTATGTGATGTTTATGATGAATGTCCCCACTCCAGTCTTGAGAATTCAGGCGCATCGTCAATGATGAAGGGGCCACTAATAAATTATAGGTTTGAGTCCCGAAGGGAAGAATGAATAATATTTAGTAGTGGCCCCGGAATCATTGACGATTTTTGCCCTCCCATCCATCCCCTTCCCATTCATCTGCTACATTTTTGAGAGTCTCGATATGTCAGATTAAGTAGGAACGCTCGCAGTGAGTGGGGTGGCGAGCAGTACCCAAGAGCAGAAGCATGGAAAGCGCAAGCCAGGTACAGTTTAATTTTATTTTTTTATTTATATATTTTACTAGTTTTTCTTAGTAGTGGACCCACATCATAAGGACGAGTCCGTGAGTGGTTATTTAGAGCATTTTGCTCACGATGTAAGGCAATCGTATTTTGAGTTCTCCTTGGGCGGTAAGTTTGAACAGCAAGCCTAGAGTTTAAAGATTGGCCATTACCTACGTAAGACGCATCGTCAATGATTCTGGGGCCACTACTAAATATTAGGTTTTCATTCTTCCATTCAGGACTCAAACCTATAATATAGACCAGGGGCAAGGCTGGACACTGTCAGGCAGACCTCGGCCTGGGATGCGCTCCTAACCTACAAGCCGGATCTTACGTTCCTGATCCTCGGGGGCAATGATTTGACCCTGCAGACTGACCTTCAGCAGGTGGCCTTCGGACTCCAGTCTCTAGCTGAAGAGATCGAGCAAAGGACTAGGGGTCACTGTCTGGTGGTCAGTCTGGAGTCTAGGATAAGCCCTAGGGGTATGACCCCCGAGGAATATAACAGAGCCAAAAATGGTGTGAACCTCCGCTTGCGGAGAAATCTCCCATTCACCAAACAGATGAACTTTGCCATGGGAATGAGTAAGACCGACTTGTGGGACGGATTACATTTAGATGCGCCAGGGAGCCGGAAGGTGTTAGATAGGCTATTGGACAGAGCGCGTGCCTTCTTTGAGAAGAAGGACAGGGCCGAGGAGGAGCAGTCGACGCAATAGGCTAGATCTCAAGACTACGACGACGGCTGCGGCTGCTCCTCCTTCAGAGGAGTCTTGATCCTTCTTTCTCTTTCTTTTCCTTTCTTTTTCAGGCATTAACTTTGTAATTTGTTAAAATTTAATATAGTAAAGTAAAATATTGTAAAGTTGAGTAATATGATATATGTAAATTTCCTTTTTTTTGTAATTTGTAAACTCACAGGGGGCACACGATCTGCATGCTTCAATTTGCTTGGTTGCTGTCGTCATCAATGTAAGTAGGTTAGCCTAGGCTTAGAATAGATTAGAATAGGTTAGCCTACAGTGACGATTAGTATTGTTGTTCCTTAAGCTTTAGTTACCATAATTTTTTTAAGAATGGAGGAGAAAATAAAGTCATTGCGGCGGTTCAGGGCCGCCAAGAAGGGAGGGATTACTAAGCTTACCTCTAATCTGTCTGATTTTATTGAACATGCTGCTACACTGCATGATGTAAGGGGTGTGAAAATCACTGTAGAAAAGGCCCTAGCTGATATCGAGTCATAAAACGTAGAGTTGTATAGCTTATAATCAGATGATCAGTTAGAGGAGGAGATGGTGATAGATATGCAGTATGTTAATCAAGTAAACAGTCAGTTAGCTGAGTTGGATAGTGCTCTCCATACAACCACTACTGGTAGATCTCATGATAGCGCAGCAAGTAGGAAACAGAAGGGTATTAAGCTACCCTCCCTGAAGTTGCCAGTTTTTGACGGGGATCCAACACAGTGGGTGGGTTTCTGGGAGCTCTTTGATTGTAGTGTTCACTCCCAAACAGACTTAACTGTCATTCAGAAATTTACGTATCTAAAGGGACAATTTAGTGGTGAGGCTCTACAAATTGTTGGTGGATTTAGTTTGGTCGCTGCAAGTTATGAACCAGCGGTAAATATTCTAAAAAACAGTTATGGTCAAAAGGATCGCGTCAAAGCAGCTCGCATAGCGAAACTGTGTAATCTCCCGCATCCTAGCCAGGAGGTCAGTGCTTTGAAAGATTATTCAGCGTCATTTGATTGTGCATTAGAGTCATTACGCTCTATGGATGTAACAGTAAGTGAAATGTGTGCAGTACTGTTGCATAATACACTTCCTAGTGCACTCTCTGAGGTGATTAAGCGTGAATTAAAAGACAACTGGCTGGATGTGGATGAATATGTTCGTGTGTTTAAGACTGAAGTGTGCAATCTAGAAAGTAGACATAATCCACTAGAACAGTTTGGGGCGACCGCCACAGCAGCATATGCGGTGTATCAGAAACCCGATACCAAGCAGAAGTATGGATGTAAGTTGTGTTTAAAGACAGGACATTTTTGGGCAAAGTGTGCTAAATACAAGAGCAGTCCCGCCAAGGCCAATAGAGCAAGGCAGTTGAAATTGTGCGTCGGGTGCCTGTCGTCAGAACATGGCAGCCATGGGTGTACTAACCCTAAAATTAGGCCGTGCCAATTCTGCCAACAGAAACATTTTAATTATTTGTGTCCGACGCCACGCCTTGAACAAACTGGACAACCAGTGGCCCCTGAACCAACAGTGACCATGACTGTGACTTCAGGCCGTAATGCAGTGTTGTTACCTACCATTCAGATTCCCTTGACCGACAGAAACGGTCATACCAGTAAAGTAAGAGCTTTGTTGGACCAATGTTCGCAACGTACCTTCATCTTACGCTCTGCTTTATCGCAGCTTGATTACATTAGGGTCAGTAAGGAACAGCTAAGGCTCCAGGGATTTACTGGCTCACTTGGTAGTACTGAGTATGAAATAGTAGAGTTAACCTATCATCACAGAAGAAGGGTGCGTAAATTGAGGGCCGTTGTGGTGGAGGAGTTACCAGTATACAAACCAGGGAGAGGATTAGGGATGGAGGTAAATGCTATCAAGGCTCAGGGTTACAATTTAGCCGATCCAGGTATCACTGATGGAGATATGATAGGGTTACTGATTGGGGCGGACTTTTATTACCACTTTGTACATTCAGGCTATGTCAGGGAAGGAAGTATAGTTATGTTACCCACAATTTATGGTTATGCACTGAGTGGCACTTATCAGTCAGATATAGAAGAGACCCATGTAGAGTTAGTCACTGTTCTTAAGTTAGCAGCAGACCCTTTAATGGAGATACAGGAAGATATTGGCAGGAAATCTCCAGAATTAAAGGATCTGACAGCTCTATGGGACTTGGACCATATTGGTATAAGTCCTAATGAGACTGGTAAGGGTGGGGAGAGAGTCTTAAATAGATTTTCTGAAACGGTGCAGTATTCCGAAGCACAGGGACAGTATATAGTGGAACTGCCGTGGAGAGATAATATAGATAAATTACATGATAACTTTAAGTTAGCCCTGGGCAGAATGAGAGGCTTGCAGCGTAAATTTATAAAAGATCCCAACTACTGTCAACAGTATACAAAAGTTCTGGATAATCAGATAGAAAGGGAGTTTATTGAAAGGATAGAAAACAGGAATCAAGCTGGTCATCCCATTCACTACTTAGCTCACCATGGTATTATTAAGGATAGTCTTACTACGCCTGTACGGATAGTGTTTGACTGTTCGGCTAGGATGGACGAGAAGGCGTTCAGTCTGAATGACTGTCTCCATACAGGTCCATCGCTATTGGCTGACCTCACCCAGGTACTTCTACACTTTAGATGCCATCAATTTGCCTGGGTGAGTGATATTGAAAAAGCATTTCTCATGGTGGGGTTGAGTGAGAAGGATAGGGATGCTACTAGGTTTCTGTGGCCCGTTGATCCCTTGGATGTTGCAAGTCCTTACATTGTCTACCGGTTCCGTGCAGTTCTGTTCGGGGCCACCTGTTCCCAGTTCCTCCTTAATGCTACCATTCAAAAACACCTGTCTATGATACAGGAGAACAGTGAGGTAGTTAATAAGCTAAAAAGGGGGTTGTATATTGATAACTTACAGGGGACTGGTGATGATGTAAGTGATTTGCAACAACAATGTTGGGATGCCCGTAAAATATTTTCCAGCGCTAACCTGTCTTTACGTGAGTGGGTCACCAATAATGAGAGCTTGCGGGAACTATTGCACTTTTTTTTTTTTTTTTTTTTCTCTGTGATTGAGGGAGGCAAAAGGCATAACTGCCTATAGCGAGTGCCTCCCCCATAGTTGAAAGAGTGACAGGGCCAAAATCAAGGGACGTTCGAGCCAAAATGCCTGGACACACGGAGTTTGAAGCAATTTAAGTCATAGGAAGCGGGAAAGACTGATTCTGGGAGAGAGTTCCAGAGCTCAGCTGTTGAGTAGAAGAAAGTTTGAGAGTAACGTTTCACTCTTGGGTTGGAGAGTTGCATAGAGTAGGGGTGGGATTGAGTTGCAAGACGGGTACCACGTGCCCTACGTAAAGGAGGTGGTATGCACTGGGATAGCTCTGAGGAACACTGATTATTATAGTAGCGATAGAATAGCGAGAGAGATGCAACATTGCGGCGGAGAGAGAGAGATTGCAGAGAGTTGGTGAGTGGACGGGAGTTAATGATACGAAAGGCCTTCCTTTCAACCTTGTCTAGGAGAGTGGTGTGAGAGGAACCTCCCCACACATACCTGAAGGGTATAGCTTCCGCCAAACAAGACGGGGTTAAGGTACTTGGCGTTGCGTGGCTAACTGATAAGGATATGTTAAAGGTTAATTGCCGCGGAAGTAGCCCTGCATTGGTTACAAAGCGCGAGGCTCTAAGTCTAACCGCGAATGTGTTCGATCCTCTAGGAGTGTTGCTACCGGTAACCATCCAGGCGCGGAGGTTCGTACAGGACTTGTGGAGATTAGAGTGTGGGTGGGATGTACCCATTCCAGATGACATGAGAGCTAACTGGCAGGGTATTTATGACGATATGATAGATAGTACAGATATCATGTTTCCCCGTCAGGTCACTAAGTCTAAGAGGGCTACGCTGCACCTATTTAGTGACGCTAGCTCAGTAGCATATGGTGTAGCGGCCTATGCGGTTGGTGAAGAGGAGAGTAGGTTAGTAATGGCCAAAGCTAAAGTGGCACCTATTAAGTCCCTCACCATACCTAAGATGGAATTGACTGCTGTTCTTCTCGCAGCTCGTCTCGCATGTTATATATGTGAGGCCTACGCGGACGAACTGATTATAGAGAATATATACCTCTGGTCGGACAGCCAGATAACCCTATGCTGGTTGTCTATTAAGAAGATTTTGCCTATATATGTTCAGAATAGAGTTGATGAGATAAAGTCATTAGTCCATGGCGCTCATTTTCATTATGTGTCCACAGAGGACAACCCCAGTGATTTTGTCAAGAGAGGGATTTCATATGTGTCCTTAGTTGCTTCTTCGCTTTGGTGGGGAGGGCCCACATGGCTACCTCACCAAATGCTATGGCCTGATCATGGCCCAATAGGGGGCTCAATAGGAGGGGACACCACTGTGGGTTGTAACATGAGTCAAGAAGGAACCCTGTCATTGCCGGTACCGGTTGCCCATACTGGCATATTGAATTGGGACCGGTATGGCTCATATATGAAGTCATGGCATGTAATGGCATGGGTCCTTAGGTATATTAGGACTCTTAGAGAGAAGACACAAGGGAACTATCAGGCAAAACCGTCATACTTGACAGTGCCGGAATTTAGAGCAGCAGAGTCAGCCATGATTAAGGTAGCTCAGAGAGAAGCTTACTCTGAGGAACACCACTATTTGTCAAAAGGACAGGGCACACCAAGCAATATAGTGAAGCAGTTAGGCCTCTACATGGAGGGAGTCATGATACGCTGTAGAGGTAGGCTACACTTGTCAGCTTTACATGATAGCGCCAAGTACCCTATCCTTATCCCTAATAAACATCGTATAGCCACTCTCCTTAGTAATTACTGCCACAAAGTGTGTAGCCATAGTGGTGTTAGATATGTTGTAAATTACATAAGGCAAATATGGTGGATCCCAAAGATTAGACAGGTAGTAAAGAAAGCCTTAAGGGGATGTATCATCTGCAAGAGATTGCAAGGTACATCATACCGTGCTGTACAGGCCCCTCCATTGCCGGAGTTTAGGGTTCAGGAAGTGAGTCCTTTCCAGGTAACGGGGGTTGACTACACAGGTGCCTTGCCAGTAAAAGAGAAGGGGGGTACTGTAAGTAAATTATATGTAGTCTTATTCACCTGTGCAGTTACTAGAGCGGTCCATGTAGAGACGGTGTCTAACCTCTCCTGCGAATCATTTTTGCATGCGTTCCGTAGGTTTAGTAGCAGGAGGGGTTACCCTGAGATTATGATGAGTGATAATGCCACCACATTTGTTAGCGGAGCTAGTACATTACGGGAGTTGATAGATGATGCAAGGTTAAAAGGTACTATAGCGGAAGTCAAGTGCGAGTGGCGGTTTATACCGGCCAGGGTGCCATGGTTCGGTGCCATATGGGAATGGTTCATTGGCATCCTAAAGGCTGGCTTGAAGAAGGTACTGGGTCGAGCATTGGTTACCTCAGAGCAACTGGATACGGTATTACTGGAGCTCGAGGCCACAGTCAATGATCGCCCGCTTGGCTACACGTACAGTGATCTTAAAGACCCTCTACCCATCACTCCTTCACAACTGGTTCATGGGAGGCGGATCAGAAGCTTTCCAAGGCGAGAAGTCACGGATGAAGATCTTAAGGACACGACGTGGCGTAACAACGATTCCGTCAATCAACGCTTCCAATATGTAACAAAACTCTTACATGACCTGTGGAAAAGGTGGGACACTGATTATTTAATATCACTCAGGGAGCAACATCGTCACTTAATGGAAAAAAGAGGGATAGCATTGCCGCAAGTTGGGGACGTCGTTCTAGTACATGATGACGGCCCCCGACTTTTTTGGCGTATAGGTCGGATAATGAAACTTCTTTGTGGTCCTGACTACGAATGTAGGGTAGTTCAGGTAAAAAAAGGAGCCGGTTTGACCACCAGACCGATGGTTAAGCTATACCCACTAGAGATAGATTTAGAGGTAGTTTTGTTGTTGTTGTTGTTGTTCCCCAAGCTGCCTGGCCGAACAGCCCCAAGGCTCCGAGTAAGGCCAAGGCCATAAACGAGCGACCCCACAGAACCCTCCCTGCCGACCACAATAAAGCCTGGGTGACCGAAGCCACTCCATGGCGGGGGGCTGAGAGGGTGCGTAAACGCCCGGGAAACCAAAGCCCCACCCAGGGCCCTGTGCCCCTCAGCAATTATGAAGAGAAAGTTGAGGGGCAAAGGAATAATGTGACGCTTTAGCTTCCAATCTTGTTAGATTGGGAGGTCAATCCACGGAAGAGACGCCGTCACTCGAGATCTAGAAAATATATAAGTAAAAGGAACAGTCAGAGTAAGCTATGGGTATGGCAGAGATCGCTCAGGTCTCACTCTGATAGACCAGCCCATCACCAGAGGTAGTGGATGGCGACAGCAAGCCGAACTCTGATAATATCCTTCCTGCTGCTGGAGCGGACCGAGGTGATACCCCTCAGAGGCCGTCATGTCGGGCTGCTTTGGATTGCTCCCAGTTGTGGCGATCCATGATCAGGACGGAACAATTGTAAATACTTTGTATATAACTGGTGGCGGAGTATGTCGTGAATCTTGGTATAGATACCGTAGTTTGAATTTCCCGGGTTCATGACAGCTGGTTCCTTTTTGTTTATACGCATAACTTTATTTATCTTTGTGGATAAATATTACTGTGGTTACACCAATTATATCTTAGTTTATTTTCCCTTATCATTTAATCACGGGGGACGATGTAAAACCCTTAAATATATTTTATATTGTCACGATAAAAGGGAATCTTGATCACGCTTCACACAGACTTCACCCCGCCAAGACAGACCGCCAGCTTCTGCCACATAACACCAAAACTTCCCCGATGTTCGCCTCCCAACATGTTTATCACCTAACCTACACTCTTTACATCACAGCTAAGTTCCTTTAATACTAGAAGTACTTCATAGATATTACTGGGACTACCACAGATAGCCTACATATACATTTTAACACGTAAGTCAACCGCCGACCGGTTTCATTTTATAGCCTAGGCCAATTCATCTTTCCAGGTTTAGTTATTTAATTTATATCCGTTTCTCCTCTACCCCCTAGGAATAATAAACAGGATACCAGGTGTCTCAGGTAGGCCCTGGTCCTCTCGCCTCAATTCTTTTCACTGCTTCTCAGGTGCCATCAGGGTTGGTAGTCGTAGCGCCTGGTTCTCGCTCTTTCTGCTGGGCTGGTGGCTGGCTTGGTGAAGATGTTGTGTGCCTATAGGGGATAATAAAGTCGAATTAACCTTGGCAAGTGACACTGGTTGTTCCACCTAGGTATGTGTAGAACAATGGGGAACCTGGGTAAACATTCTCCTTCCTGCCTGGGTAAGTTCTAGAGGTGAGCTCCCGAGTAATTTCCATATCTTAGCCTCTACCCTTTGTCGGAGCTGGTCAGTAGGCGCTGGGTTTCGGGAAAGAACGGCAGTGGTGATCCTTATCATAGGGCCAAAGGTGCGCCCCTATATCATGGAGGTGATAATTGTGCGGCAGGTAATGGTCACTCTCATTTTCTGTTGGTTGGCTGTGGAGGGGAGACATGTCTGCTTCCATTCTCTTTGATGATAGCGGTTGGGGGAGACTGTTATACTTCTGGCGTGACATAGGTCCTTCTTCCTTGATGTCTCTGGCAGGGGAGATGTTAGGGGCAGGGTATCCACCAAGTGTGACATCGTTGTATATGATAATTCTGGACTCTTTTTTAAAGAGGGCCTATTTTGTTCCTTGGGTTTGTTTCATTAAACTGGAAAAACCTGTTCGGGTTTCTTTAAACTCCCTGGGGATTTTAATTTTGTAATTGCTCTTAACTTTCCCTGTATCAGCTTTAACTTTTCTACTAAGATTTGCATAATAGTTTTTGAAATGTTTTTCCCCTCTCTTTATTGTCCTATAAACCTCTTTCTTTAAACCTAGCGTATGATTGATGTTATTATTCATCCACCTATGGTGGCTATTTTTGTTTTTATCTGAAGCGCTTTTTATGGATATATTCTTGGGCATCAGTAATGGTCTTGCTAAACCTAGCTGAACGGAAATTTATATTCTGCCTGAACGGAAATTAATATTCTGGGTTGCCTCTGGAGCAGTGGACCACTGGTTCCTATCTTCAGAAAATTCCTGTGCTTGGTATGCTTCCAGCCTGTGCTTCTCACTGGGGTAAATATAATAGCAAAACAGTGGTGGAACTGTCATCCGGGTGAGGGACTGCTCTGGGTCTGCTCCTTCAATGTTCATGGTTATAATCCACTTAATGAAAATGGCGCTGTGGAGTGGGTCAGTCGGGGCATGTCTTGGAGCCTGGAGGCAGTTTCTGCCATGGCCATCCCTTTTGGGGCGCTTCCTCTAGAAACTGGGCGTAAGAGTTGATGATGATGATGATTATTTGTTCCTAAGTCATAAATTTGACTAACTGATAATTATCCTTAACCCTTAACCCGGGAGCTGCGGGGAGACTCTTAAGAGTTCCCCCGGCGCACTGCGGGGAGACTCTTAAGAGTCAGAGAAAATAAAAATCAACTTTTGACATCGAAAAAAAAAAAATTTATATTTTTTTGTTTTATTTATTTATTTTTTTTTGGCCCCTGGGCCATGCAAAATCTCAGTCCTCTACCTCCCCTCCTTCCCACTTTCCTCTCCTTCAGTTATCACCTATTTTTCCCTGTTATTCCCTTATTCTGAGGTATATTTTCGTGCTAACATTAGAAATCCGATTGGAGGGTGTGGTCATCACTGATAGCAAGCGAGTGCAAGAGAGAGAGAGAGTATCGATCGACTGTGTCTCAGTGGCCTTGGGGAAATTGGCGGAAAGCAGATTGCCTCACCCATACATTATACAACTCGCGGGCTATATCTCCGATTTTGACCATCCAAACGCTGTTTTCACTCGTTTTATTGTTGTTTCAGGTTAATACCTTTATAATCAACCCATAATAGGCGCATATGGATAAGTATTAATGCTATTAATGGCACAATGAATATTTTAGTGGCGGAAACACCTCAAATACGTCAGCACAGGGGGACGTTTCCAATTACCCCCATGCGCACTTCAGAGGTTAAAGATCGGTCCGCCTCCAATCTGCAGCAAGTTAGGAGCATTATTAAGGCTTTTAAAGGGTTAAAATCGAGTGCAAATGGCCGGGAGCGCAGCGGGCCAGACAGCCGACTCCCAGGGCTTACCGCCGCCCATTAACTCATGTTCCCTGTATCGCTAGGAAATAGCGATCATAAATCTATTTATTTTAATATACAATGGACAGGAAATGCTAAAGAGAATACGACACTTATCCCAGATTTCAGAAAAGCCGATTATGGTGGGCTAAGAAGAGACTTAAGGGTGGACCCTATTGTTAAACGATTAAGTCAGGATATGCCAGAGTTAAACTTGCCACCTACATATAACCAGTTTATTGCTTCACTCCACAATGCTCAAAATAAATATATCCCTAAAAGAAGATTTAGATCGACGCAGAACCAACCAAAATGGATGACTAATAAGCTAATAGATCTTATAGGAAAAAAGAAAGGAATATATCGAAAAATAAAGAAAGGTGAAAATCATTTACATATATACTATCAGACTCTATCAAGACAGGTCAAAAAGGAAATCAGGAAAGCAAAAAGAAATTATGAAATAAGGATAGCCAGCGACTCAAAAAATAACCCTAAAGCTTTTTACCAACTATATAAATCTAAAGTTAGAGATGTAATAGTCCCCCTAAAAACTTCAATAGGAGAAATAACAGAAAATGATTTAGAAATGTGCAGTACATTAAATAGTCAGTTTCTTTCCGTTTTCACTAATGAAAATTTGGCACAGATTCCAGAAGTCAATATGGTATATAGTGATAGTATAGAAAATATGTTAAGTACAGTTAGTATAAGTAGAATAGATGTGCTTAAGGAAATTGACAGACTGAAACCTCAAAAATCGCCTGGTCCTGACGAGGTATATGCTAGAGTATTAAAAGAATGCAGAGATGAGTTAAGTAGTCCATTAGCATTTATATTTAACAAGTCATTAGAAACAGGTTTAGTTCCAGAAGCTTGGAAGCTTGCAAATGTAGTTCCGATCTTCAAAAAAGGTGATAAATCGATAGCATCCAATTACCGTCCCATTAGTCTCACATCAATCATAGGAAAGTTGCTAGAGTCTATTATTGCTAGGAAAATTAGAAGCCACTTAGTAAAATTTAACTTAATAAATTCTTCTCAGCATGGATTCACTCAGGGACGTTCGTGCCTTACTAATTTGCTTAGCTTTTTCTCAGAGGTATATGAAGCAGTAGATAGTGACAAGTCATATGATATTATATATTTAGATTTCAGTAAAGCTTTCGACAGAGTCCCTCATGAGAGATTGATGAGAAAGGTTGAGGCACATGGAATAGGAGGGTCGTTGTTGGGATGGATTAGGTCATGGCTAATTGGTAGGAAACAGAGAGTCAGCATAAATGGTACCAAGTCAGAGTGGGGAGCAGTCAAAAGTGGTGTCCCCCAGGGATCGGTATTAGGTCCCCTGTTGTTTCTTATATACATAAATGACCTAGATTTAGGTATAACTAGTAGGATAAGTAAATTCGCAGACGATACTAAAATGGGGAGATCAATTGATTCAGATAGCGATATAGAGTGCCTCCAAAGGGATCTAGATACCTTACATGAATGGTCAGTAAATTGGCAGATGAAGTTTAACATTGACAAATGCAAGGTATTAAAGATAGGGAAGATGCAAACAAATGTTAAATATAAACTAGCTAATTTAGAATTAGAAAATTCAGACTGTGAGAAAGATCTAGGTGTGTTTGTTAGCAATGATTTGAAGCCTAGAAAACAGTGTATAAGCGTTCGTAATAAGGCAAACAGGATTCTCGGGTTCATCTCTAGGAGTGTGAGTAACAGAACTGCTGATGTTATCTTAAAACTTTACTTGTCATTAGTGAGACCCCATATGGATTATGCTGTCCAATTTTGGTGTCCTTATTACAGAATGGACATAGATTCATTGGAGAGAATTCAGCGTAGAATGACAAAAATGATCCATAATATTAGAAATTTTCCGTATGAAGAAAGGTTGAAGAAATTAGGTTTACATTCGTTAGAGAGACGCAGAGTTAGAGGGGATATGATAGAGGTGTTCAAGTGGGTTAGTGGGATTAACAAAGGGGACATGACAAATGTACTAAAGCTCAGTGATAGCGAAAGAACTCGTACCAATGGTTTCAAATTAGATAAATTTCGTTTCAGAAAAGATATAGGCAAATATTGGTTTGGTAACAGAGTTGTAGATGGGTGGAATAGGCTACCAAGTGATATAGTGGGATCAAGAACGATAGGGAGCTTTAAGAAAAAATTGGATAAGCATATGGACGAGAAGGGTTGGGTGTGAAGGGGGATCAGCCGGGTTGGGCCAATCAGCGCTCTGCAGACCCCCGTAATCCTGCGTTAATCTCTAACCGGTTTGGTAAGATGATCCTCAGGGTATTAGAGTGTTGAGCCTATAATTGGGCTTTGTAATTGGGGTTGTGTGGGACAGGGATCTGCCTTGCTTAGGCCAATCGGCTTTCTGCAGACTCCCATTTTCTTATGTTCTTATGTTCTTATGTTCTCGAAAGGCCGGCAGTGTAGCCAGTAGTGAGCATAGCTGGGTAAAATATGCCGCTATACGCGAAACTCCCATGTTACTGGTACCACTATATGAGAACCACGAGTGTTACGTAGCTCGTTCTGGTCTCATTTTGAAGCTTTTAGCGCCTAGTTTTTTGCTGAATACATTTCTTTTCATGCAGATACTTGATATATCATTCAGGAGGGCCTGAATATGCCCAAATAAGCCCAAAATCCCCCGCTAGACAAGGGTTAATACACCCTCTGACCTTTCATTTCTTCAAGGGATTCTACCTGCGTGTCTCCAAACGAACATTTCAAGTGCTTTCTTAAACATTAACAGTTGACTAGTCTAAAATTAGGGACTAAAGTAGAATTTGCAGGTAAATCATATTTCCATTCTAGATTGAATCTAATTTCATCATGGTCGCTATAACCTAAGCTTCCTCATATATTTATAATACTAATGAGATTTTCTTAGTTACTGAAAACTAATTTGAGTATATTGTTAGTTCACTTACATGTTGAGTTAAGACACAGTCATATACTAGTTCGAAATAATAATTTTATTCTAAATTTCCTATGAAATTTCTTCAATATATTCTACTAACGTTTCAAATAAAACTCCCTCATTTAAATTGTACCATCACTATTATTTTGTCATATTATCATTAATATTACACTCCATTCAAATATATTCGGCAGCAAATCTTCACCCCAGAAGTATGATTTGATTATGATTAGCTATTAGTGATGTGTGGATGATAATGCAAGCCGAATAAGAAAGAACTTCTATTAGATCCACACAATGAACAGATATTGAACCAACCGATAACAACCCTGATAAATGGGTAGAACAAGTTGCCAAGTTTATTTGAACAGAGTATGCCCTCCCTCCCGCCCTTCCTTTTAACTTTTGTTATCCCCATCACTAACGACAAGCAATAGAAAGGGATAGACAATTAATTGCCTCAATACCACTTTCAACCATACTACCACCACTAAAACCATTACCTCACACTACTCACCACCACCCTCACATAGCCCCACACCCTCACAACCACCTTCACCACCACTACTACCACCCTCACATTCCCCCACACCCATGACACCACCACCACCACACCATCACAACCACCTTCACCCCTACTACTACCACCCTCACATACCCCCACACCCATGCCACTACCACCACCACACCCTCACAACCACCTTCACCCCTACTACTAACCCCCCCCCCCCACTCCACTCCAGAGATAATAATTTCACTATATATTGCCCGAATTGGTGGTTCCACATCACATCCTCATCAACACCACCACCAACAACATGAAGGTCCTGGGCTGTGTTCTCCTCTCTGTCTTCGTGGCCATAGCAGGTTAGTCGTAAGGGAGTGGTTAGAGGCCTGGACTTATTTTTTTTTTATTTATTTATTTTTTTTTTCTATATTCCAACTTACTTCCTCTCCGGCATAGGCTGAGAGCCTTAACATTCACCGCTTTACAATGAACAGTTAAGCCCGTGAGGTCTTGTTGCAGTCTAGGGAGTGAGACATGTGAAGCACGTAGAGTACAACGAGCACCTGCCATCTTGCCTTCACATGAGGCACGGTGCTCACTCATGGTCCGAAACGACCCCATCTCTGAAGCCACCTCGTTCCCGTGCTTCACTGTCTCACCCCCTACACTCGGACTCTCACACTTACACACACACAACGCCACCTGTTGAGCAGATAACTCACCAGGCATTTCACCCCTATAGCATATTTTGAATATGGGAATATTCATTCAGTGCTATTTAATCAGGGAACAATGAGGGTATTTTTTTGACGTTTCGGTGGGCTTGTGGTAATGCACTGATACTAGGTACAGCACAAATTCCATCCCAATAATATCTTCCCATTGATACATCGGGATTTGAACCCGGGACCTTTGGATTACCAGGCCAGTGGCAAGACCACTCCACCACACCTCCCCTAAGGAACTTGTATCAAAATATCCAAAATAAATACTCCCGTATGGTTGGAGAAAACAGGTTTAAACCCGTGAGAAGGGATTTATATAAAGGAGTACAAACGAAATCAAGCAACAGCAGATCTAGTGACCCTTCTAGGTTGCTTGTCCTCCAAAACACTGAGGATCAAGTGTCCAAACAGTGGTTTAGAGTGGGTAAGGGAACATTGGAAAGGGAATTACTGCCCTGGAACTAATGTCCGTGGCAGGATTAGGATGTAGTAGGGGACAGATGGGTTAGTAACTGAGGGGGGGATAAAATAAAGTTATTCATTTACAAACGCAGTCAGTCGCGGGTTTGATGCGAGATATTTGTCTAGGCGGAGTTTAAATGAGTCAACGGTGATGCAGTCTATAACGTTTCGGGGAAGCCCATTCCACAAGTTGACAACTCGATTGAAGAAGAAATTCTTAGATTCGTGTGAGTTAAAAGATTTACCAATAATTTTGCAACCGTTTCCCGGCGTGTAATTAGATTGGTCGATAGTGAAGTACTTACTACAGTCCATATTGTCGATGCCATTGATGATTTTGAACACTTGAATTAAGTCACCTCTTAATCTGCACTGGGTTAGGCCTATAGGAAATAGATTTAATTCTCTAAGACGCTCTTCGTATGGTTTGTTCTTTAGGCTAGGTATCATTTTGGTAACTCTATGTTGAACTCGTTCTAGCTTGTTTATATATTTTTGGTAATAAGGGCACCAGGATTGAACACAGTATTCCAGAAGAGGGCGGACTAAGGAATTGTAAAGGGTTAGGATAACTTCTTTGGATTTATGCTCAAATGACCTGCCTATAAAGCCAATTATTTTGTTTGCCTTCTTAACAACTTCTGAACATTGTTGACTCGGTTTTAGGTTACTCGATATTGTTACTCCCAGATCGGTTTCTCTGTTTACATTCTTAAGCTGAGTGCCATTCATCGAATAGTTTGCTTTCTCATTTAGGTATCCGATATGTAGTACTTTACATTTATCCGCATTGAAACTCATTTGCCAAATTTGGGCCCAACATGACAATTTATCTAGATTGTGATGCATATCGTCAACTTGTTCTTTTGAGAGTACGCTATTTGCAATTTTTGTATCGTCAGCAAATTTTGAGATTGTACAGGTGAGACCCTCATCTATGTCGTTGATGTAAATTAGAAAGAGAATTGGACCTAGTACCGATCCCTGGGGTACCCCGCTACTTACATTGGTCCATTTAGATGCCTTACCGTTTATGACTACTCTTTGCTTTCTGTCGCTGAGCCAATTTTCTATCCATTTCAACACACCGTCTTGTATTCCATGCGCTTTTAGTTTTAGCAGTAAACGTTTGTGGGGGAACTTTGTCAAAGGCCTTTTGAAAATCAAGGTATATAATATCTACAGCTTTACTCTCATCGTAGAGATTGAGGATATCGTGGAAGAAGTCTAAGAGGTTTGTTAAACAGGATTTTTTTTTACGAAAGCCGTGTTGAGTATCTTTAAGTATGTTATTTTCCTCTAAGTGATTTACGAGTCTGTCTCGTATGACCGTTTCTAGCATTTTACATACAATTGAGGTTAAGCTAATTGGACGATAGTTACTTGGTAGGGATTTGCTGCCTTTTTTTAATATCGGTGTTACGTTGGTTAACTTCCACTGATCAGGCATAGTTCCAGACTGCAAGGATTTATTGAATAGTAATGTCAGTGGTTTGGAGAGCTCATCCTTAGCTTCCTTTAGAACTCTAGGCGAGATTGTATCAGGTCCAGGCCTTTTATTTACCTTGAGTTTATCTAAACAATTTATTACTTCTCTCTCTGTAACGGTGATATTGCTTAGAACATCTGAATTATCAATCTGAATCGGCGATGGTGTAGGGATATTACTGAGGTCTTCTGTTGTAAAAACTGATGCAAAGAAGGTATTGAGGGCATTACTCATTTGTACTTCGTCTTTGGTGTATTCTCCATTTTCATCGACTAACGGTCCAACAGTTGAAGTAACTACTTTTTTCTTTCTGATATAACTATAGAATTCTTTCGGGTTTGTTTTACTTTGATTCGCAATATGTAACTCTAAGGTCTTTTTACTTTGCTTAATTAACTTTTTGGCTTTGCGTCGTAGCTCTACAAATTTCACCCGTTCTTCGTCATTTTGTGAGGATTTTAATCTATCATTAGCACATTTTTTAGCAAGCAGGCAGTTTGAAATATCTTTATTCCACCATTTGGGCTTATTATTATGGCCTGGACGCCGTTTTTCGATGACATGCAGTCTTGCACTGCTTTTAGGTAAGTGGTTTCGAATAACTTCCAAGATGTATTTATGTCGTTATTGTTAATTAAAAAGCTCCAGTCAGTTTCTTTAAACATAGCTCTAAGTTTATGGAAGTTTGCTTTCTTGAAATTAGGGACTTTTTCGATGCTACTATTTAGTTCGTTACTAGTAAACTTTTAAGTGAAAGTTATCGTACGATGGTCGCTGTTACTGAATTCATCACCAACATTCAAATTCTCTATTAATTCTTCTTTTGTTGCAAGTACAATGTCAAGAACGTTATTACCACGGGTCGGCGTTCGAACAAATTGATAAAGCGAACTCTCTTGCAAGTTCGTATACAAGTCATGTCCGGAGTGTGAAGTAAGAGTATCGCCCCACTTGGTCACAGGTAAATTAAAGTCGCCAAAAATTACGGTATCTTGTGAGTTAGTTACATCTGCAATTTGTTCGTAAATTTCTCGGTCAGTTTGCACTGATTGAGCTGGAGGTCTGTATATTAACGCAAGTATTATTTTTGTACCTTTATTATTCTTTATTAGCACAAAAGATGTGTCGACGTTCACAATATGAGGTTTTGACAAGAGGGTAGGGTTAAGACTTTCTTTGATATAAAGTAAAACGCCACCTCCATTTCAATTTATTCGGCTTTTCTCAAACATTACATAACCGGGAAGTGAATACTCTGCTAAAAAGTCTCTATCTTCTGTATTGAGCCAAGATTCTGTTATGCCAATCACATCATAATTTTCTGTAAATACTAGCTCCTCTAAATCTGAAAATGTATTGCGTATGCTACGAGCGTTTGCATAGAAAACCTTTAAATTTGTTATTTTAGAACTCACGGAATGCTCTTTAATAATATTTTTGGTTCTTGTCGGATCTACATTTATGTTCATGGCTGTCCTCGGTCCTCGCTGTCTTCGGTCCTTATTGCTGGTGGTCCTCGGTTGCCTCTGTTTTTTTATTGGCGTTGGATGATTTATGTCACTGCTGCTTCTTCTCGGATGGCGTTTTTTTATCCATGGCTGCGGACTGCTTCGTGTAGGAGACGACCCATGCATGCTGACCCCACAGGGTTTAGATGAGTGCCATCCTTGCGGAACAGAGTAGGCTGGTTGTAGAAGTTGTCCCAGAGGTTGATGAATTCAACTTCTTCCCTCAGACACAAATATTTTAGTCGGCTATTTGTGCTGAAGGCCTTGTCGTAGAATTTGTCAGGTGCGTCGATCTTGGGGAGAATGCCTGAGATGATGATATTCCTTGACTTGTTTTTGTAGTGCTGGATCATCTTGCGATATTTCTCCATCAACTCTTCGGATCTGGTGCGCATGACATCATTTGAACCAGCATGGATGACAAAAAGGGTATTTTCATTTGCATCTTTTGTGGTATCTTCGAAGGCTTCCACAATGTCGTCCAGTCCAGCTCCTGGGATGCAAAATCTTTTTCGTCGATTTGGGACTCTGTCGCAGAACTCTTCGACCTGTCCTCGTAGGATGGAATCCCCAACGAGCCTGGTCTCTTCTGGTTCATCTTCCATCTCTACCAATATCTCAAATCTGTTTGACATAGTGACTGGTAGATGAGACCTTTTCTGCGTTGGCCGTGCACCGTTCCTCACTGGTGTAAATCCAGAAACCTGTGGTGGCGGGTTTCTGCGTACAGGTCGGGGAGAGGAGGGGGTAGAACGTGGGCGAGGGGTTGGTACTGTTCGTGCTAGCAGGCTTCTTGCACGAGGAGTGGGGGAGAGACTAAGGTGAACAGGCCGGCTGTCCTGGTTTGATGTCGGCTCAGGTTCGTCAGAAGCATCTGCTGCAGGTGTTGGATTGTTGGCAGATGACGTTGGGGCGGTGGTGGATGCTGGAGTTGAAACAATTGGAGTTAGTGATACTCCAATGTTGAGTGTTACAAACTCTTGGAGTG
Source organism: Paralithodes platypus (assembly GCA_032716605.1). Lineage (NCBI taxonomy): Eukaryota > Metazoa > Arthropoda > Malacostraca > Decapoda > Lithodidae > Paralithodes > Paralithodes platypus. The sequence continues at coordinate 13,070,590 of CM064560.1, read as the reverse complement.
ATTCCAGCTTCCTGGTGAGGGCGTTGATCTTGTTGTGGGCTTCATCCAATTTTGCTGTCAAATCCTCTCGTTGCTGGCAGAGTCGGCAGACTTATGGATCGGCAGGAGCAAACATGGAAGCACCAAACCTACCGGCGCAGTTCGTACAGGCACGAGGCATGGTGATGATCACTTTCTTCAGATCACTTCACTCACTTAAAAACACTTAACTCACTTTAAAAACACTAAACTCACTTTAAAAACACTTATCTCACTTTAAAAACACTTCACTCCCTTCAGGTCACTTCACTTACTTAAATAGGCCTAACCGAAAACAAAAATGTTGAAATACGCACAAATAGGTTATCAGCGGTGATAGCCTAACCGAAAATTAAAACAAAACAAAATTAAATTTTAATACGCAGTGATAGCCGGACCGAAAACAATTTTATTTTTATTTAAACAGAAATAGGCCACCAGGGGTTATAGCCTATCCTAACCGAGAAAAAAAAATTATGAAATACCGGTACGCAGAAATAGGCCACCAGCGGTGATAGCCTAACTGAGAATTTAAAAATTGAAGTACGCAGAAATAGGCCACCAGGGATGATAGCCTAGACTAACCGAAAACAAACATAACCAAAAACAAAAAGTATGAAATATGCAGAAGTAGGCTACCAGGGGGTGATAACCTACCTAAAAAAGCAAAACAAATATATATATATAATAGAATATGTAACTAAATATACAATTCACCAAATAGAGATTATATAAGAATAAAGTGTAACTGCACACAAGGGGTTAATATACTGTATCAACAGATGGCGCTGGTGTCACTGTAGGCTAGTCAAGCAGGATTATATTTAGATAAACAAAGTTATCAGTCAAAGGTTACTACAAGATCATGCAAGCAACAACTAAAATTACAGATATATATATAGCTACAGTAGGATACTGAATACGATAACTACTAGAGTTAATAAGAAAATACACAGCTAGGTCGATTAGAGGTGCGCGTGCGTCGTCTGCTACAAGCTAGGCTAACAAATGTAAACAACAATGTTTATCAGTCAGAAAAGCAATAAAATAACATCCACAGCAACTACAGAACTATGTGGAGGTTAAACAAGCACTTAACTACTGTTCATGCAATTAATAAAGGGAATAGGGATATGAAATACTCAAATTAGGATCGAGTTTTCTCAGTGGCGATGCGGAGCTGTTGGCGGTACTAAAGCCGGTGGGTACTAATGAAATAAACCACACTCACATTTGTGTACTTCTCCTTATATTTTTTTCATAATAGACACAAAAAACAGACAAACTATAAGATATGTTGATAGTTAGATACACAGACAAACATATAAACTGCTAGAATAGTTCGATATGAAAAATCCTTCTTGTATATACCGACCACCACTGCTTAATGCCCCCATCATTTCGTGATCTATACAATGAGTCAATGACTGATACTAAACATAAGAGATAGGCAGGTAGGAATTACAGACAGGCTGATATAGGCGCAAACACAAAAAAGGTTGATAATTATACAGGCAATTAGTTAGAGTTATTACTTATTAGTAACTGGATGCCCCTTCACTTTCTTCCACACCCAACCACCCAATATCTCAGGGAGTTCTTTGAATCTGGGAGGCCCATAACCTGGGACGAGTGTTAAACATGTGACGGGGATAGACAGACAAGCAAATACCAAAAAAATAAGATAGACAGGTAGAAGGATATAATATATTCGTATCTACTAGCTACTGATATAACAAACCCATTCTGTTTCTTTCAAACATAGCTGTTCATTGTCTAACCGATTTCAAATAACCGGGTGATGGGGGGGGGGGCGGTCTATTTTATAATGATCGACTCACACATAGATAGACAGAAGGATAGATAGATTGGAAGAGAGAAAGAAATATACAATAGCTATATAGACAAACAGAAGTATATGTGAATTAATCCCTGTTATTTTATTTCCTAATACAGCCGCCCAATGCCCTGGGGAATTCTTTGAATCCGGAGGTGCCTGCTTCTCCGTGATCGACATGCCCGGCATCAATATGACCTGGAACGAGTGTCGCACATTCTGTGGGGACTTGTCGACCAGTGACGATACGGTCGACATCGCCATCTTCGACGACGCCGAGCACCTGGAAGCTTTCTCAACCACCTGGATTGATATTGGTGAGATAGTATCCTAACATGTGAATCAGAATGCATCGCCTATGATGCAGGCAAAATATAATAATGTTTTGTTTCAATGTGTTTGGCAGTGATCACCGGCCAACCCATTTCCCACCAATTTAATAGGTGGCAAAGGGCCACCCCCCATACGTGAGGGTGCAAAGGGAGTGTATTACCGATGCTTTAGATACCGATTGATGATTACTCTTGCAACTTAGGACTATCATAACACCATTCTAACCAAACGGCCGATGTCTCTCCACATGTGGATCTTGACAAAGAAGGAGAATGTGCAGAAGAGAACTTGAAGTTTAGTTTTAATAGCGTTACAACTACCAACCTAAAATACTATTTTTCACCAGAAATCTTATGGTCTAACAACCCTTCATTTATTTCCCCAGGGCCCACTCTCCCCGCACACCCCTACATGTGGATCGGTGCTGTGAAGGAGAACGATGTCTGGCAGTGGGTCAACAGCAACCCTCTGTCTCTCCAATCCAACATGTGGGAGCAGGGCCACCCTCACACTATGGGTAGCACCGGGTTCCTTGATGATGTCACTATGTCCTCTGGGACCAACTCTTATGGCCGACTGTACATCCACTGCTCCATGGGCACCTTCGAACACCACAGTCGTTGTTTGTGCCGTACCTATTAACAAACACACAACTGGCAATGCAAGCTTTATTGTGTGTAGCAAGCACATACATAACACATATATACAGTAGTAATGGATATAGGTCAGGTAACCCACCCGGGATTCGATCCCTGGACACTCTGACCAACAGGCAAACGTGCTAATCACTACACTTGGGTGGGTTGTGTGAGACTTATCTCAAGCGGCATTGCTTGATTTAATGATTAACCCGGCAAGCGCGATAGGCCTCACGGAAGGCTTCCTATAGGGAACGCGATAGGCCTCACGGAAGCAGGACCATAAAAAAAGCCTTCCATAAAAAAAAAGGGCCTATCAAAACAAAGGAATTTGTCTCTAGGTGAGATAATTCCCCTCCAGTACTCATCCATGTAAATCTCACCCACCCCCCTCCCCTCCTTCCCCACCTTATTCCCCCCTCCCTCCCCTCCTCAATTATCACCTATTTTTCCTCTTATTATCATCATTTATCGGTTATTTTTCTCTCCCGCGATAATGTAGCACAAGGGGGTTGCATAAAAGATCGTTATGCAACACCCAGACACCGGCACACACCGCCCCGCTCGTCTCAGTTGACTCCCAGACAGCGAGAGGGGAGGGCTGCCTGTCTCTCTCTCTCGCCTGAGATTATGACCGGGTGGCCAATATCTTCGTTTTTCACCACCCAAATGCTTTTCCCACTTATTTTAGCACTCTTGAAGGTTCATATATACATCATATATGTAAAATAAAAGCATACCGAAAACAAATAATGGTTTATATTGTAAATATAACGAATTCTGTCAGAATCCAGGGCTAGAAATGCACAAATAACTACCCTAGCACCTAGGTCTATATCGCGCTTGTCAGGTTAATGGATATATGCATTAACAAATGTTTATAGACTTTCATTATAAACACAGACAATAGCACACACACAACACAATTATATAACTCGTACACATTTAAAATCTTATACTATGAAAACTATACAACAAAAACAATACGGCATACTTTGCAAATGCACACAATAAGCATACGTTCATAAACACAAACACAAGCACGTAGATGATTTCTTGGCGCGCACACACACATACACATCAGATCCCACGACCTTCTAATATTGAATAACTTTTAATAAAAGTTCTTATTACATTATGTTTTATGTCCTTATCATTTCAATGTATATGATACTGTGTTCACAAATATCAACTTACGTGCACACATGCAGTACATAAATCTGATGCTTTGCTACCCGGGAAAGCACCCCAAAAGGGTTGGCCTTTGCAGAAACTGCCTCCTGATTCACAGACATGCCCCCACCGCCCCAATCCACAGTACCATTTTCACCAAGAGGATTAAGACCACTAGCATTGAAGGAGCAGACCCAGCACCCGGATGGCAGTTCCGCCACTGTTTTGCTATTTTCTTTAGCCCCGTGGGGGCCCTGGCCGGAAACATACCGAGCACAGGAGAGTTCTTAAGATGGGAACTAGTGGTTTACTGCTACAGAAGATGATTGCACCACCGAAGTGGGGAGTGGTGGGGTCGTCACATCCCAATGCAAGCAATAGTGTGTGTATCTTAAGATTAAGCTAGAATTGTTCTTTGTGTAACTGAAGCACAAAGAAAAGAAGCAGCAAAGGAGGCCAGGTGGTGAAACAGGATGTCTAGCACTCCTCTTACTACACCTAGAGCTCTCCCCAGTACTTCCCTGAATGACTGGTTCCTACAACCTCCTCCCTCAAATATCAACTTACATTTGCAATAAAGGAATATTTGGTCAGAAAAACTATGATATTTTGTATCCTTATTATTGAGGATTTTGCTGGCTTTTTCCATTATCGAGCAATGTATTTTCGTTTGTCGCCTAGGCTAACAAAAACAACTTCTCAGATTTCCTTTACTCTAAAATACTTCCCAAGACCCTCTTCAAGCTAAATTTGTACACTGTTCGATATAAAAATGTCATGACTGAAGGCCGATTTCTTCTAAGTTGCAGACTCGCTATCGCTCACCCAGAAAGAAATCGACAACTGAATGCGGTGAAGCATCTTATTATCGCCAAACTAATGAGGCAACTTATTATGAATAGGGCTGCAAGATTAATAAAGGGTCTACCTCGTCGGGAGAGCATAACACCGACTCTGATTGATTTACACTGGTTACCAATTAAGGCAAGAATTGTCTACAAATTGTGTGTTATGACATATCAAGCATTGATGTTTGGAAAACCAGGATTTATAAGGGATCTATTAAAAGATTTCCACGTAGATACTGCCATGACATTGAGACACAGTGTGGAGCTGCACAGGCTGGAAGAGCCACGAAGCAATTTTGAATTTGGATTTCGAGCCTTTGAAAAGAGTGCTCCACGGCTCTACAATAAACTGCCTGAGAATGTCAAGAACAGTGAAAATTTTGAGATTTTTAAGAAGAGATTGAAGACGCACTTATTCACTGAGTGCTATGACTTCGAAGACAAGACCATAAAGCCTGAATTCAAGTGCTAGAATATGTGAGGGCGGCTGCGACGAGCGTCGTGAAAGCAATGGAGCGCGGCCGAGAATCATCACTACAAGTAACAAGTAACAAGTAAGTAAGTAAATAACAAGTAAATGTCTTAGAATCTCCAACCAAACTGAGCAAAACAGAGCAGATCCAAAAAGACACCCGTCAGAACAAATAGGGGTAAGCCTTTTGGTGCGGCAACTTCTATAGGGAAGTTTATGCCATAGCGGGGTGTTTGTAACTTCATATCATTCAATAAAACTCGCCCTACCACAAGAAATATGAGAGCGATTAGCATTGGACATTTCTCATTGAAAAATTAAACTAAAATTCTCCTTATGTAAGTCTAGTATATTCCTTGATCGCTCCTGTGACCTTGAGAGATGGTGGAGGCAATCCCTTTGTTCAGCCAGGCGGGCAGGGCCTCTCAGTGACTATATTATTCTTCCATTTTCATCTTTCTTCACTCGTGATAACTCTATGAAATCAACATTTACAAAAGCAACTATGTTTGTTAGACAATATCAGTTATGGCCTGTAACAAGATATGAAGTTCACATTCGTGTTACATGAAATTAGCCGGACAGCCCCTCACCTTTCATTATTGTACTTCTTACCTCACTTTACTTCACTGTACCCTCCTACAACACTCTCTCTCACCTGTCTATCCACCTCTCTCCATTATGCAAAGACCCCACCTATCAAATACTTCACTTCTTGTAATTCTTACCTCACTTCACTTCACTCTACCCTTCCATAAGACACACACACACACTCTCTCTCTCTCTTTCGTGTCAATCCTCCCTACCTATCCAATAAACCGAGCATAATGCTAGAATAGTTACTATAGTCGGGGCTTAACCAGCTGACGGGAAATTACCTTACCCCAATATTTAGTACTCACCTATTACGAAAATGTTGCAACAAAATATGTTGCTAATTATGAACACTTGACATTAGTATGATGCAGATATTATACTAGTTTCAGATTGTTACATTAACTATCGATAAATAAGTTGCTAAGGGATTCAATTTACAGTCCGCTGAAACCAATACTATTATAGTGTCTTGTTTATATGGCACACTGAGAAGTGAAGCATCAAAATGTATATAAATTATATATATGTTTTTTGTAACATCAAATACAAAAAAGGTTCCTAAATTGTCCATTTGATTTGTTTTGCAATCTATGTAACAAATCTATTGTCAACATGGTATGTAAAGGTTAAGTGAATGTGGACAAAATATACATTGTATTAACTTTTTTTAGTACCAGTGACGTGTGTTGTATTTTATTCTAGCAATATTCATAAAATATTATGCAGCTTAACCTATTAAGCGCGAGCTGTATGTAGTGAACACCCTCTTGCCAGACGGCAATATTTGGCCTAAAATCGTCATTTTATGATAAATATCGTTATTACTTATGTTACGACCTGGCACTCGGGTACACAAGGGCTCTCAATCAGGACTCGAGTACGGCTCGCTGCCACGACGGAAACACACGATCCCAACCCCTGAGTACTGCCAGCCGAACAAAAAACACCAATACCCTCCAGAGTTCAATCTGCTATAACGGGGTATACAAGAACTCGGTACTAGTGTTCAACAACAGACTAATAAAGAGACAGGAATTATCTAGTCTGGTCAACAATCAAACAAAGAAGTAAGAAACAACAACACCAAAGAATAGTGTTGGCCGAAGCCGAAGTAATCCACCCTTGACTAAGAACTTAAGAAGTCCTCCACCCTCTACTTCGGATCGGCACTATTACGTTACGTTAATTAATAGTCCTTAAGCATCGAGCAAGGAATCTTCTGAAAAAAGTTAGATGCTTCTCGGATGCTCGTAAGAAGTACGTATCGGATTTTGAACAGTAATTAAATAAGCAAAAACACTGGCAATTAAATACTATTAAAGGTTTAAATTGGCATAAGAATAATTAAAAGAATATGCAATAGTAAATGGCAAACATTAAAAAGAAGTACAGTACTCCGCAAATGCAACGGCAATAGCCTACTCGGATTGTGCTCGTGGGCCACTAATCACTAAAGTAGCCAAGCGTGCAACACATGAAATCAATAGTGCATAAACAATATCATACATAAGGAAAGCTTCAATACTATTCTGTATCTACTAATCGAGTAAAGTCTAGCTGGGGTACTGTGGGCAAAAGGTAGCAGTGACTGAGCAAAAACGGCTCATAGCCTAGCGAAGTCCTCACAACTGTTTAAAGTATTACGTTAAAACTAACAAGTGCACTTTGAGAAATCCAGATCCCTTGTATCTGGTTTTCTCCCGGCTCCTTGACAAAGTAAAAACAAACTGTTAATAAAATACAGGGTGGTTAGGCTCTTGCCCTCACGCACTGTAAATTATTAACTCAACACAGTCAGCCGCAAAGACAACCTAGGCTTCACTGAACCGAAACGAGTATGCAGGTTTATCGCTTAACCACTGCATCAGACAACAACTCGTAACACAGAAAAGCCTTACCCCAGTCTAGCATTACCTAGACTAGCAGAAAACAGGAATAATAATAATAACACACAGGGAAATGCATATACAAGTGCAACAAACATAAATCAATCCTATTCTAAGTTAACCCTTCCAAAATAGGCTATCTAATAGGCATGTATCTCGTGAGAACTCAAGCGATAATACGTTGGCTGACTAGCTCTGCACCAACGGGACCATGGAAGTTAAAAAGGGTAGGGAAAAGAGGAGATAAGAATGTAAGGTAGTAGAGAAAGTTCACATCAGTCAGAAGAATATATAGTTAGCAAGGGAAATGAGAAGTCGCTCTGCCTAATGAGTTCTGAAGAAAAAATGGCTAGACTTCCCTTTTTATACCCGGCCCTCTAGTGAGCCCAACGTGAACTACTAAGGACCGCCCACTGACAATCATTACGTAATTTCTCTCTCTCCTCTGGGATAGACAAAGGCTTTCCTAGCACTGAGGGGAGGGGGAGGGGGGGGGGAGTGCTAGTGAGTTAGGCCCACCTCCCGCATGGCGCACCCACTGACCCCCAACTGTGGCTGCCTCTCCCATCATTACAAATAAGTTTTACACACAATACTTATAACTAATGATATAAAATAGAACTCGTTGACTCAGATGAAAACAAAATACATATTCATATTACTTATAGTACAACGGCTCACATGAACTAAGTTAGGAAACTCTACATAGACTACAGCCAAAGTTCCTGCCCTGACGATCCTAGCGAGAGTGGGGCATGACTAGGCGTTCTGTACAGCATGCTCACACTGGACATGCGTCACACCTCCCCCAAGATTTTACTTGCTCAACCCTGAGCTAAAATCTGACAAACACAGAACCCCATCAAGCCCCTCACACCCAGCGACCGCATGGCACTAAAACAAAGCTGAGTTTATCACCAAAACACATCTTATTATTAAAAAAATTCACATTTTATAACTCCTCCCAACAATAGCAAAAAGACACAATATCATGCTCCCAGAGCGAGCTTACAGCAGCTCCGCCTTTTGATAGTTCGTGGACTACTCAAACTCTATAGGCTATGACAAACTTATACGATTATCTATATCAAAAGAAAGAGTTTTATATGATTTTTATATTTTAATATGTTTTTCCCGGCTGCACTATAAGGGCAGCCTATTTTCCTCCACTCAAACCCACACACCTGTGATAGCCTACGACTGATCATCCACCCTTGATAAACAATCCGCGATCACATTGTCACATCCAGCAATATGACGGATGTCCAGGTTATACTCCTGCAACATCAAAGACCACCTGGTCAGTCTCATATTGCGATTGTGAAATTGATTCAGGAATCTCAAAGGGTGATGATCAGTGTAGATAACCACGACTGGGCCATAGGCTGGAACATACACCTCGAAGTGCCTGAGCGACAGCACAATCGCCAGTAATTCCTTTTCTATTGTAGAATAGTTCTTTTGTGCAGCATTGAACTTCTTAGAAAAGAAACTTACTGGGTGTTCCACACCTTCATTGTCTGTCTGTAGCAAGACGGCACCAGCCCCTACACCACTAGCATCTGTTGCCAGGCCTGTTAAAGTCTGGGGCCCTGAGTATCGGGTGAGTACATAGCAAATGTTTCACCAAAGTGAAAGCCTTTTCACACTCAGGTGCCCACAAAAACTTTTTGTCTTTAGATAACAAATCTGTGAGAGGTGCCAACACCGTTGAGTAACCTTTTATGAAGCGTCTGTAGTAGCCTATCATACCCAAGAATCTCATAATCTGCTTCTTGGTTGTTGGGTGCGGAAATTTATTGATAGCCTGTACCTTGTTCTGAGGAGGGCACACCTGTCCCCTTCCCACTACAAACCCAAGGTACTGCACAGTGGCTTTTACGAAGTCACACTTTGCCAAATTTAATACCAGACCTGCTTCACTAAGTTTCCGGAACAAGGTCTCAAGGTGCTCACAATGGCTCTCAAAGTCGTCATCATAAATGATTACATCGTCCAAATATACGGTGCAATTCGGAATGTCCTTTACAATTTCATTCATCAGGTTCTGAAACGTTGCTGGTGCATTCTTAAGTCCGTAAGGCATAACATTACACCGGTAGGTACTCCCGTCCACGACAAAACCACATACCTCTTTAGCACGCTCGGACAAAGGTACTTGCCAGTAACCTTTTACTAAATCTACTTTAGACAAAAAACGAGCATTACCAATTTTGTCAACACTATCATCAACCCGAGGAAGAGGATATGGGTTAGTTGGAGTCAAACCGTTTAACCTACGGAAATCAATACAAAAGCGTACCTTGCCATCTGGCTTAGGCTGCAGTGTTACGGGGGAAGTCCACTTAACTGTGCCTTTCTCTATCAACCCTCTACCGAGCATATACTCCAACTCATCCCTCAGAGCTGGTAGTTTTATGGGGGGCACATGGTACGGGATTGACTTAAAGGGTAGATGGTCCCCCACGTCAACATCATGCATAGCCTGAGTAGTGAGCCCTGGGTGTTCAGCAAATACAGTGGGGTATGAACCGAACAACTGACGGATAGCATCAAACTGCGGCTCAGGCAAATGAGCTATAGCCTCGTCAGCCCTTAGGCTCGAGTTCCCCGCCCACTGATCCGCTGAAACATGTTGATCCCAGCTATCCTCCTCTGAAGCTTGACTGTCCCCCTCTCCTTCTCCACCACGGCCGCAACAAGCCAACACAGGGACAGTGAGAGGCTCAGAGGGGCGCCTCACATACTCTTTAATAAGGTTCACGTGACATAACTGGTTCTTTTTCCTCCTGTCTGGAGTGGCAACAAGGTAATCTAAGTCTGAAATTTTTTCTACAATTTTATAAGGTCCAGTGTACTTCGCAGAGAGGGGGCCACCAACCAAAGGCAACAAAATCAACACCCCCCGTACCACAGTGAACTTCCGGAGCCTCACCTTGCGATCACACCTGTCCTTCATCAAAGATCGTGATTCTGTCAAATTTCTACCCGCCATCTCCAGACTCCCAAGCATGCGCTCACGGCTTTCAAGCACACACTTCAACAATGGACAAGGCTGCACAGTCCCCTCCCAAATTTCTTTCAGCATGTTAAGGGGGCCCCTGACACGGTGTCCAAAAATCAGCTCGTTTGGACTAAATCCCAGGCTCTCACCAGGCACCTCCCGAGCAGCAAACAGCACACAAGGCAATCCAAGATCCCAATCCACACCGTTGTCAGCACAATAACACCCGAGCATGCTTCCAAGTGTAGCATGCCACCGCTCAAGCACCCCTTGATGTCCTGCCAGTGGTATGTCATGCGCCAACCTCAGTAGGCTATCCCTGCACTCCCGTGGCACCACCAACTGGTCCACTACTCCGGACCCCTTTTGCCAACTACGTTTAGGGTCTTGAAAACGCCTATAGAGGATGCCTTCTAAACAAAAAAAATCTCCTGGCTGTGCATCGCCGTCCTCGTCGAGCTCTACAGGTCCATTAGCACACGTTTGGAGCTCAGGGTCCTCTAGTTGCAACCGACGTATATCTGAGGGTGCCAAGCGATCTAACTGCTCCCGGAGCAATGCATGACCTTCCCCGATACTGGGCTGCTCCCTCTGTCTCTCTCGATGTACATAACGTTGCTGTCGTGGAGACTCGTCATGCCCAGCCTCGTCACTCTCGATGACAGGCCCAGGGGCTACTCCAGAATTAAGTAATGGTGCTAATACTGAATCACCCAGGAGAGCCGCCGAGTCAAAACTCTTAAAACCAACTCCAGCTTTAGCCTCCTCCTGTTGATCGTTCCTCCGCTGGTCTGAAGACGGAGGACTAGGCTGTGACACTTTAGCTGCCCGAGCTCGGGTGACAACACACGCCATGGGTTGTGTCTGGCACCGCTCGACCCACTCTTGCTCTTCCCTACTCACGTCGGCCGGCCTCTCGGCAACGACTAAGGGTAGAACCTCAGAAGCGGGCATTGCAAAGTCGTTGCCGAGAAGAAGGTCGACGCCCTCCACTGGCAGTTTCTCCACAATCCCGACATCCAATTCACGTGCCACACCATCCACCTCCAACTCCAACCGCACCAGCGGGTATGACCGAGTTGCATTAATACCCTGCACCACTACCACCCGAGCCGCGTTGATAGGGTCGCCAGTCAAGTTTTTCATCAGAGTCTGGGAAGCACCTGTATCACGCAAGACCTCTACTCCATGCTTGCGCCCCGCCCACATCACGCAACCCCGCCCTCTATGGTCGCAAAAAACATCCTGAGCAGGGTTCGAGCCTCCCAGGTGCTTCTGCATTGGCTGTGCCTCAGCCTCTGACGAACTGCCCCGGGCAAACTCAGATGACTTCGGAGACACACCAATGTTGCAGGCCAAAGACACAGCTGCTGTAGGTGGTTTGCTAGGACAGACTCTTGCAAAGTGCCCCTTTTTATGACATTGATAACACTCCAACTCCCCTTTGGGCTTCCCTTGGTACTGGGAAGGGCCCGGCCCCTTCTTAAATGGGACGGTGCTAGTCTTGTGGTCAGTCTTGGTATCATGGCTCTTGTACTTGTTTGCATAAGGTATATCACTAACTCGGGGGGGGGGGGGGGGGGGCGTCACACCCCTTGTTACCGGCCTCACTACGCTGGGCAGACCCGCACCCACGAATTAGTGATAGCCGGAGGTCAGCCATCTCAGCTGCCTCCTGTAGAGTTTTTGGGTTCTTTTCTTTAATAGTTAAAGTCATTTCTGCACCAGTACACTTATAAAACTGCTCGAGCAGAAACAGCTCAGTCAACTGTTCGGCCGTCTCAGCTTTCTCAGAATGTGTCCAGTTTTTAAGTGCATCTTTTAAGTCCCGGGCATGTTCAAGAAAGTTCGCCTCCCTAGTCTTTGTAACACCCCGAAACTTCAATCGATATGTTTCCGGTTGCAACTCGTATGCCCGTAGGACAGCTCTCTTCAATTCTGGGTAGTCAATGCAAGACTCTAAAGGCAGTGCATCATAAGCCTTCAGACCCTTACCCGTAAGTCTTGAGGAGACTAGAGCTGCCCACTTCTCTTCAGGCCAATTATGCTCCCTACACTTCTTCTCAAAACGATTAAAAAATTCTGTGACTTCAGTTTCACTAAATACCGGCACCAATTTGACTAATTGGGCCAAGGACTGTTCTTTTACTTGGCCCTCATGGCCCATCCGAGTCCCTGTCGACTCTGCACGAGTCTTATCTAAATCTAATTTAGCACAATATTTCTCCGAGTCGTACCTAAGCTCAGCCTCATGCCTCCTAGCCTCAATCTCCTGCTTCCTAACCTCAATCTTAGCAAGCTCAAGTCTAAATACCATATCTGGAGACAGGCAGGAAGAGGGAGCTGCCACTACTGAAGGAGGGGGGGCAAAAACTGGGGAACCACCATGTGCACCACCCGAGGGCACTCCAATCTGCCAATTCTCATCCCTCTGTGGGAGAGTGCTAACCTCCGGTAACTGAGTGGACGGCACTGTGGGAGTTGAGTGACAGGGGATCTGGGGAGGAACCCCCCCAAACGCCCTCTCCTCCGAAACCCCATGTCGCCCACGCAACACCCAGGAAATCAGCTCCCCCTTGGACATCCCTACTACATTGGAAATGCCCAAAACCTTGGCTATCAGGTGCAAGCCACAAACATCCACCCCAGTCAGCCTCTCCTCCGTCACATGGTACCGCTTACTCACAAAAACTCTAGCATCCTCCTCACTGGTTACTAACGGCACACCTTCAAATGGCATCTCTCGATCATCGTCAGTGCTAATGCACGACATACTGAAGTCCACAAAAAAATTCTCGAGACAAAAGTGTTAAACTTCCTATGCAAGCACTAATTACTAAATTAACTGGAGTCTCTTAAATGCTTTACTAATTGCCATACAAAAACAAATATTCTTCAATATGCACGCTAAAATACAAACAAACAAATGTTGTACAACTCTGCAAAAATTTATACTGTTCACAAAATCCTAAGCAAGGTCGCCATTTGTTACGACCTGGCACTCGGGTACACAAGGGCTCTCAATCAGGACTCGAGTACGGCTCGCTGCCACAACGGAAACACACGATCCCAACCCCTGAGTACTGCCAGCCGAACAAAAAACACCAATACCCTCCAGAGTTCAATCTGCTATAACGGGGTATACAAGAACTCGGTACTAGTGTTCAACAACAGACTAATAAAGAGACAGGAATTATCTAGTCTGGTCAACAATCAAACAAAGAAGTAAGAAACAACAACACCAAAGAATAGTGTTGGCCGAAGCCGAAGTAATCCACCCTTGACTAAGAACTTAAGAAGTCCTCCACCCTCTACTTCGGATCGGCACTATTACGTTACGTTAATTAATAGTCCTTAAGCATCGAGCAAGGAATCTTCTGAAAAAAGTTAGATGCTTCTCGGATGCTCGTAAGAAGTACGTATCGGATTTTGAACAGTAATTAAATAAGCAAAACACTGGCAATTAAATACTATTAAAGGTTTAAATTGGCATAAGAATAATTAAAAGAATATGCAATAGTAAATGGCAAACATTAAAAAGAAGTACTCCGCAAATGCAACGGCAATAGCCTACTCGGATTGTGCTCGTGGGCCACTAATCACTAAAGTAGCCAAGCGTGCAACACATGAAATCAATAGTGCATAAACAATATCATACATAAGGAAAGCTTCAATACTATTCTGTATCTACTAATCGAGTAAAGTCTAGCTGGGGTACTGTGGGCAAAAGGTAGCAGTGACTGAGCAAAAACGGCTCGTAGCCTAGCGAAGTCCTCACAACTGTTTAAAGTATTACGTTAAAACTAACAAGTGCACTTTGAGAAATCCAGATCCCTTGTATCTGGTTTTCTCCCGGCTCCTTGACAAAGTAAAAACAAACTGTTAATAAAATACAGGGTGGTTAGGCTCTTGCCCTCATGCACTGTAAATTATTAACTCAACACAGTCAGCCGCGAAGACAACCTAGGCTTCACTGAACCGAAACGAGTATGCAGGTTTATCGCTTAACCACTGCATCAGACAACAACTCGTAACACAGAAAAGCCTTACCCCAGTCTAGCATTACCTAGACTAGCAGAAAACAGGAATAATAATAATAACACACAGGGAAATGCATATACAAGTGCAACAAACATAAATCAATCCTATTCTAAGTTAACCCTTCCAAAATAGGCTATCTAATAGGCATGTATCTCGTGAGAACTCAAGCGATAATACGTTGGCTGACTAGCTCTGCACCAACGGGACCATGGAAAGTTAAAAAGGGTAGGGAAAAGAGGAGATAAGAATGTAAGGTAGTAGAGAAAGTTCTCATCAGTCAGAAGAATATATATAGTTAGCAAGGGAAATGAGAAGTCGCTCTGCCTAATGAGTTCTGAAGAAAAAATGGCTAGACTTCCCTTTTTATACCCGGCCCTCTAGTGAGCCCAACGTGAACTACTAAGGACCGCCCACTGACAATCATTACGTAATTTCTCTCTCTCCTCTGGGATAGACAAAGGCTTTCCTAGCACTGAGGGGAGGGGGGAGGGGGGGGGGAGTGCTAGTGAGTTAGGCCCACCTCCCACATGGCGCACCCACTGACCCCCAACTGTGGCTGCCTCTCCCATCATTACAAATAAGTTTTACACACAATACTTATAACTAATGATATAAAATAGAACTCGTTGACTCAGATGAAAACAAAATACATATTCATATTACTTATAGTACAACGGCTCACATGAACTAAGTTAGGAAACTCTACATAGACTACAGCCAAAGTTCCTGCCCTGACGATCCTAGCGAGAGTGGGGCATGACTAGGCGTTCTGTACAGCATGCTCACACTGGACATGCGTCACACTTATTCATATGCGTCTATTTTACGTTTAATATGAAGATATTAACATGTATTAGCATAAAACAAGTGGGAATAGCATTTGGGGGGTGTAAATCGCGAATTATTGCCGAGCGTCAAGTCATGAAATGTGAGGCGGACGCGACTTATACTCTCCCTCTCCGAAGCCTAGAAGCAGACTGAGCCTCTCTCTCACACCACGCACTCGGTAGGCGCAGGAACATGCCTTGGAACCGAAATGAAGATGTTGGCGCGGTAAATAAACCGATAAACAAGGGAATAAGAGGACAAATAAGTGATAATTGAAGGGGGGGGAGGGAAAGGAGGGAGTTTTGACACATGTGGAGGAGTGATAAGAGGTATGGAGGGGAATTATCTCACTAAATCACATATTCCTTTGTTTTGAGTGCTACTGGGATTTTTTTATTTTGTTTTTAGGCTTTGGATCTTAACCTTGTCTGACACAAGTTACTAACTTACTTACGGGTTGGCGGAGCGCCTGGTATTTCCCCCACAACACTCTCTCTTACACTGAGGCACCGGTAGAAGTCGGAGGTATTTGAGGTTGCCACCAACCGACAGATTCTGATCTAACTTACCTAACTTACTGAGCTCAAGATGACGCAAATGCGTCATATAACTTATTATTGAGCTATTTCACTAAGTTCATATGACGCGATCGCGTCATATGATACTCTTGGGCATACCGCCATATGATGCGATCACGTCATAGATGTCGGAGGGGGCTTAAGAGGTTCGTCGCCTTTGCCCACCAAAACCTCTTAAGAGTGTTCTCGCCATTCCCGGGTTAAGAAGGATCTGTGGTAGTTAAAAGGGTTGGTTGAAATAGTTTGAAGCCTTTTTATTGCTAGAATTCCTTCCTAAGCTGAATACAGTTGTCTAATAGTAGCCAGAATAGACTAGAAAGTAGATTTTCTAAAACGTAAATAAAGCATGCTTACTTGAATTTTCATATTCCTATGCTTATGTTTCGATATTTTTATTTTTCGAGAGGCTCACGCCTGGCCAAGGTTAAGGTAACTGGTGAAGTCGTTCCACTACAGATTCGCCCCAGACAAAGCCACCTGGGATACAAACTCGCCCCATTCGAACTCGCCCTCATACTAACTTGCTCCCATACGAACTCGTCCTCAATTTAGTAAGAGTTAACAGAAGCTCCTCAGTTACCGAGTTATTTATATAGCATTAACATTGGTCATCAATTTTAGTTGTGACTGAGAATATCCGATAATATAATTTTGGGTGAGAGCTGGTCCTATGCAGAGTGAGGTTTGGCATCCTCTACCCAAGCTTAGCCGTTTCTGTCTGTCTCTTTTACTGTCTTACTTTTCCTTCTGGGGGCAGGGGGCTAGGAATCCTTCACCCCATATAAAATTCACCTACTAGACAAGACAGAGAAAGGGGCGAGGGAACGCGAAAGAAGTCCCCAACCCTAAGAATTGGAACTAAATTTTTTGTTTTTGTTCGGACTTTGACTCGAGTCGGCCACCCCCAGCTATGTGATATGTGCCTGAGTATATACATACATACATACATACATACATACATACAATAATTTAGTCTACAATATTTGAGGGATCATTTTGATGTTACCGATGTCCCGTGACATTTAGTGCGTTCCTTTTGCACCAGGGTCAGAACATCATTACTTCGATTTCTCAGCCTATTTAGACGACCTAACCACTTTAATCTTATCCCCTAACCGATCATACTGAACCTAACCAACCACTACTTGATATGATCCTAATGCAGAAAGTAACAATATTAATACAAATTAATTTTAGCGATAAAAATAGGAGGTAACCAATAAAAGGCAATGGCTCCTGGGACACCTTAGCCCCAACCGTTATACCTTGACATTTGCCTTTAATCACGATTCTATTTTGATGTACTTTTACTTCACCAGCGAGACAGCTATCACCGGACGTCATTAGAAAGCCAGCACCGAGCGAGCCCTTCTTACTCTAAAAAACACCAACGTAAAAGGAGCAACCAACAGAGACATAACCACAGCCGACCAGAAGCTTTTTCGTCAGTTAGGTAGGCCCGATGCTAGCACCCCCCGAGTGAGGCACGATGCTCACATAGCTAGGCTCGATGCTAGCAACCCCCCCGTAAGGCTTGATGCTCACAAAGCTAGGCTCAATTCTAGCAAGCCCCTTGTGAGGCTCGATTCTCACAAAGCTAGGCTTGATTATAGCAAACCACCAATGAGGCTCGAGGCTCACACATCAGTTGCTGATATTAGCCAAAGAAGTGCGATAGGCCTTCAGGAAGTGTCTGCTAGGCGTATGCAATATGCTTTCTGGAAGACAGCCAATATACAAAAAAACAAAACAAAACCCAGTACCGGTGAAATGGAAGCAATATGTGATTAGGTATGCCTGTTTACAACCACCTCCTGCCTAACATGTGTCTTACCCCTTCCTCCCTCTGATCCCCCCCTTTCTCCCTCCACTTTACCCCTCCTCAATTATCCTAATTTTTCCGTCTTTATTACCCTCTATTTCTTTCTTCCATCGAGTCAGAACTCTCCCTTCCTCCTTCCACCTGCCCTCCATCTCCTCCCACCCTCTAACATACAGTATACAAATATCACCTGTGGTTCACGAAACCTTGTAGAGGGAGGGTCTATGTCGCCCGTTCTGTCACATATCTCAACCCTCCCCCGTCACAAATATATGATTTTTGACTGGATTTTTGTTGTTTACACCTATTTTCTAGTCTTCACTGTTCACATGTTCATAATACAAGTACCTAGTACTTTTTAAATCACTAAACTGATTTAGTGATTTTTTAGTGATATTCTAGTTATTTGAAAAAGTAACACAGGCATTTAAGAATACGAGCTAAAGGGCCCTTCACACAGTCAGGAGTGCGAGCTAGAATCACTAGGAATAATGACTCCTGTTGATTCCTTGGAATATGATCGCGAGTGTCCAAAATTCCACGTGCCCTCACGACAGAGTAAGAGTCAGCGGGAGTATCCCTGCGAGTCACAAGGAGTTACTGGGAGTTACCAGGAGTCACCGGGATTAAACCGGGAATGAAGTGCGATTTATTGAAAATTTGAAAATTAACGGTCGTTTTAAAGGTAGGTTCACACATAGGCGAGTCGGAGCGCGAGGCCAACGCGAGTCACACTCGCCGCATATCGCCGTTGATGGAGCCCGAACCCAACGCGAGTAAACACGCATATAACACGAATATAACACGAGTTTACATGAGTTTACACGAGTTCACAGGAGTTTACGCGAGTGTCGGCGAGTGTAACACGACCCCAACACGCACCGCCAAAATTTGAAAAATAACGGTCAAATTCCAGGGTACGAATAGTGCGAGTCTACAGGAGTCTACATGAGTGTCACAGGAGTCTACATGAGTGTCACAGGAGTCTACATGAGTGTCACAGGAGTCTACATGAGTGTCACAGGAGTTTACATGAGTTTACACGTGTTTACACGAGATGAATGCGAGTCTACAGGAAGTTAACAGGAGTGTATATTCTATTTAATTTATATCTTGTATTTATTTATATTTCATGTTGGATATCAATCTGTTTATTATTATTTGTCATCATATATCCTTTGCATATATTCCACATTATTATTATTATGTATGGGTAGGAGGGTGGTGGGAGGGTGGTTTGGGGGATGGTGTGGGGAAGGTAGAAGCATAATTGACTCATGTTACAAATATGAAGCCGATTGGTAAGGTAGTTTCGCCACCACGGATTTTCCTTTTTTTCCTTATCTTCGTACGGATACGCTGGAAGTGGGTGGTGGTGGGAGGCGGTTGGGGGTGTGGTGGGGGGAAGGCAGAAGGGTAAGGGACTTGTCACACAAATATGGAACCGATTGGTGCAGTCGTTTCGCCGCCACAGATTTTCCTTTTTTTTCCTTCTGACGGGACCGACAGTCAGCGAGTGTGTGGGAGGAGGAATTTGGGATTTTTTTTGTGGGTAGCCAAAAGGGTAAGGTACATGTGGTAAAAATATGAAAGCCATAGGTGCAGTCGTTTCGCTGCTACGATTTTTGTTGATAATATAAACAGACTCATGTGACACTCATGTAGACTCGTGT
This sequence comes from Paralithodes platypus, assembly GCA_032716605.1. Classification (NCBI taxonomy): domain Eukaryota; kingdom Metazoa; phylum Arthropoda; class Malacostraca; order Decapoda; family Lithodidae; genus Paralithodes; species Paralithodes platypus. The sequence continues at coordinate 13,050,842 of CM064560.1, read as the reverse complement.
GACACTCATGTAGACTCGCGTGACACTCATGTAGACTCATGTAGACTCATGTAGACTCACGATCATTAAATTTCTAAATAGTACAACGCGAGTGTCACGCGAGTCTACATGAGTGTCACACGAGTCTACAGGAGTTTACGCGAGTCTACGCGAGTTTACGCGACTCTATGCGAGTTGGCGTCCTACTCCCACTTGACTCTCCAATTTTTGTGTCATCCCAAAATTTTTGGCCGCGTTCGCGAGTGTACGCGGTCCACCGCGAGTCCACTCGAGTCTGTGCGAGTGTCGGCGAGTGTCGGCGAATTTGGGATAATCATTGGCGAGTGCAAAAATGTCATCACTCGCGTTGGAGTTGTGCTCCGACTCGCCAATGTGTGAACCTTGCTTAAGAGTCTCCCCGCAGCTGCCGAGTTAACATGGAAGAGTCCATTGCAGTGGTGCATTAATTAATGCAATATACGAGTCGATACGAGTAATACAGGAGTCACTGGGAGTTAGATAAGAGTCACTGGGAGTCACCGAGCATCACTGGGAGTTGTTAGGAATGACCTTTGTCGCGCGGCTGCCAACTCGCAGTACGGTGTTGCCACCAACTCACAGTAGACTTGCTGCTTGCGCAGGGGCTCCCACAGACGGAAGCACTGGACACACGTGCATCCACTGTGAGCCTCCGGGCATTTGTGTGACCCTATAATTTAAAGTTGCCATCCCTCAAGTATGTCTCTTGTATGCTATAACTACAGTCCTCTAATATCATCATTAAGTATTATGACATACATCATTAAAGACAATAATAAAATACGATAAGTCTGTATTATTATGTACCGTACGGTCATTATATCAATGCTTCCTATAATTTAAGAAACAAATATATGTAAAGTATTGTCTAAAGAGTGCCTAGTTAAACCTTCACACATTTTCATTTTCCTTCGTTAGTGAGTTCTGTAATATTTCATAATATTACCTAAATTGGGTAACAATTATAGGTTATGTTAGCTTAGTTAGCTTAGGTCAGGGGAGTTAGAGAACTTGTAAACTAGAAGTAGGCTAGTGTAACATTGACCATACATTGTTCACATTAAATACCTCACCTACAGTAATTTCCTTCTCTACACACAATCGCTGTGTTAAATACGTCTTGTGGGCAATTGTACTTACACAGGTTCATACTAGGCCTATTTATAATGTTTGACCAAGAAAACTAAAGTACCCGTATATATTATACTTTCAGGTGAGGAGTATTACAGTTTTATATGAATAATATTTCTTTCAATCCACCTTCATTTCACTTTGAGATAGCGCGAAATTGTCTGGGGAGGGGGGGAATCCCCAGCTAGGTAGGCTCGCTTTGCTCACCACCCACACCCATGAATAGTTGGCCCTTTATTACATGTGCGCCCACTACAAGTATCTCTGTGGGCACCCCTGCTGCTTGGAGAGCATGCTCAGTGACTCCCAGTGGCTCCTGGTGGTTCCTGGTGACTCCCGTCGATTCCCAGTGACCCTCAGTGACTCGCATATATTACCTATCTATATCCCAGTGACTCCCGGTGAAACTGAGAACTGAAACTGAAACAGACCACTGTCCGCTATTTAGATAGGAGTCACTGGGAGTCACCAGGACTCACTGGGAGTCACTGGGAGTGTTCCGACTCGCGGCGAGAACTTTAAACACGGTGAACATTTTGTCGGACAGAGCCAATCACCCGCGACTGGTCGGGAGTCACTGGGAGCCTAGCAGGAGTCACTAGGAATCGCTAGAGTCACTAGGAGTCATCGATTTTCACCGCGAATAGGCCCAGGAGTCCGAATTTTCACCTAATCCTAGTGATTCTAGCTCTCACTCCTGACTGTGTGAAGGGCCCTTATCTCTCTTCTCTACAATTCAGGCACAAGGGCAGACTAAGTTTATTTGCGTAAATATTCGGCCTGTGTTGAATTCTATTCCTGAAAGACCATATCCATTACCAATGATTGTACAACTTTGTAGTAATTATATAATTTTATTCAGTGTGTATATCAACGAGAGTTTAAGAACTCGCATAACTATTTAATTCCATAATTGCTTTGTATCTTATTTTATGTTCTCATATTATTACTAACAGAAACATGTGTATGTAACATCTCAAGTCAAGAGATACTTATAATCCTCATTATTGTGTATAAATTAAACATTGTCTTTTACTGATTTGTATAAGTCACCTTGTATTTGTACTGTGCATGAATATTGAACTACTAATTTCTTCTTGTTAAGTGAATCCACACAATTTGTTTTGTCTAGCATAACAATTTTGTTTATATCATCTAATGACCTAATGGGAAGTCAGAACAAATACACAAGTCAATCAGCCTGGTATTTATTAATAGTAGTAGGTGTTCATTCAGCAGCAACAGAACAGCAACAGGTGGTAGATTATAACTTGAGATAAACAGAAACAGTTGGTATCAGCAGCAGTAGTTATGCAATAGGTGTATAGGGAGGAGTGGTGAATGTTTCTATATAAGTCTCAATATCTGGATGAAGTGCCCTAAGGAGTGAAGCGGGACACCTCTGGTTGCGGGAGCGGTGTGTTGGAGAGTGGCCGATATGGCTGGAACTTCCGCGGCCGTTTCAGCTCGAGTGTGAAATATGCAGAACATGCAAAATCAAGGTAGTGTGAGGTATGATTCAGCAGTACAGTAATCAGTAGAATACCGATAACTCAGCATAGAACGTCCAGAGTAACCACAGCTCACTACCAGGTGTACAGTCGCATACCAATAATTACGTTACCGAATATGAACCAAGATATATCTGTATAAACGTAATAAGGGAACTAGTAACATTATACAAATATATTGTATGACAGAATCGGGTGATGCGTTTTCCTCGTGGAATTAAATAGGTACACAAGTAAGGACTCAAATATACGAGACAGAGTTACGGTATTTTTTTTAAATTGATTTTCCGGGAGTAAGGGGAGGACTCGCCGATTCTCTTATGATTGAGGTTTTAAGGGTGGGAATTCACTAAGGTGTCACTATCGGGGGTTTTGATGATGTTAGGCACTGGGAAAGGTCTCAAATCGTATCCTTTAATTATTGTAGAGTCTAGGAATGTTTTTTTCTTGGAAAGTCTCGGACCATTTCCTTTAATTTTTGAAGAGTATGGGGACGCCTTCTTCTTGGAAGTTCTTGAACCGCTTCCATTAATTTCAGCAAGTGGTGGATGAGCCTTGAGCCTCACTGGAGGTTTGATAACATCGAGCCTATCTCTGTGAGCAAGGGGCCTCACTGGGATTTTACTAGCATCGTCGAGCCTCACTGGGGGCTTACAAGCATCGAGCATAATTAGGTGAGCACGAGCCTCACTGGTGTTTTGCTAGTTTTGAGACTAGCTTTGTGAGCATTGAGCCTCACTAAGGGGGTGGTAACATCGGGCCTACCTAACTGACCAAAAAACAGAGGGTAATTCCGAATATTTTTTATACCTGCTGCTGGTCAGCTGTGGTGATGTCTCTTATGGTTACTATTTCCACATTGATGTTTGTGAGAGCAAGAAGGGCTCGGTCTGTGCTGCATTCTTTCTGAGGTCTAGTGGTAGACTTATTGAGGGTGAGGTCGTCCTGTTGGCAGTGACGGATTAAGGGTGTCTTGGACCCTCGGCGGTGAAGCAATCATGGGCCCCCCTCCCCCACCACCCCAGTGACCCCACCTCCTCACACACAGACACACACATTATTATTATTATAGTAACATATGATGAAAATAACTGAAATTACAATTAGATACTAGTTTTATTACAACAACAATATTACTTATCATATCATGTATGTATCCTTTTTCTAGCACTGACAAAAGAAAATCAAATAACCAGAGTTCGCCTTCTAATTTTGCACAGACATTACATAAACAAAATTAACTTATTGTAAACAGATGTATAAAATATTTCATATTATGGCTTGTATGTAAGGCCTACATTTTTGTGCAAACTCATTTTAATAACTTCTTACGAGATTTCTGTCTGCTACAGTCATCAATGACATTTGAAAAGTCAAGGGTTCCTAATAACCCACTCTATATGTTCATGATGGAAAAGTCAAGGGTTCCTAATAACCCACTCTATATGTTCATGATGGAAAAGTCAAGGGTTCCTAATAACCCACTCTATATGTTCATGATGGAAAAAGTCAAGGGTTCCTAATAACCCACTCTATATGTTCATGATGGAAAAGTCAAGGGTTCCTAATAACCCACTCTATATGTTCATGATGGAAAAGTCAAGGGTTCCTAATAACCCACTCTATATGTTCATGATGGAAAAGTCAAGGGTTCCTAATAACCCACTCTATATGTTCATGATGGAAAAAGTCAAGGGTTCCTAATAACCCACTCTATATGTTCATGATGGAAAAGTCAAGGGTTCCTAATAACCCACTCTATATGTTCATGATGGAAAAGTCAAGGGTTCCTAATAACCCACTCTATATGTTCATGATGGAAAAGTCAAGGGTTCCTAATAACCCACTCTATATGTTCATGATGGAAAAGTTACTCCATCTTTCTTGTCCAATGCTGTTTCTTAGTATATATTTAATTAAATTTTAGCTTAGACAAAGAACGTTCACCGCCAGAATTGCTTACCATCATAGTCAAGTATATTCGAATTGCTGTGTTCATGAAGAAATTGATACATCTTTAGTTCAACAGATTTTGATTGATAGGGGAAAGTTGAAGCTAAAATGTCCTGTGAGGATGCAAACAAGTTAGAAATCTGAAGAAGTTCAGATTCAAGAGAAGGTTCAAAATCATCTGGATAGGAGGGCACCAAATTTGCAGCAGAGTGTTTTATGGCTGACACTTCAGAGAGTGAAACTGAAGCTATTTTATAAAATAATCCAAATCTTGTATTACCGTCTTTGTATGCTCCAAGTAGCTGTTTTAGAGCATTAATCTTTCTGTCAACAAGAACATGGAACACTTCAGCTCAATATCTGTCTCTTTGTGATAACATTGCTTCTTCTGCATTTCCTTCATCACAGCGATGGTTTTGTATACATACACGTTTCTGTTCTGACTTGCATTTGTTGTGACCACAAACCTCAATTCCTTGGGATTCATAGTGGTCAAACTTTGTTAGCTAATTCTCAACAAATGACAACATAACATTGAGATATACTGTAGAGTCTTGGAGAGAGAGACTTGTTAAAGCGCTTAAGGACTGTGTTCCAGAAAACCACAAGAATAGCTGATTCCAGTTCTCCAAGTTTATTCAGGATTGACTTGGCCTGATTTTGGCAATCAGCTTTTTGTTCCATGTCAGAAGACAGAGTTTCCAAAGTTGTGCAGGTCAGAGTGATTCCCTTGTATAAGGCATTTTCAGCTTCATGCATTGCTGACCATTGAACATCTGATGGTCTTTTGAAAAGAGACAGTTGTAAAGGATTCAGTACTTCTATAATTAAGGGGTAACATAGCTAAATATCTGGTAGAGGTTGTAGCGTTCACATCTGTATAATTAGTGATCGCATTAATTTTGTAACTTAAGAGTACTCTGGGGATTACTTTATATTATGTCTCTGTATATATTATAATTAATAATGATAATTGTTTACAATATTATATATGGCTTTTCAATATTTAAGAAAAATAATATTTGGGGTACTTGGTCACAGTATAACGAGAGATTATGGGGAATGGATTTTTTACATGTTTCATGAAAGAAAATAGTTGTATTTTTTATAGCAATAGCATATTGATTTAGGCAAATTGTTTCACTTTAATATACTGTACTGTATTATGTATATTCAAGAACTCGCATGCTATAATCTAATTTCAAATATATACTATCAGAAATTAGAATGGCAGACTGTATGGGCACCCTTTGGCCACCCCTAAAATACCCCCCACTTCCCCCCCACCCCCTAATCCCCCACTGCACGTTGTATGCTGCTCCGGGCAAGAAGGGCACACTGAAGCTCTGGTGCTGGTGTAGTTATGTACTTGTGCCATGGATAGCTGCTGGCTATTCTAATGATCTGCAAATTATTCCTAATCTATCTTAACCTTTTAAATTTTTTGACACATTTTTACAGTTAAATCTGGCTATAATTAGACGATTCTATACAGCTTAGGAAGGATCTGGGGGAATTATAAGGGTTAAGATTATCTTAATTTACCCTCTGACTTCAATATACCCTTCCTAATCTGAAAAAAAACAAATCTAATAATAGCCAGAAAATAGAAAAACAAATTGCAATCTAATTTTGAAAGGGTTAACCTAACCTACACTAACCTAAATGGATGCATAACAGTGAGACCTAATGGGAGACTTTAATCTTCCACTTGTTGACTGGTCCAATTACACATCCCCAACCGGAGTAGATGATAGAAAAGGTGAGAGATTGTTTCCTGACTCAAAATGTTGATGAAATAACAGGATTCAGAGGCAACGACAGAGGCAATATCTTGGACTTAATTCTGAGCAACGAGGACACAATTATTGAGATATTAACACCAAAAATCTGTTTGGTAAGAGTGATCGTGCATGTATCAAATTTGTTTGTGATATTGAAGAAGAAAGAGTCAAAGGTAAGGTCATATACATGTATGATAAAGCTAATTACCACCTGATGAGACAAAAACTAAAAATAGATTGAAAGGAATTCTTATCGACAGAGAATAGCATGGAAGGGAAGTAGAATACATTTGTGAACAACATGAGGGAGACTATCGATAAGTGCGGCCCAAAGAAAGTTATAGGTGAAATTAGAACAGGAAGAAAAAGGTTGAATGAGAGTTTACCTATGAACAGGAAACTATGGAGCAAAATTGAGAATAGGCAGAGGCTTTGGGAACAACTGAGGAAACTGAAAGGTAGGTGTGACTGTGACAATGAGGTTGAAGCACAGAGCAAATTGTATAACGAGGTTGAAAAAGAATACAGGACAATCAATAATCAAGTGAGAAGGGAGACAAGAAATGCAGTGAAGAACAAGGAACAACAAATAGCAAGCAATACTAAGGACAATCCGGAAATATTTTGTGAGACGTACTGTATATCCAATCCAAAACAAGAACTAAATCAAGAATCCCAGAGCTCTTTATCAATGATGACAAAATAATATGAACAGTTGGTCACAAAGAAAATGCTGAAGTGTTGGCCAAGCAATTCTCAGAAGTGTTCATTAAGGAGCCCGACGGCGAAACTCCCACAGGCAAAAGTGAAAATGTACCGATGAGAAAACTGCACAATACAGTGTCTACAAAGAGAAAATCAAAGAGTCATAATGAAGCTGAAAAGGGACAAAGAGGTGTGGTGGAGTGGTCTTGCCACTGGCCTGGTAATCCAAAGGTCCCGGGTTCAAATCCCGATGTATCAATGGGAAGACATTATTGGGATGGAATTTGTGCTGTATCAGTGCATTACCACAAAAGCCCACCGAAATGCCACTAAAATACCCTCATTGTTCCCTGATTAAATAGCACTGTATGAATATTCCCATATTCAAAATATGCTATAGGGTGCAATGCCTGGTGAGTTATCTACTCAACAGGTGGCATTGTGTGTGTGTGTGTAAGAGTGAGAGTCCGAGTGTAGGGGGTGAGACAGTGAAGCATGGGAACGAGGTGGATTCAGAGATGGGGTCGCTTCGGGCCATGAGTGAGCACCGTGCCTCATGTGAAGGCAAGATGGCAGGTGCTCGTTGTACTCTACGTGCTTCACATGTCTCACTCCCTAGACTGGAATGAGACCTCACAGGCTTCACTGTTCATTGAGCAGAGGTGAATGTTCAGGCTCTCAGCCTATGCCCGAGAGGAAGTAAGTTGGAATATAAAAAAAAAAAAAAAAAAAAAAAAAAAAAATCACCTGTTCCTGACGGATTGCACCACAGGATAATTAACCTTTTGGCTGCGGCTACGTTTGGGCTATTTAGGGCATATTCAGGCACTCCTGAATGATAAATCAAGCATCTGCATTAAATGAAGTGTATTCTGCCGAAAACTAGGCGAGAATAGCTTCAAAATGACACCAGAACGGGCCCCGTACGTGGTCTGGTTCACCCGCAGTGGTGCCAGTGAAACGTGGGAAACCCGCTATTATGTAACACTCGCTCGCTTGGCTACACTGCTGGGAGACACAGAGAGAGACTCGCGTGAGACACAGTCAACATCAGTGAGCCGCTCGGTGCTCTGAGGGTCGGAGGTGGGCCCCTCACGCTCCCGCCCACTGACACTCGATTTTTACGGTTTTTACAGGCTTTTAAAGCCTGTAAATTGCTGTAACTTGCCAGGACGTTCCGGAACGTCACCCGCAACGAAAGGGTTAAGGAAGTAATGGAAGATATTCTAGAGCCGTTACAAATAATATTTGAATATTCCTTCATCACGCAACAATTTCCACAAGACTGGCTCATAGCAGACATCGCACCATTATAAAAAAAAAAGGTAACGAGTCTTAACTTGGGAACTACAGGTCAGTTAGCCTAACAAATGTTATTTGCAAAATTATGGAAACATAAATTAGAGAAGAGATATTATTATCATACATGAAAAAAAAAACAATCTATTCAGTACAAAACAGTATGGATATATTTCTGGACGTTCGGCAGTACTGCAACTCTTTAAAGTATTGGATGAATAGGCTCGGGTAATCGACGAAGGGCAAGCAGTGGATATAGTGTAGGGCTACTGTGACTTCCAAAAAGCATTTGACAGAGTGCCCCACAATAGAATCCTAGAGAAAATATCATGCTGTGGTATTTAAGGAAAGTTTCTGCCCTGGATAAAGGCATTTCTAACGAAATGGAGGCAAAGGATGGTAGTTAACAGGGAAGTATCCAGGTGGAGTGATCCCCCAGGGATCGGTGCTGGGCCCTTTACTGTTCGTAATTTTCATAAATAACCTGCCTGATTGTTAAAAGAACCAGTGATTTATACTTGTATGCTGATGATACAAAGGTTTTCAGAAACCTTTCAAGCAAGGATGACTGTCACAAACTGCAGGAGGATCTCAACGAGATGAAATCATGGACCGACAAATGGCTGCTGAGTTTCCATCCAGATAAAAGCAAATGCATGAGGATAGGCAAAACGAAAGTAGAAGATGAAGGCTATCACTAGACCAATCAGATCGAGCTATCCACTGCTGAGAAAGATATCAGAGTTATATCTATCTATCTATCTATTGCCTGACACCGTGGTCCCTGAAGGGGTGGCCATGGTTGGTTATAGTTGATGACAAATTGACCTATTCAGCACATCTCACAGTAAAAATCAACAAGGTAAATAAGATAGTGGGAATCATCAGAAGATCCTTTGTTAGCTTGGATGCAAAAATGTTAAAATCATTGTATGTACCCCTCGTGAGACCTCACCAGGCCCACCTTGAATACGCTTATCAGGTGTGGATAAGGATCCACAACTTGGTCAAGGATATCATGGCAATTGAAAATGTACAGAGAAGGGCCACCAAGCTTTTGCCACAAATGAAAGAATTGTCATATGAAGAGAGGTTAAGGGTGTTTTATCTGCCAACTCTTACCCAGAATATTACGCGGGGACCTAATAGAAGCCTATAATATTATTATCAGCAGGATATATGATGAAGACTGTTGTAAGTAGGCCTACATCATCCAGATGAGAGAGGACAGTATGACTCGAGGAAATTCTAAGAAAATATTAAAACCCAGGTCACAGCTTAATATAAGGAAATATTAATTTCCTTGTAAAGTAGTTGATAATTGGAACAAATTGCCGGAGTAGGTAATAGACGTCAATTCTGTGGAGGGGTTTGAACAGAAATTATATAAATAGGCCTATTGGAGAAATCAAAACCAATTCTATAGCTTTAAAGCAAAAATCACGTCCACTACACAAAGCCACCATATAGTATTGTTGTGGATCTAGACCTGGAATCACAGGCTGGTTAACCTCATCCAGAAGGAATTCTGTGAGTATTTGTGAGTAAAACTCCTTGGGAAGCATTGTAAACACACTGCGATCGTCAATCGAATCAATGTAAAGAGCGCTCACCGCTATAATCGTGGGGGATTTGTTAAACAAATATCCCAAAATCAGCCATATATTAAAACTTTATTGTACTAAAGTTGACAACATGGTCGCGTACCAACCAAATCGGTAAATCGCATGAATCGAGACAAAGTCCTGCTCGATTTCTAGCGGCAAATTTATAATCGCCGCGGCCCTATAGTATACTCTCCAGAAAAAACCTCCTTACTAACCCGGTATAAACAATTCGGTCTAAAGCGGACCTCTCCTGAAGATTTAATATTCTCAATCTATAAACACCCAATAATCAAATTGCCTGGCGGTGGACTTCCAAGTTGACCGAGGTGATAACGCCGAAACTACGACAAGTAAGATAACAACATATTTACAAAAAGCGAAAATATGCTTCTAATTATATATTCTTTATTTATCTTTCAGTACAAGCCCCAACACATAGGGGAACATTGTGGCTGAAGTCCATGGAGATATAAACGATAAAACATAGTAATTAAAAGTTACATCTATGGTCAAAGCGAAAATTGGTCATTTACTTTACTTTAGTTGATGATACAAAATCGTTTTCTTTATTATTAAGCGATGTTATTACTGGAGTACATGTATATTTTAGCGAAGACTATTATAAATATTATTTGTCAGCTTATTTATTTTTAATTTTCTTTAAGTTTTCGTAATATAGATCAACTTATATCCGATAACAAGCATCAACACGATAAATATACATACTATCAAGCTATTACTTACTAAAATCATGAAGAGTTCACGGAAGTTACCGAATGTATACAAGCTGTATATGTAGCCTATAATAATAATAATAATAATAATAATAATAATACTTTATTTCAGACTCACACAGTACAGAGGGGACCATACTGGGGTCCATATATACCTTACAGTAACATAAATATATATAAGCTACTGTACATAGGCTACATAAAATTTAAACAAAAATAATAATACCCAGCTTGCTATCATGTAGTTCACAGCACTGCCTCAACCAAAAACAGTGGTCATCAAACTACTGTGTTACCAAAACCACTGTCCTAATTGTGTACAGTACCATGCCTCACATTATTTAGCTTCCGGTACAGTATATTGCTACAGTACAGTATAGGAATACCAGTACTGTACTGCACTATGGGGTTCAGTACCGGTATGCTAATTCAGTAGAGTAACAGACCTGAAATCATTACTTAAGGTTAAATATAGAGCAACTTCCTCCAGTGTGCCTGGATCCTAGAGGTGTACACTATGCTTGGAGTTTGTAGCATTTTAATTATACTGTTCTCAGAAGTGTTAAGGCGCTGAATGAATTTATATGTTAGCTTTCTAATGAGTGATTGGTAACAGTGTAAGTTCATATAGGCACATAGCGTACTTGTACTCTCATATTTTGAGAGCCCCAGAAACATTTTCATGATATTGTGATATGAGATACTTAGTCTATTCACTGTCATTTTCTTATAGTTCCACCATAGTTGTGCTGTATACATTGGTGAGCAGTAGGAGTTGAACAATGTTATTTTTGTATCCCATGTGCACATATGAAATTTTCTTAATATTGAATTTCCCTGCATGTAAAGTTGCCTTCGCTGACGACCCATATCCTCATCATCTGAGCGATCACTTGAAATATAGTGTCCTAGATACTTTACTTTACTTACTTCTTCTATAATTTCTTCATACAAATGGAATTTAGGTAGTTTTGATTTCAATAGAAGGTTAGATTTAAATATGATATTGCTCTTTATAGGATTAAATTTGACTGAATGTTCGATTCCAAATTTTTCACACACTCTTAATAATTTATCCAGTCCTGCTCCAGAGGGCGCAATTAAGGCTAGGTCATCAGCATACATGAGATGATTTACATGGTGCTGCCAATGCAGCACCCAGTGCGAGTCTTGTTCTGCTCCAGACTAAGATCATCCATGTAAACATTGAAAAGATACGGAGACAATATCCCCCCCTGCCTAACACCATTGGTTACGGCGAAAGAGCCTAACAGGATGTTGCCCCATCTTACACACATTTTTTGATTAGCATACCAGAAAATAAGTATCCTAACAATATAGCTAGGCACTCCCCTGTTAACTAATTTTTCAAATAAGGTTGGCTTACTGTAGGCTACAGTCGGCCTAAAAAGTGATGTCTCAGCACCAAATTATGTTTCGATCAATAATTGGTATCAGAAATATTTACACATGCTGTCTTCTTTATGAGTGAGGTAAACAACCATGTTCTTACACTTACCCACCCTATTCAACATCTGACAGACATTAATACAGCACACAGCAAGCCAAACGTAATGACAGCTGAGACATGACTTATTAGCACCACTGTAGGCTACAGGGTAAGTGTATTTCAAAACAGTCAGTCCATGTAGTTACCTTTAACAGCATTCTAGTGTACTTTTAGAATAATTTAATACGATATAGTATAATATATAAAGTAGATAAACCCTTCGCCAATCTGTGCGCTCCCTTTTGCTTGCTTGCACAGCCAGCTGAATCTGACAGCTCACGGCTGCAACGTGCCACGCCCCACCCACCAGCCAATCAGCGGCCTCCATTATCGGAGCGCGAAGCTGGACTTCTTACTCATCTTCTAAAGTCACTCTCTTTCTCTGCCCGAAGAGCTCCTTAACTGATTATCTCCTAAGTAATACCTCGGTGCCAGCCCTGTACTCCTGTAAGCCACCAAAAGAGGTTTATAATCAACTTCCTGGAACTTACTATGAAGAGGAGAGAGAGGAGATGAAGGAAGCAAGAAGTCAGTGCGAGTGGGATGCCATGCGGGTCACTCAGCCAATCGCAGCGCGGGAGAGCGGGGGCCAGGACTATAAAGGGAGGGGGGGAAGGGCGTGTTGCAAAGTAATTCGCCGGCTGGACGGTACCGGGCTCAGTTCTTGCAACCTATTTACTCCCTCTCGCTTGGGCACTCACGGGAATTCGGCTCCAGTCTCCCAGCCCTCGCTTTTTTGTTCCAGCAGGCACAACCATGGCAGGCCTTTCATCAGCTCTTCCCTACTAATCTATATTTTATTAATTTCACCACAACACCCAACACTCCCAATGAACTACTAAGGCAGATACACCCTCAGTATCTGGCCGCCTGTCGTCGCATCGCAGGCTTGCATACCGCTACAGCCAAGCGATTCAAGAGGATGACAGATAGTAGAGGAAGAGCACAGATTTCCAGTTGAGATTAAGAAAGAGAGAGACTGCAGAACTAACCCGGTGGCCACCACTTATAAAAATTAATGTGTCCTTCTAGGACAAGACTAAAGAAAAAAGAATTTAGACTCACCTGAATATATAAAGATGATGATGTGTTATATATTAGTTATCTTTGTTAGCAACGGCGCCATGCCGAAAGTTATTATATAGGATCTGATAGGAGAGATTAAAGATTAAAAGAGTAAAAGTAAAGAGGGGAGGGAAAGAATACTTGTGTTAATAAATGAGGCAACCAGTAAGTTAAAGAGGGAAACAGTTGTTTAGTTGCCAAATAGGTTAGCTATAGCTAGGGAAGGACACTAGTCCATATGAATCATTCATTAAGTTGTGTAAAAAGGAAACTGTGAAGAAGGACACTATAGTCCAATGTGAGTTGCGTTATTATTAAGTCTAAAAGAGCTATTCCGTGTATGCTTTTGAGGCACGGTTCATCTTTTGTTAGAACGATTATTGATCATATTGAAAGGTAACATAGCGTGTTGGTAATAGGGTTACTTGAGAGTAAATTTGGAAGGTGTTATTGAGCTAAAAGTTATAAACCTATATTGTGAAGTAACTGGGTGACGGAACCCAACAGTGTCATTGAGATAAATATTGTAAACCTATATTGTGAAGTAACTGGGTGACGGAACCCAATAGTGTCATTGAGATAAATATTGTAAACCTATATTGTGAAGTAACTGGGTGGCGTAACCCAATAGTGTTATTGAGGTAAAGATTGTAAACCTAAATTGTGAAGTAACTGGGTGGCGGAACCCATATTATACGTGAGAGAGACCTTGTAATCTCATTCGGTAATTTGTATGATTGTATGTCATTGTTGAGGTACTTGTGTAGTAACGACGGTTGTGTCAAAGGAATAAATAGATTCTATGTATTGAGGAGATAGATTATATATGTTATAGCCTTGGTATTGAGGAGATAGATTATATATGTTATAGCCTTGGTATTGAGGAGATAGATTATAATTATATGTTATAGCCTTGGTATTGAGGAAGGATACAGAAGGCTCAGCAAACGTGGGAAAACCTAAAGAGTCGAGGAAAGAATAACAATTTTGTTTTAGTTAGGCAAGGAACAAATGGTTCATTAGGCCCTGGTCTCAATAAAAGACACAGCAGGGTTTTGATTTATTTATTTAGGATTAATCACTAATAACGGGTCGTAGGATCGAAGCCGACATGAGTCAATATCTGAATAGCGGGGATTCAGTTAGGGAGTAACGGGAACTTTAGGGGTCCAAAGTACAACCCAGCATGAATCGACGTAATATTCAATCTGCGTCTTGAACTCATCTCGGCCCGAGCCAAGAACCTATTATTAGAGTAGTTAGGAAGTCTGTTAAATAAAATATACGAACTTCTAAATGACTGTCGAATTATCCCCTGTAGTGGTAGCATAAAAGATTTAGAAATAAATACTACAATATATATTAATATTTTTGGTACACCATTCAGTATTCGAATGCTAAATAGGATGCGAACTCGAAGCAAATAACTTGCGTACTAAAGGTAAGCAAGTCAGTGAAAGGAAGGGATATGGTGATAAATACTAGGCAGCAAGCAAGAGAAGCTGCCAGAATGGCCGCCAGGGAGTCAAAAGCCAATTATAATTTCTATATCTACAGTATATTGTCAATAATACATCATCTAGGAAACGGGCGAGGTCACAGGATACCATGACGACCGCTACTAAATGTCCTAGGATTGAGGCACAGGGGATAGCTCGAATTGTAGCTGCAAAAACGGAGGCAGCCTAGGATTGACAATACCAAATCAGTCAAAAAGAAGGCTAGGTTCGAATCGGAAAACACGGGCAGACACTTGGAATGCAAAAAGTAGTATTGCATCCAAAAATGTTCATGAGGGTGTTAATGAATACAACGAATTGGAGCTGGGTTTTGGCTCGACTCCCGGCCAGATAAGAATTCGCAACCCACTGACAAAACTAGAACAATTTCCCTCGGCCAAGCTTATCATGGCTCGATATCTCAAAACAACGATCAATGGCAAAACAGTCACGTTTTGCCTAAATACCGATACGACGGCGAACGTCATGGACCCACGAACTGCTATAAGGTTTGGCATTGACCAGATGGAAGCAATGGTTGAAAAAATGAAAGTCCATACGCCGGAAGGGGTGAAATTACTACCATAAAACATGTAAGTAATATAGAGATATATTTATGATATGGGATAATATTCTATGCCAATTTTATCGTGCAAAACAAGATTTTGGACGGGATAGAACAAGAATTTGGAATATCCTAGGCATTCCGACTTTAGCTCACCTCAACGCAGTTCAATCATTTTCATGTCTCTTCCCAGTGGTCTATTTCAAATCAAGGGGAATATTTAGACCTATGAGAAACACCCAGAACACATCGTCAAAGGGTTTGTTAGAGTTGCTGGTGTATCCTATTTCATTGTACGGCCATTAAAATCTGTACATCATGGTGACTTCGATTGCGCCCCATCAGTTCTACGTCAGCAAAGCCGCTTGCAAGTGGCTTCACCTGGATACCAGCCCTCATACGGTTAACATATTTTCACATCAGGGGGCTTTCCTGACTGCAACTGTGTCAAGGCATAATGCCAGTCTGGTTTTGATTTTATGATGGGCTTAAGAATGTTGAATCGGTACAAGTACCTTATCGATTATAGTGCAAACTTAATAATTTGTTTGTGTGAAAAAGTGCACTTACTCTATGTAACAGTGCTTTATGAATTAGAATTGTCTATTCTATGCTATGGTATAATGTTGTCTTGAATAAAAAAAACAATACAAACTAAAAACGTAAAATATGATAAAATATAATCGAAGGTGTTAAGAAAGAAAAAAGGAAAATAAGTAGGATTTTAGGGTATTATTTTATTTATTATATAATATATTTCATCTTCATTTTATGGGCTTATCATTATTGATATACCTCTAATGGATACATTATTATGGAAACTGTAATTACTCTTTTCACTTCTTTTATTTTGTGTAGCATAATATACGGTTTCAGTATATGATAACACTTCTTATATTCTCTTCAGGTTAAATTTTGAAGAATTTTATCAGCTAAGGAAGGACCTCTACACTGTAAAAATAATAGAGCGGTCTAATCAAATTATAATCATTGGGTGTATTAATAGTGACATACCTTTCTATTCATATAATAACCATTTCAGCACTGGTGACGTCCTTTTCATTGCAACTATTAGACTATTATATTTAGCTTAGGAAGGACACCTACCACTTAAAAGGCTACAGAAACTCAATTCATCCTTTTAGCTACCATATATCTTTCCTAAGATTCATAAAATCATCTAAATGTAGCTTAAATAAAATAAATACGTGGTACTGAAAGGGCTAACGGGTATATTGCTGTCAATGTACCTAATTCATAAAGGTATATATTATTATCCCTTATTATATTTCCAGAATAGGATTGAAAGAGGTAAATATTCGGTACCCTCTCTTTTAGTCTCCCCGCAAATCCTTCCTAACTAAAATAAGTTTTTTAATGATGGCCGGAAGAAATTGAAGAAATACGTCTTCCTATACTGAAAGGGTTAAGGGGAGGTATTTACGCTTTCTGGACCCCTCTCTCCCTCATGCTTATCCCTACTAGTTATGAAATTTGAATACGTTTGACCTATTAGTTTGGCGATTTTAAGAACATTCGCCCCATTTCTTTTTCATTAAGAAAATCTTGCGTGTCATATAGGTGCCAATTTTTACATGCTTGTAAATTAGTAGGAACAAACCTTCGACTAGGAGATTTTTTGTACCGAAAAATTTATGAATTTATCCCGAAGCAGGGTCTTGGGGGTGTTTTTTCTAACCTTGATAGAGGTCTAGGGATCAAACTATATATATACTGTATATATATATATATATATATATATATTGTGACGTCTACCAGCGTTGGCAGAATCGCCTCTCGGGAGCCACTAGCGCTCGCCAGGGACATCGAAATGGGCTACAGTTATCAGAGAATGTTGTTCTTTCTTTCCTAGCAATCGTATTGTCACAGACAGTCCAGTGGTGGTCTTTGTTTTCGTCTGTGACAACGGGAAGTGTTTTATATCATTAATAGAATATAAGATGCATTGTGTAAAGTTAAGGAGAAAGAGCGATGTAGGCAGTGTGGTGGCAGTGTGGTGGTAGTGTGTGCGTGTGTATGTATGTGCTGCCTCCCTCGCTCGGAGGAGTTTTCCTAGCTTTCCCACGCCCTTGATTGGCCGGCGTGTCTGTCTGTGTCACGTGACACCTGCTGCCTTGTGACGTCTCGGCCCGTGATTGGCCGACCACCGCGTCTTTGTGGGCTCCTGTGTACATGAGGGTCCTCAGGAGCTGTCCTCCTCAGGACAGGCTAGGCGTGCATGCATCTAACATCCCTTGCTTACTCTCCCCCGATCACCACCTTTAGAACTGTTTCTCTCTCTGAACTTCTTCTTTTCCATTACTTCTCGTCTTTATTCAATTACTTATCCCCTTGGGTTCTGCATAAGGTTTCCATAGCCGGCCCATTGTATTGCATGCGCCATCCTCTGAGATATTTACATGTACTTAGAATAGGTTTTTGAGGGTTCTTAGTTAGTATAGGTTATGAACTCTGTGTGTCTCCATTATTGATTTAGTGTTTCTGCTCTTTTATTTAATGCTAGACTGGGATAAGGTAACTGTAGTCGTTGTCATCGATGTGTGTACGGTTTGCTTATACCTACACGACTTCGTCCGGTCCTGTGGTAGCCTGTGCTGTCTTTTCGGTTGTGTCCTTTGCGAGTGCAGCTTTGTGTTGACTGAGGGCTTTGGCTTGTGCCAGTTCCACACTTTGCTGCCTCTTTGCTTGGCTTTAGAGGGTCGCCAGGATAGAACCAGATACTTGTGATCTGGATCTATCAAGAGAGCACCCTAGTCAATTAACGTAACTTAAAGGATGCAGTCTTAAGGACATCGCTAGGCTACGAGCCTGTCTTGCTCAACCCCAGTTCCTTACCTAGAGTATCCCAGCTAGACATTATTAATTGAGTAGACAATTATTAGTATTTAATATAAGCTCTTTGATATGTATGCATTATTATTCACAGCATTTATTAGTCTAGGTTGTTGCTGAGCCGCACAACCATAGTAGGCTGTTTCGTTGATGAGGAAGTACTTCTTTTAGTGTCGAGCATTACTACCGTTGCGCATTTATAGTATTCTCGTGTCAGTTAACATTATATGTCCTATCTTTTTTTGTATTCACTTTATACGTGTGGTGTCCTGCCTCCTGCCTTTATATAGTTTAAGATACGAGCATCTTATGAGCATCAGACTTTCTTCAGAAGTTTCCAGGTCTATGCTGTAGGACTATACTTCACTTTCTTTCAGATAGGAGTGAAGAGTTTATTGTTGTTTAGAGTAACTGTATTGAAGCATCTTTTTATTGTATTAAATCTCGCAGTGATTTAATTGATCTTTCCATAGATTCCTGTTTATGCATTTTAACGTAACTTGAATCCTGTGTGTTATCAGGCTATACCAGTGTGGGTTAGCCTGAAGTAGAGTACATTTATGCCCAGTTAAGGATACCCCGTTATCGCAGATTAAGTCTGGAGGGTATTGGTGATTTGTTCGCCGGCATATAAGTTCGAGGGTTTGGATCTAGCGTACCGTTGTTGCATAGTGCCCTATTACTAGTCCAATCATTAAGTGCCCTTGTTTTATTCGCAGTCCCCGTCGTAACAAATGGCGACCTTGCCTAGTATCTTATCTTAGTCGTCACAACAACCTAGTGAACTAAGAAATAATTGCAGGATTTTGGACATTTGTTTTTTGTGAGGAATATTTTGGACACGTGGGATTTTTTTTTTGGCAACGTGGTATAGCACTTGAGTTGTCTTCAAGCATTTTTTGAGTGAATAGTGCTACATGAGAGTTTAGGTACTTTTTTTTTATAAACGTTGAGGATTTCCGGTGGACACTATGTTGAACGACGGATCAGTGCACAGTGAGGACACAGTACGGGAAGCAGGCGAGGAGGTGGAGAAGGTGGAGTTGTCTAGGGGCGCTTGGGTGGTGAACAGTGAGGAGGATGCTCGGATTTTTTTGGAGGAGCCTGTGTCGGCGGATCGGGTGTCGGGGCTAGACCGGTATGGACTACAGTGTGTAGCCACGGTCTTAGGGTTTCCCAGTACTAGCGGTTTGTCGAGAGGTGAGCTGGTGACCTGTGTGCTCGGTGGGGTGCGTGGGGCTTCGGGTGGAGCGGGAGCTGGGGCACCTTCTGCCCAGCCCCCATTCCACTCGACTCCTACCATGGCGCCCCCTCGGGCTCCGGAGCCGGGTACGTTCCCGCAGGCCGATGCCCGCTGGCGGTTGGGTATACCTCTAGGTGATTCACGGGGTGGATCCCCAATAATAGCACCCCCTCCTCAGGGTTTGTCTGCCGAGATGTTGTTTCAGCTCGAACTCGCCAAACTTCAGCAGCAGCAGCAGGAATCTGAGCTTAGGATTCAAGCTGAGGAGAGAAAGGCAATACGTGAGGCTGAGCTTCAGGTTGAGGCTACAAAGTACTGTGCAGACATAGAGCTTGAGAAGTCTCGCATGGAGTCGACAGGGCAGCGTCTCGGTTCTGGGAATCGAGGTCTTGATCAGTCTTTATCGCACCTTCTTAAGTTAGTCCCGGCATTTGACGAGTCGGGTGTCACCGAATTTTTCCTGCGTTTTGAGAAGAAGTGCCGGGAGCACCAATGGCCCGAGGTTAAGTGGGCAGCCCTTGTTTCCTCTAGGATGGTGGGCAAAGGACTCAAGGCATATGATGCGTTGCCTTTGGAGTCCTGCATCGATTATGAGGTATTGAAGGAAGCTGTTCTGCGGGCATACGAGTTACAACCAGAGACATATAGGTTGAAGTTTCGGGGTCTTACGAAGGGTCGTGAGTGCACTTTTCTAGAACATGCCCGGGAACTGTCTGATGCTTTGAGAAATTGGCTGAGGTCAGAGAAGGTGACGTTCGAAGAGCTTGAGCAGTTAGTCCTTCTAGAGCAATTTTTTAAGTGCACAGGCGGCGACCTGAGTTTGAACCTCAAAGAGAAACAACCTAAAACTCTACAGAAGGCAGCTGAGTTGGCTGACCTGAGAGTATCGCTGATTCGTGGGTGCTGGTCTGCACAACGGACCGATGCAGTTAACAAGGGGCGCAACACTCCACCCCCCCGAGTCAGTGATGCGACACTTAATAACAAAAGCAAGAGCAATGATACCAGTTTTGATCACAAACCAAGAACCGTCCCGTTTGAGAAAGGTCATGGCCCTTCCCCACCTCAGGGGAAGTCCAAGGGTGAAGTAGAGTGTTTTAAGTGTCATAACAAGGGGCATTTTGCACGTTCCTGCCCTAGTAACCAACCTACAGCAGTCGTGTCTTTGGCTAGCAACATTGGGGTGTCTCTGAGGTCTTCTGCATTTACCCGGGGTGATATGTCAGATGCGGGGCACAGCCAGTGAAGGACTGTCCGGAAGACTCGAAACCTGTCCGCGATGCTTTTTGCGACCATAGAGTTGGCTGCGTGAGTTGGGCTGGTTGCAAGCATGGGTTGGAGTTGTTGCGAGATACAGGTGCATCCCAAACTCTGATGAAAAACTTTACAGGCCAACCTATAAACGTGGCACGGGTAGTTGTGGTGCAGGGTATTAACCCTTATTTAGCGGCGAGCAACATAAGTCGAGTTAAATAAAGCTGGACTATGTGGCGGCGCTCGACATAACTCGAGTGGCAATTTCAGCACGTAATGTGGCTGAGAGAGAGAGACAAGTGGTGGCAGGAGACTAGCGAGCGTATGACTGCTCCAGACCACCGCGGCGAACCTACTGACATAAATCTCAGCTCCCTCCTCCCTCTCTCACTCGCTACATACTCAATTATGTACTGAAAGTACCGAATTACCTGCTTTTTGCACTCGCGTTGCACGGTTATTGCAAGAAAACTATCCATCATACAAGGATCGTTATGGTGTCATTCGAAAGCTCTGTTTATGCCCTTTCAGGGATAGGTACTTGTTTTACGTTCTGGGTCTTATTTAGGCATGAAAATGATCACGTAAACAGCCCTATTTTGGCTAAAAACACCCCGCTGTGCGGTACACATAAATAAACCGCATAGGCCGCTCGTAAGGTGTTAATGCTACACGGTCATACCCGTTGGTTCGAGTGGAGCTGGAGGTTGATGGTGTGACACGGGAGATTGATGTTGGAATCGTAGAGAAACTGCCAGTAGAGGGCATCGACCTTCTTCTCGGCAACGACTTTGCGGTGCCTACTTCTGAGGTTCTACCCTTAGTCGCTGCCGAGAGGGCGGCCGACGTGAGTAGGGAGGGGCAGGAGTGGGTCGAGAGGTGTCAATTACAGCAGAAGGCGTGTGTTGTCACCCGATCTCGTGCATCTAAGGTGTCACAGCCTATTCCTCAGTCTCTAGACCAGCGGAGGAACGGTCGGAAGGAGCAAGCTAAAGTTGGGAGTAGTTTTGTGAGTTTTGATCCAGCGGCTCTTCTTGGCGACTCAATATTAGCACCAACGTTTAGGTCCGGAGTGGCCCCAGAACCTGTCACACTTGGTGAGGAGGTAGGGCGTGAGAAAACTCCGAGACAGCAAGTTGACCTCGAGGACGGTGAAACATGTCATGTGAACCTGTTAGAGTTTGTGAGGCAACCACCTGAGCAGCCTACTGTCCCTGTGTTGGTCTGCAGCGGCCAAGGTGGAGAAGGAGAGGGGGGCAGTGGGGCACAGGGGGAGGAGAGTTGGGATTGTCATGTCTCGGTGGAGCAGTGGGCGGGGGACACGAGCCAGGTGGCTGTGGAAGTGCTAGAGCACCTGCCTGAGCAGCAGTGTGCAGCGCTCCAGCACCCGCTCGGTTCATACCCCACTGTTTGTGCCGAGCACCCAGGCCTCACAACTTTTGCGGTGCACGAGGTTCCGCTGACAGGTCACTTGAGTGTCAGTAGACCGTTGGCCTCGTTGTTTCAGTGGTTCAAGGTGGGCGACGAGGCTTTGGCATGGTTGTCAGGTCAGGGTCGACCCATGGCTGCTAAGGGTAGTGGTCAGAACCAGGACATTGAGCAGATTGGTGAGGTTGGCTGTGGAGTGGATGTGCCCGGTCGTCGCATAGCCTCCCAATGCTGCTCTAGTATAATGCAACAGCCCTACCATAGACCGACTGTATCTGGCCATGTCGCTAAAGGCGGTGATGATGCGCAGACAGATGTAGTTGCAAGGAATGCGGGGGTGCGCATGTACGGTATCGGCGGGAGAGTACTAGCAATTATGAACTATGGGAGTGACTGCACAGGTGGTACAGATTGTCCCCCTCGTGACCTGGCTGTTCTAGGGACAAAGGTAGAGAAGGAGGGAGGCTATAGTGTAGAAACTGTGGTCTCGGCGGGGTTGTGGGAGGGCAATGAGCATGTTGTTCATTGAGATAAGTTGCAACCTCTTGTTCCTGAGCGTCGGGAGAAGTTGTTTGCTAGGCTGTGGCAGTACATCCGCATGTTTGTTCATTCTCCAGGCCTGATGTATGGGGTAGAATCCGACATGGAGGCTGGAGACGGTGCAAGGCTCAAAGTGGCTCCCTACCGTATAAATCCTGCTCGACAGCCTGTGGTGAAAGCAGAGCTGGACTACATGTTGACGAAGGGTCTGAGGGATAAGGAATGTCGTGAGTGGTCGTTGCCTGTAACTTTGCAACCTGTGTTAAGTGGCAAGATCAGTGTGTGTGTTGATTGCAAGAGTGTGTGTGCATTATCCCTGACAGACGCCTATACCTTATCGAGAGTTGACGATCCCATAGACCGCATCGGGGCTGCATCGCTTATCACGAAGGTAGAACTAGTAAAAGGTTATTGGCAGGTCCCGTTGCCGGAGAAAGCGAAGAGAAGTGCCAGTCTTGTGATGAACTGGGCAGTTTATCAGTGCCAAGTGTTGTTTTGCTGCCGGAACACAAGTTGGATGTGTGGCATGTTAAGGGCGCTGATAATGTTGTGGCTGATTGTTTGTCACGGGAGGGTACGCTTCAAGGAGCACCCTCGCCGTCCAGTCAGTGTGTGTTTGAGAGTTGAGAAAAAACCAGGCTTGCCCCTGTAGAGCAGCCGTCAAAAACAACATTAAAATTAAATAAAAAAAATCACATAAAAACTCTTTCTTTTTTATAGTTAATTGTAAGTTGCCAATATTATAGCTAAAGTCCTAAGTTGAACCTGTCCTTCACTTAGTAGGCTGGGCTCTGTGAAGCTCGCTCAGGGAGCATAGTAGGCTATATTATACTATTGTGTTTGGGAGGGGTTATAAGATTTTCTTTATGCTAATGTGTTGTTTTTATTTAAAATTGAGCTTTGCATTTCATTTCTGGTGGAGTGGCTAGGTGTGGCGGGTCTTGTCGGCATTCTGCCTTGTCAGATATGGTGCTCGCCTAATGTTGAGCGTCCCATATCTTGGGCGGGGTGTGACGTCTACCAATGTTGGCAGAATCACCTCTCGGGAGCCACTAGCGCTCGCCAGGGACATCGAAATGGGCTACAGTTATCAGAGAATGTTGTTCTTTCTTTCCTAGCAATCGTATTGTCACAGACAGTCCAGTGGTGGTCTTTGTTTTCGTCTGTGACAACGGGAAGTGTTTTATATCATTAATAGAATATAAGATGCATTGTGTAAAGTTAAGGAGAAAGAGCGATGTAGGCAGTGTGGTGGTAGTGTGTGCGTGTGTATGTATGTGCTGCCTCCCTCGCTCGGAGGAGTTTTCCCGTTCGTGCGCGGGCTTTCCTACGCCCTTGATTGGCCGGCGTGTCTGTCTGTGTCACGTGACACCTGCTGCCTTGTGACGTCTCGGCCCGTGATTGGCCGACCACCGCGTCTTTGTGGGCTCCTGTGTACATGAGGGTCCCCAGGAGCTGTCCTCCTCAGGACAGGCTAGGCGTGCATGCATCTAACATCCCTTGCTTACTCTCCCCTGATCACCACCTTTAGAACTGTTTCTCTCTCTGAACTTCTTCTTTTCCATTACTTCTCGTCTTTATTCAATTACTTATCCCCTTGGGTTCTGCATACGGTTTCCATAGCCGGCCCATTGTATTGCATGCGCCGTCCTCTGAGATATTTACATGTACTTAGAATAGGTTTTTGAGGGTTCTTAGTTGTTGTTGTTGTTGTTCCCTAAGCTGCCTGGCCGAACAGCCCCGAGTCCCTGAGAAAGGCCACGGCCACGATCGGGCTTTCCCACAGAGCTCTCATTGAGTGTAGATTGTGTTGTTGGCGTAAGTGGTTGTGTGAAATGCAGTCTTCTATGATGTGTTTAATGGTATGGGGTGCTGTGTTACATCCCGGGCAGGCGTCGACAACGGAGTCATCCAGTCTCTTCTGATAGCTCAGGAGAGCTGGATGGTGTCCGCATCTCAGCCTGGCCAGGTGGACTCTGTCCTCGCGAGGAAGGGAGGATTCGGAAGGATGGATTTCGGGAGGTCGTGCATGCAGCTGCGTGTTGTCTGTGAGTGAGTGGATGGATCGGTGAGAGATATGAGTATGGATGTGCTTCTGGAAGTTGGTTCGGGGTGGGCAGGGAGGGAGAGAGGACAATAATTGTGTGTGATACCGTGTGCTGGGTGTTGTTTTGATATTTCTTGGTGTCTGTGGGTGTGTTGCCATGTAGTTTAGTGGGTGGTCTTGGTTCGTGGAGGCTGCTGCCAAGAATTGAGTGCCTCTCATGTCCAGATGGTCTTTGACTTTGAGGATTTTGGTTTCTTGATGTAGGTGATCTGTGGGTGCAGTAGCTGTGCAGCCTGTAATGATCTTCAGGGCTCAGGGTTCTTAGTTAGTATAGCTTATGAACTCTGTGTGTCTCCATTATTGATTTAGTGTTTCCGCTCTTTTATTTAATGCTAGACTGGGATAAGGTAACTGTAGTCGTTGTCATCGATGTGTGTACGGTTTGCTTATACCTACACGACTTCGTCCGGTCCTGTGGTAGCATGTGCTGTCTTTTCGGTTGTGTCCTTTGCGAGTGCAGCTTTGTGTTGACTGAGGGCTTTGGCTTGTGCCAGTTCCACACTTTGCTGCCTCTTTGCTTGGCTTTAGAGGGTCGCCAGGATAGAACCAGATACTTGTGATCTGGATCTATCAAGAGAGCACCCTAGTCAATTAACGTAACTTAAAGGATGCAGTCTTAAGGACATCACTAGGCTACGAGCCTGTCTTGCTCAACCCCAGTTCCTTACCTAGAGTATCCCAGCTAGACATTATTAATTGAGTAGACACTTCTTAGTATTTAATATAAGCTCTTTGATATGTATGCATTATTATTCACAGCATTTATTAGTCTAGGTTGTTGCTGAACCGCACAACCATAGTAGGCTGTTTCGTTGATGAGGAAGTACTTCTTTTAGTGTCGAGCATTACTACCGTTGCGCATTTATAGTATTCTCGTGTCAGTTAACATTATATGTCCTATCTTTTTGTGTATTCGCTTTACACGTGTGGTGTCCTGCCTCCTGCCTTTATATAGTTTAAGATACGAGCATCGTATGAGCATCAGACTTTCTTCAGAAGTTTCCAGGTCTATGCTGTAGGACTATACTTAACTTTCTTTCAGATAGGAGTGAAGAGTTTATTGTTATTTAGAGTAATTGTATTGAAGCATCTTTTTATTGTATTAAATCTCGCAGTGATTTAATTGATCTTTCCATAGATTCCTGTTTATGCATTTTAACGTTACTTGAATCCTGTGTGTTATCAGGCTATACCAGTGTGGGTTAGCCTGAAGTAGAGTACATTTATGCCCAGTTAAGGGTACCCCGTTATCGCAGATTAACTCTGGAGGGTATAGGTGTTTTGTTCGCCGGCATATAAGTTCGAGGGTTTGGATCTAGCGTACCGTTGTTGCATAGTGCCCTATTACTAGTCCAAGCATTAAGTGCCCTTGTTTTATTCGCAGTCCCGGTCGTAGCAATATATATATATACACTATATATATGTATGTATATCTTTAATTTCTAAACTACCCTCCTTCGGTTACTATCCCTCCATCTGTGCCTTTGTCTCTAATTTCCTTTCCGGCCGTTTCATAGCTGCGATTGTGGACGGCCATCGCTCACTTCCTCATCCTATCAACTCAGGTGTTCCTCAGGGCTCTGTCCTATCTCCCATTCTATTTCCAATTTTCATATATGATCTTCTCAACTGTACCTCCAGTCCCAACCATTCATACGCAGACGACTCTACCTTACACTAGTCAATTAGTTTTTCTGAACGCCCCAGCCAGCAATCCCTCAAAGACAAACGTAATGAATCCATGCAACACTTATCTTCTGATCTAACTACTATTTCCAATTGGAGCAGAGAAAACCTTGTTGCCTTTAATGCTTCCAAAACCTAATTTCTTCATCTTATTACCCGTTCAGAACTCCCAGAGGACTATCCCTTACAATTCAACAATACAAAAATCAATCTTTCATCTTCTCTCAATACTCTCAGTGTCTTTTTCTTCTGCTCTCACTTGGAAGGACCATATTACTAGTCTTGCTAAGGCAGCCTCCCAGAAGCTGGGTGTGCTCAACTGCCTCAAGGGGTTTTACCCCTGCACAGCTTCTTGCTCTGTACAGGGGCACAGTGCGTCCTTGTATTGAGTATTGTTCACATATGTGGGGAGGATCCTCTCACACTGCACTCCTAGACAAAGTAGAAAGGAAAGCCTTTTGTATCATTAACTCTCGCCCACTCACCAACTCTCTCTCTTCGCCGCATTTTTTTCATCTCTCTCGCTATTCTATCGCTACTATAATAATCAATGTTCCTCAGAGCTTCCCCAGTGTATACCACCTAGTCTACGTAGGGTACGTAGTACCTGTCTTGCAACACAATCCCACCCTTACTCTGTGCAACTCTCCAACCCAAGAGTGAAATGGTATTCTCAGACTTTCTTTTATTTAACTGCTGAAATCTGGAACTCTCTCTCAGAATCAGTTTTTCCCTCTTCCTATGACCTAAATTGCTTCAAACTCTGTGTGTCCAGGCATTTGGCTCAGCTCAACGTCCCCTAATTTTGGCCCGGTCACTCTTTCAACTCTGGGGAAGGCACTCAATACAGGCAGCTCTGCCTTTGGGTAGATAGATGGAGATATTGGGTTTTGGAAGCATTAAAGGTAACAATGTTTTCGCTGCCCCAATTGGAAATGGTAGTTAGATCAGAAGATATAGTGTTGTATGGCTTCATTACTTTTGTTTTTGAGGGATTGTTTGCTGGGGCGTTCTGGAAAACTAGTTGAGTAGAGTAAGGTAGAGCCATCTGCATATGAATGGATAAGCCTGGAGGTACAGTTGAGAAGATAATTTATGAACATTAGAAAGAAAATTGGAGATAGGACAGACCTCTGAGGAACACCGGAGTTGATAGGATTAGGAAGTGAATGATGGTCGTCTACAATTGTAGCTATGGAACGGCTTGAAAGGAAATAAGAGACAAAGGCACAGATGAAGGTATAGAAACCGAAGACTCTATCGAAGGCCTTTGATATGTCTAGCGTAATAGAAAAGGTCTCACCGAAGTCCTGAAAGGAGGATGACCAAGAGTTAGTAAGATATGAAAGAAGATCACCTGTAGAGCGACCCTTAAGGAACCCATACTGGCGATCTGAGAGTAGAATATTAACCAGAGCAATGCTTAAGAAACTTTGAAGTAAGAATAGTTTTTAAAAACTTTAGAGATACAACAGTTGGAAGGTTGAGAGCGGTCACCCTTCTTTGGGACAGGTTGAATGAGAGCAAACTTCCAGCAAGAGGGGAAGACGTTGGAGGAGAGACAGAGACGGAAGAGTTTACCCAGGTAGGGAGTCAGCACGGAAGCACAGTTTTTTAGTACAACAGGAGGAACACCATCCGGACCATACACCTTCTTAGTGGTAACCCCAGAGAGGGTAGACAGTACATCTTTAGAAGAGATTAGGATATTAGGCATAAGTAGGAGAGAGACGAGTGGAGAGCGAGAAACAGCACCGGAATCATCCAAGGTGGAGTTTCTAGCGAAAGTTTGAGCGAATAGTTCAGCTTTGTCAGAGGAAGAAGTGATGGCTGTGCCATCAGAGTATTAACACCTTATTAGCGGGCTAGCGGTTTATTTATATGTACCGCCCAGCGGGGTGTTTTTAGCCAAAATAGGGCTGTTTACGTGATCATTTTCATGCCTAAATAAGACCCAGAGCGTAAAACAAGTATCTATCCCTGAAAGGGCATAAACAGAGCTTTCCAATGACACCATAATGATCCTTTTATGACGGCTAGTTTTCTTGCAACAACCGCGCAACACGAGTGCAAAAAGCATGTAATTCGGTAGTTTCCCCATACAATTCAGTATGTAGGGAGTGAGAGAGGGAGGGAGGAGGTGGGATTCGTGTCAGTAGGTTCGCCGCGGTGGTCTGGAGCAGTCATACGCTCGCTACTCTCCTGCCACCACTTGTCTCTCTCTCTCAGCAACATTACGTGCTGAAATTGCCACACGACCTATGTCGCGCGCCGCCAGATAGTCCAGATTTATTTAACTCGACTTATGTTGCGCACCGATAGTTAGGGGTTAAAGGGGAGAGAAAGACGAGGAAGACAAATTGTTGGAGAGGTTATTGGCTAGATGCCAGAAAGCTTGGGAAGAACTAGAGTTGGATAGTGCCGTGCATTTATTATTGATGAAAGAGTGTTTGGCGAGTCGAAGGACAGATTTGGCTTGATTCCGGGCAGAAACATAGGAAGAATGAGATTATTGAGTAGCAGTCGAGTTACGGAGAGGTTGTTCGGTCCTCGTATAATCAAATTATTATTTATTTCACTCCCAACACTAAACACTTCTCCCAATGAAATTAATGAAAGCATGTGATTCCTCCATAATTCGAACCTGGGTTACCACATACAGATCTTAAACACTCTAAGCATTACACCATCAAGACAGTTTAAAGGTTAAATACATGACTACGATTTTATATCCATTTATCGAATACTAGATATCAATCGAATCATGTACTCAAACCCAGCTGCACACTGAATAGCCTAATGCTTAAGTGAAAGGAAAGGACATTTATGGGGCACAGATCTCTAAGGATCAACCTCGCTATGAAATATTCCTGAACCTATAGGAATAATCTAATTTCTATTAATTTCACTCCCAACACCAAACACTTCTCCCAATGAAATTAATGAAAGCATGTGGTCCTACCGGGATTCGAACCTGGGTTACCACATATAGATCAAAAACTCTCTAAGCATTACACCATCTTGGGCTGGTAGCTTTTGGATACCCTGTTTGGCCTTATAAGTTTGGCGATCTTAAGGCGTTTTACCCTATTGCTATGTTGATTATAAGAATTTTGTTTTCTATATGCCAAGTACTCCATCTCGGGCATAGGCTGAGAGCCTGTACATTCAACCGTTGTACATTGAACGGTGAAGCCCGTGAGGTCTCGTTCCAGTCTAGGGGGTGAGACATGTGAAGCACTTTTAGCTGCAACCAGCCCCTGCCATCTTGCCTTCGCAGGATGCATGGGGCTTAGTTGCCTACTCACGGCTCGAAGCAGCCCCATTTCTGAAGCTGCCTCACTCCAGTGCCTTGCTCTGTCATCTCCTAGACTCGGACCCTCACTCTCAGAACGCCACCTATTGAACAATGAACTCACTAGGCATTGCCCTCCTATAGCATATTTTGAATATGGGAATATTCATACAATGCTATTTAATCAGGGAACAATGAAGGTATTAATTTGGCGATCTGGAGGAATTTGTGGTAATGCACTGATACTAGGTACGGCACAAATTCCATCCCAATAATATCTTCACATTGACATATCGGGATTCGAACCCGGGTCCATTGGATTACCAGTCCAGTGGCAAGACCACTCCACCACACCTCCCCTATGGTGGTTCGCTCCATTCAGATGTCGATTTTTGCCTAGTGAGCAATAGCGAGCCTGCAATTATGGGAGAAACCGGCCTTTGGTCGAGACATTTTCTACCGAAAAATTAACATATTTATCTCAAAGAGGGGTCTCGTTTTCTTTTAAGCTTGATGGAGGTCTTGGGAGGAAACTAAAGAACATACTAAATTATATAAATTAACAAATAATGATAAATCTTCTGCACTGGTGACGTCCTTCTTGATATGTTCTGACAACTATTACATGATTTTATTCAGCTTAGAAATTACCTTTAGCAATTATATAAAAGGCTAAAGAACATCACATTTAATCCTTTTAGCTACCATATAAACTTACTAAGCTGAATAAAATCGTATTATGTAGCTGAAATTAAATATAAAGACGTACTGAGAGGGTTAAAGAATAATAATTAGCCAGATTGTTTATAGTGATTTTATTAATTATTAGCCAAATGTTCAGACAACTTCTTACTTCGACGAGATAAAACATGCTAAAAATATAGTCATATTAATAAACGTAACTAACGAATACATCTAATTAAGGGGAGATCTTTGATTTGTCTGCCCCCCCCCCCCCCCTCACCCCCCACCCTCCAAAACCACCTACCCTTTACTTTTTGTTCTTACTTTTCAGATAGTAAGACGTTCAGCCCATTAATTTGGCAATTTTAAGATCTTTCGCCCCATTTATGTGTCAATATTAAGATTGTTCATGTCATTTAGGTACTGGTGAGCGATAGCGGGCCTGTAATTAAGGACGAATCGGCCTTCGGCCAGGACATTTTTCTACCGAAAACTAAAAGGGGGATCTTGGGGAGGTTTTTAAAAGTTTGATGGAGTTCTAGGGAGGAAACTAAATAAAGTTTGATGGAGTTCTAGGGAGGAAACTAAATAAAAATAAAATATATGAACATATAAATCGACCAATATATATAATCTTCCTCCCTTAAGGGGACAGAGGCTGCTTTTTTGGCCTATTAATTAATTTATTCATTTATTTTTTTAGTTTCCTCGCTAGATGTCCCTCAAACTTAGAAACACATCCCCTAGACCTCCCCTCAAGATAAATTTGTACATTTTTCAGTAGAAAAATGTCCCGGCCGAAGACAGGTTCTTTTTATTATAACAGGATCGCTCTCGCTCGCCAAGGAAAAATCGACACCTAAATGGCATGATAGGTCTTAAAATTGGCAACGAAATGGAATGAAAGGTCTTAATATCGCCAAACTAATGGACCTAACGTCTTAAAATCTGAAAACTAATGGGGCTAAGCATGAGGAAGAAGGAGGGCCAGAAAAACCAGCCCATCCCCCCTTTCTAGGAAGGCATTGTTCTTGTTTGAATTGGGTCTAGGGGGCAGACGAAGATAAACATTGCCCCCAAGACAATAAAACCCTCAATAACAATATAATAAAATCCCACACCACTCTAAGTCATATTATTGGTCCAAAGACAACACAGCGAACATGTTGTATAGTTTGTGAACAATTGGTACTACCAGGTACGGGAGGGTTGTTCAGACCATCACCTTCCAGACAACACAGCGAACATGTTGTATAGTTTGTGAACAATTGGTACTACCAGGTACGGGAGGGTTGTTCAGACCATCACCTTCCAGACAACACAGCGAACATGTTGTATAGTTTGTGAACAATTGGTACTACCAGGTACGGGAGGGTTGTTCAGACCATCACCTTCCAGACAACACAGCGAACATGTTGTATAGTTTGTGAGCAATTGGTACTACCAGGTACGGGAGGGTTGTTCAGACCATCACCTTCCAGACAACACAGCGAACATGTTGTATAGTTTGTGAGCAATTGGTACTACCAGGTACGGGAGGGTTGTTCAGACCATCACCTTCCAGACAACACAGCGAACATGTTGTATAGTTTGTGAACAATTGGTACTACCAGGTACGGGAGGGTTGTTCAGACCATCACCTTCCAGAGGGTTAAGGGGAGGTTTGTGTTTATTTGTTCACTTATTAATTTATGATTGTCTTTAATTTACTCCCAAGACCTCCTTCAAGCTTAATAAATACCCCCAAGACCACCCTTTGAGATAAACTTGTAAATTTTTCTGTAAAAAAATGTGGTTTCTCCTAAATTACAGGCTCAGTATTGCTCGCCAGGAAAAATCGACACCTAAATGGCATAACAGGTCTTAAAATCGCCAAACGAATGGAGGGAGTACCTTAAGATCTCAAAACTAATAGGGCTAAACATGAGGGAGAAGGGGATTCAGAACAACCAAACCACCCCTCAAGGTCATGTGTAGTTGGGCTTTGATTTGTAAACGCCTTAGCTTTATAATGACCCCCCTCTTCCACCCGTTAGTTGGCGATCTTTGGCCTTTTACTCCATTATTTTGGCGAATGCAAGACTCTTCGACCCATTCAGGTCCCTATATTTTCCTAGCGAGCGATAGTGAGCCTGTCATTCACAAGAAGCCGGGTCTAGGGAGCTTGAAGGGGGTCTTGTGTGCTTGAAGGAGGTCTAGACGGCCTGAAAGAGGTCTAGAGAGCTTGAAGGGGGTCTAGAGGGCTTGATAGGGGGTCTAGGGAGCTTGAAGGGGTCTAGGGTGAGTGAAGGGGGTTTACAGGGCTTGAAGGGGGTCTAGGGGGCTTGAAGGGGGTCTAGGGGGCTTGAAGGAGGTCTAGGGTGCCTGAAGGAGGTCTAGAGGGCTTGAAGGGGGTTAAGAGGGCTTGAAGGAAGTCTAGAGGGGTTGAAGGGGGTCTAGGGAGCTTGAAGGGGGTCTAGGGAGCTTGAAGGGGGTCTAGAGGGCTTGAAGGGGGTTTCGAGGGCTTGAAGGGGGTCTAGGAAGCTTGAAAGAGGTCTAGAGGGTTTGCAGGAGGTCTAGATGGCTTGAAGGGGGTCTAGAGGGCTTGAAGGGGGTTTAAAGGGCTTGAAGGAGGTCTAGATGGCTTGAAAAGGGTCTAGGGAGCTTGAAAAGGGTCTAGGGAGCTTGAAGGGGGTCTAGGGAGCTTGAAGGAGGTCTAGAGGGCTTGAAGGGAGTCTAAAGAGCTTCAAGGAGGTCTAGAGGGCTTGAAGGGGGTCTAGGGAGCTTGAAGGGGACTAGGGTGCTTGAAGGGGGTTTAGAGGGCTTGAAAGGGGGTCTAGAGGGCTTGAAGGGGGTCTAGGGAGCTTTATAGGGGTCTAGGATGCTTGAAGGAGGTCTAGAGGGCTTGAAAGGGGGTCTAGAAGGCTTGAAGGGGGTCTAGGGTGCTTGAAGGGGGTCTAGAGGGCTTGCAGGGGGTCTAGGGTGCTTGAAGGGGATCTAGAGAGCTTGAAGGGGGTCTAGAGGGCTTGAAGGCGATCTAGAGAGCTTGAAGGGGGTCTAGAGGGCTTGAAGGGAGTGTAGGGAGTTTGAAAGGGGTCTAGGGTGCTTGAAGGGGGCTAGAGGGCTTGAAAGGGGTCTAGAGGGCTTGAAGGGTGTCTAAGGAGCTTCAAGGAGGTTTAGAGGGCTTGAAAGAGGCCTAGAGGGCTTGAAGGGGGTCTAGGGAACTTGAAGGGGGTCTAGAGTGCTTGAAGGGGGTCTAGGGAACTTGAAAGGGGTCTAGAGTGCTTGAAGGGAGTCTAGGGAGCTTGAAAAGGCTCTAGGGTACTTGAAGGGGGTCTAGGGTGCTTGAAGGGGGTCTAGGGAGCTTGAAGGGGGTCTAGGGTGCTTGAAGGGGGTCTAGGGAGCTTGAAGGGGGTCTAGGGTGCTTGAAGGGGTCTAGGGACGTTTTTTATCTAGTCTGAATAGAGCCTAGGAGGTAAACTAAAGTAAAACAAATGCTTAAAAAAATGCTTAACATAATGAAACACCATACTAAAATATATTACTCGGCCAAACGCAACAAACTCAACATCTTAGAGAGTTTATGAGCAGTTGGTCTACGGGAGGGTTGTTCGGACCAGCAGCTTCGAGCCATTTGAGACAGTACGGTTTCTAAAAGGTTCGGAGTCTCGTAGGGCTGGTGATCGTTCGGTCGCAGCCCTTGTTGAACCACCTGAGTATATGAAAGTAGAGTCAATTGCTGAATAAATTATTAAATAAATATGATGAGTATATAACTAAATCAAATAAACGTAACTAAGTATCAATTTCGGGGTCTCATAGGTGTGGACCCAAAGAAAGTACATCCTTAGAAGAGATTATGATATTAGGCATAAGTAAGTGAGAGGGGGGGGGGGGGAGGGTTGGAAAGGGAGGAACAATACCAGAATCATCCAAAGTGAAATTTTTAGGGAAGGTTTGAGCGAAAAGTTAAGCTCTGTCAGAGCAAGAGATGACATTAGTAGGCTACCATCGGAGTGGAAAAGAGGAGGGAAAGACGAGGAAGTAAAGTTGTTGGACAGGTTTTTGGCTAGGTGACAGACAGCATGGAAAGAGTAAGAATTAGAAAGTTCAGAATATTTGTTATTGATGAAGGAGTTTTTGGCTAGTCGAAGAACATATTTGGCTTGATCCCGGGCAGAAACATAAGAAGCACAAGATCCTTGAGTTTGAAGGCGACGGTACCATTTGAATGCTTCCTCCTTATTACGGACAGCAGTAGAACAAGCGTGAATAAACCAAGACTTTTGTGATTAAGTTTGAGAGAAAGAAAATGGAATGTATGCTTTCATGCCCCAGAGGATTACCTCATTAATGCACTCGGCACTCTCCGAGGGTCCCCGACCACCGAAGCAAAAATAATTCCATGGAAAATAAAAAAAGTACTGCCGAAGAGCCTCCCAGTCTGCAGCGCCATAATGCCGCAAGTGCCGCCAGCACGGGGGGGTTCAGAAGGCCGTACTGGAGAGACAGGACAGGTAGCAAAGATACGGTTATGATCGGAGGAGCCCAACTGAGAGAGAAGATTGACAGTGTAAGCAGAAGGATTAGAGGTTAAAAATAAGTAAACAATTTTGGACCGACATCCAAGGCGGTCCGGGATACGGGTAGGGTGCTGAACTAACTGCTCTAGGTAATTTTGGATAGAAAAGATGCTTGTTCACCAGGTTGGTCAGCGAAATGAGAGGAGAGCCATTGGTGGTGGAGAACATTGTAATCGCCTAAGATGGAGATTTCACAGAAGGGATATATGGATAGAATATGTCTCACTTTAGAAGTAAGACAGTCAAAGAATTTTGGATAGTCAGTAGAATTAGGGGAGATATAAACAGCACTGATATATTTAGTGAGAGAGTGACATGATAGAGAGTTAAGAATTCAGAAGAGTCAAAGTTGGGAACACAAGAGCAAGAAAGATTGTTGCGTATGTACACACAACATCCACCTTTGGCTTTGATTTGAGGATAGATATATTAGGAGGATACAGAGAAGGGTTTGCTGTTTGTCACCTTAGACAACTGGATTTCAGTGAGGAAAAGTAAGTCAGGATTGGTAGATGAGAGATGGTGTTCCTCTGAGAGGAAGTTAGAGGAAAGGCCGCGAATGTTACAAAAATCGATAGCTAGAGTAATAGGTAGTAGTCCAGGGCACTTTACGGAGTCGATTCTAGGGGTCCGACCAATTGGGGCATTTTTTGTCCCCCGCCTTCAGAACTCCGAGGTTGGGTTTGCATTTTCCTTCATGATTTTTTGTTTTAAATATTGCAAGGTTAGTGGGGTATTACATTACATTACATACCCCACTAGCCTAACCAGATTTTGCCATAAATGCCATAAGTGCCTTTTTGTGCCTTGTTTGGTGATTTCATCACTATAATGCCTTTTTTGCCGATTTAGTGCCTATTATGCCTATTTTGTGTTTTTCAGAGCCTTTTTGTGTCTTTTTTTGGGTGATTTCATCACTATAATGCCTTTTTTAATTGTTTTGTGTGTTTTTCAAAGTGTAAAATATTGGTGCTGGTTGTTGTCGCCAGATGGCAACCTGGCCCAAGTTGGCCGCTCTCCGACAGACGGCACAATTTAGCGCCTGACAATTTGAAGAAAATGCTTGTAATTATGTGCAATCATGAAAAAATGTAAAAAATGTATCAATGACAATGTTAATTATGTAATTTTTACCCTATTAATGCTTGATTTTATTTTAACACATAAAATAAATGCCTTTTTTATGCCTTTTTCATCAATAAATGCCTTCTTTTTTGCCTTTTTTGTAATTTACAAATGCCTTTTTGCCTGTCTATTTTAGTGTTTTTTAGTGCCTTAACTTCCGGTCTTTATTATTAATGTATTTGTGGTATGATGTATTGACAGGAAGAGAAGATGTTTTGGAGGGCAGACGGGAGTTACCCTCAATATTAGTGAGGCACGGAAAGGATCAGCAAGGGAGGCCAGGTGGTGAAACAGGAGTTCCAGCTATCCTTATCGACCACCTAGCATTCTCTTTTCATACCCATAAGTTGTTATAATTCATCCTTTTCTCCAACCTCTTCACCTTCAAGCAGCCTGAGAAATCACACTAAAAAATCAAGGGTATAAAAAGGGTATATAAATGTTATAATAGTCGGGCACTCGGGAGAGCATATCTCCACCTATGCTGGCGAAGGTATATGCACTACCAATTGCCTCCTAAATGGAATACCTTCTTATTTGGCGCATATCCTATCTGCTCAGCAAATTTCGTGAACATTTGTTAATAACTTTGTGAGCAGTCTACGTTGGTAGAGGTATCCACGCTACCGTTAACCTCCCAACTTAAATAACTTCCTTGGCACATTTCCTATCTGCCCAACAACTTACCTGAAAATCGGTTCATATCTTCTTTACAGACAGACAGACAAACAAATGGAGACAAAAAAATAACCTCCTCCAACTTCATTGGCAGAGGTTATGAAGTCTATCTATCTAATGCCGGATGCCATCCTCCCATTTATTAGCATGGCCATACACAGAACGCCCCCAAACGGACCTATACCCTGTTAGGACAACCTGTGCCAATGTATTCAGGAACTTACAGGATTGACCACTCAACTTAGGATCTGACTGTCTGACTCCAAGGCCCTTTATGTATCTATTCAGCACTATATTTTCAGCACTAGTGGGTGGCTACTCCATTCACAAAACTGTTTTACCCTTGGATGAACAGTAAAGATTTGTATAAGGTTGTCTCGCATAGATGGGTTTTATTGACCAAACCTGAAGAGTACCATCCATCCATAATAATGCAGCCATAGGCCGTAGCGTGGTTGGTAGAGGACTCGCCTGTAAACCGTGAGGTTGACGGTTTGAGTCTCGAGCCAGCCAGTGTACTATTTGGCAGACACCAGCGCTGTGGTGATCAGGGCACCCACCTTAGCCCAGCTATTGAACAGGAAGTGCATGGTGGTAAAAATTGAATCATCATCATCATATTGATAGTGATGAACCTTTTTTTTATCCTTATATTAGATAGGTTTCTTGATATTAACGCCTTACGAGCGGGCCCGTCAGTAACTTCTACTACCCGCCAAGCGGGTGGTTTTACCCTAAACGACCTTGTTTCCATGCATAAACAAGAGCCAGAGCGTAATACAATTATGTATCCCTGAAAGGGCGATAATTGAGCTTTCCAATGACACCAGAACCATCCTTCTACGACCACGCGTTCTCTTGCAACGATCGTGCAAGACGAAGGAAAAATCCCTAAAATACAGTAATTTCCTTACATAATTCCCAGTGTAGCGAGGTAGTGAGTGTGGATGTGTGTGGAGGGGACGTCAGTTGCCGCGCGGGACCCGTGCCGAACGATCAGAGCCGACCTACGCTCCTCCCACCGCTCGTCTCTCTCTCAGAGCCAACTATTGCTCAAAATTGCACACCGCCTGAAGTCGGTCCCCGCCACATAGTCCTTTCTTCTCTAGACCAACTTAAGTCCGGTCCCACCAGTCAAGGGTTAAAATACCTTCATCATGTTTTACAGTGAATGTTATTTCACTGATGGTAGCAGTGTTTCAGACTCTTCAAAGAGATGGCAGAAGGGACGAACATCAAGAAGACACCCAGTGTAAGTTTCAAGACCTACCCGACTCCAAGAATTTCTAGAAACTTTAAAACGACGAAAAATTTCACCAAATAAAACGGCTTATTTGATTTGTGCCACAGAAAATTCCATCACCCTCTCCCTCAAATAGAAGCAGCGACTCAGGAATAATGACCAGACATGTACATGTACAGTCAATTCGTTTAATCCACAGTCTCAGAAATTTTAGTTATGCAATTATATATTTGCAGATTGCCGTAGGAAATTGTATTGCTTATACATTTCTTAATTCATCTCTTTTCGATTTTATACATTGCACATTTATTTTATACATAAACTTTTAAGCTTTTCATAACCCTAAGCAATATTATGAGACTGCAGATTATACGAATTGACTGTACATGTAAATAGATACCATAAAACATTCAATAAAGTAGTACTAGTTTTAGTACCGAGGCTGGGTCTTCTGTAATGTATAGCTATAAAATGCTATACATTAATGGATGACTAAAATAGAGAAAGTAATCAGGTACGTCTGCTACAGAGGGAGCTGATAGATATATAATCACAGAGATATCTACATGTACCTGCAGGTAACAAAGACATAACCACCTGCATCAATATATTTGCAAGGCACCCTTCTTACCCGTAATAGATTTCCAAGAATCCCCGACTAAATTTTCATGACTACCTGGTAGCTAGAACATAATGTATTTAGAGAACACTGGCCCAAACCAGGACAAGTAGTGCCTCTGGAAAAGTAGTCCCAAATGTGTGGCCGTGCTGTATTTCTAAGCCATCTTGGTAGGTGTCTCACCAGTAGGCCTACCCTGCATCTCAGACCAGAACCCTAGCACCATACTGTCACCCACGTCACAGTTGCCCTTTTCCCGAGGTAGATGTTGGTATGAAATAATGGGCTGCCTGTCTGCTTAAGGGGGGTCACCGGCTTTTTTTATCTTTCTATCCTTTTCTCTCTTTTCCTGGCGTGTATCCATTCGGCCCCATTCAGCCAACTGTTTTAAGACGTTTATCCCCATCCAGGTGTCGATTTCTTCCTGGCGAGCGACAGCGAGCCAGCATTGTATGGAGACATCCGGCTTCGCCGGAGACATTTTTCTATCGAAAAATTTACAAATTTAGCTTGCTGTCAAAACAAAAATATATATATGCTGGCTCGCTACCGCTCGCCAGGAAAATATTGACACCTGGATGGGGGTAAACATCTTAAAACAGTAGGCTGAATGGGGCCGAATGGATAGAAGCCAAAGAGAGAGGGAGAGAAAGATAAACAAAAAAGCGAGGTTGGCTCCCTTTAGTCTAAATAAATGCTAAAATTGTTCCAGGGTGATTAATGAACATGGTGATATCCTTGTTATTAATATCACTATTATTAGTAGTAGTTTTTATGTTATGTATAATTATGCCCGACCTGGTAAATGACGACATGAGGGTGTAGGTTGGGGTAAGGTACAGAACAGGTTAGCAGGTGCCATAGGGTGACCCCCAGGGAGTACACATCACATGGAGGGGCCACCGCTCCCTCCTCTCCCCTCAGCACCTCGGGGGCCTGGTAAACTGCTGTGCCAACCACCTATGGAGAGACGTTTAGCCCCACTAGAGTTAACATATTTTAAGACGATTTTCATCATTCATTGGTTTGGCGATTATAACACGTTTCGCTCATTTACTCTGGCGATTTTAACTCCTTGCGACATATATGACGCGATCGCGTCATATGGAACTTATAACCAAAAACTCATATGACGCGATCGCGTCATATGGACTTATCTCCATGGCTCTCTAATAAGTTATATGACGCATTTGCGTCACATGGAGCTCAGTAAGTCCGATAAGTTAGCTTACGATAAAACCGTTGGTGGCAACCTCAGCCACCTCCGATAATTCTAACGGCCGCAGTGTTGTTGTGAGTGTACTGCGAGGCAGTGGCAATGATACCGGGGCTCCCGCCAACTCGGACTTATTGGAACATAATATGTGTCGGGAATTTAGATAAAGAGGTTAAATTACATATCACTGGTACATGAAATATCCCAACAAATAGTTATAATATAATTACCAACGAGGTATTCGATGGGTGTAATCCAGTCCCCCACACGTGGCTAATTCAATTGCATGACATGTAGGAATGTTCACATAATACAATATCGATACAATGAACTTAGCTTAGAGGACTGGTGATGTAGGACTGTTGTTAATATTGTTATAGATTAATATTTGTAGCACATGGTGAACTGTGGGTTGAGTCAGAGCCGGGGGAGGAGATGTTGGTTGTATGGTGTTGATTGAGAGACTAAAGGGCCGGCGTCCGATCGCTTCGCGAAATTACATATGGCTGCCGGCTCATAATAATTATAACCCATAACTTGGTTTCATAATACATCTAGAGCTGATGTAGATATTTATACATTACAGTTAATATTTAACCTAACTTAAGAATAAACTACAATACACAAAGAACCAGCCGAAATCGTACAAGCGATAC
This sequence comes from Paralithodes platypus, assembly GCA_032716605.1. NCBI lineage: Eukaryota > Metazoa > Arthropoda > Malacostraca > Decapoda > Lithodidae > Paralithodes > Paralithodes platypus. Next base: position 13,010,272 of record CM064560.1, on the reverse strand, counting down.
GATACCGCCAAATTCAAATGTCCTATTGGACCAAAACCTGTCGGGATCATTACCCTATTCCCGACATATTGCCCGTCACCAAAATGATATACAGGAGCTATATACAGAGAACAACAAAAGGACATCGAAGTCAAAGATCACCTTGTTTGATCTTTGATCTCCAAAGATCCACGGAACTCATAGCCGCCCTCCTTTTGGGACGAGCGCCACCTGAAGCCTAAGGAGGATCATCCTTCTCATCATCAGCTGCCCCACCTTGAGGAGCACTGTCACCAGCACTCTCCCGTGGAGGGGTATCAGTAGAGACGCCAGGATCATCCGGCAGTTCTACATCCTGCTCCAAGGGATATAACCTTAAAACTGGGCGAGTAGTAACCCCTGTCGAAGTTCGTATTCTAGCAACCCTTATAAGACCATCAATGCCCTGGAACAAATCGATAATCCTCCCAAGCTTCCAAAATAACCTAGGACGCTCATCATGAATCAGGACGATATCCCCGATACGAGGCCATCGTTGATTCATCCCTTTGATCTTATGAGAGTGACGCTCGCGAAGAGACAGCAAATATTCTTGGGTCCACCATTTCCATAGATCGTCGGACACCTTGTTTACATACTGGAAGCGACGACGTGTGGCGTCAGCATTGCCGACGTAGGGTCATGCAGATCTTCGTCATTTACGGACGATCTAGGAAAGGTATTAAGGGTTCGTCCACGTGTCATCATGGAAGGCGAAATGGGTAAGAGGTCATCAACATCTGCCGAGGTATAGGTCAAGGGCCTGTCGTTGACTGACATCTCAATTTCTATTAAGATGGTTTGCAACTCCCGTCTGGTCACCAGTGCCCTTCCTAATACCTTCTTCAAGGCAGATTTGACGATACCGATTGTTCTCTTCCAAATCGCCCCGAACCATGGTGCACGTGCTGGTATAAATCTCCATTGACAACCCTTTCCAGTGAGGGTAGCCACAACCTGCGGGTCATCCATTAAACTCTGGAGATATTTAGAGGCCCCGACAAAACAAGTCGCATTATCGCTCATAATAATTTAAGGGAAACCATTGCGGCCTGCAAAGCGTCTTAGAGTATGCAAAAAACCCTCACTGGATAGGTCGTCAATCAATTCAATATGAATCGCTCTGGTTACCGCACATGTGAATAGAACGGCATATACCTTTATGATATTACCGGGCGATTCTCTAACATGAATCGCTCCGGTGTAGTCTACCCCGGTTACCTGAAATGGTTCAGTCCTTTGTACCCTGAACTCAGGCAAGGGAGGTAGATCAACTGGGGAGTAAGGCTTACCCTGTAATCTTTTACAGATAGTACAGCTATTGTGGATCCCTTTAATTGCTTGTCGCATCTTAGGGATCCACCAACGTTGTCGCATATACGCCAGAACATAATTTACGCCAAAATGTAGGCAGGTCCTATGGCATTGGCGAATCAACAGTTTGGTAATCAAATGAGAGGAGCTAAGGAGGACAGGATATTTCGCAGAATCAATAATGTCCGCCTTTTGTATCCTGCCTCTACACTTAATTATGCCTCCTTCCATATATAATCCTAGCTGCCTCATTAAGTTTGAGGGTTTGGCCTTTGACTCCTTGCTCAGGATTTGATGTTCAGTAGGATAAGATTCCCTTTGTACTAAACATATTAGTTTCGCTTCTGCTGATCTCAATTCATGGAGTCTGATATGCTTCGAATCTTCACTAAGGAAAGACCTGTGAGCCCGACTTCTCATGTTGTTAATGAAATGGTATATCCATGCAAATACCCGTATTACTTGATCATAGCTGCCGTAACGTTCCCACTCTACCAACTTGTTATCCTGATGTGTAGTACTCACATTCGAACTACTTAACACATCATCTTGGGGCCGACTTGAAGGATCAGATATGTATTCCCTGAAATCCTGAGGCCATTCAGTTGGAGATGTAAGCCATGGAGGTCCATGCCACCAAATAGAGGACGACATAAACTGTTGCGCCGAGATCCCCCGGGAAAGTATGTCACTGGGGTTATCCCTGGTGCTCACATAGCGAAATTTAGCTGTAGGAACTAAGTTATGTATCTCATCAGTGCGATTAGAAACATAAACAGGTAACACTTTCTGGCTGTGTACCCATGAAAGCGCTATTTGACTGTCGCTCCAGATATAGACGTTATTAATCTGTAGTATGTCTGTATATGCATCCAGTGTAAACTTTATTAGACGAGCAGACAGAAGCAATGCAGTAAGTTCTAAGTTAGGAACTGTAATCTTCTTTATAGGGGCTACTTTGGCCTTCGCTATAGCCATCGTCGCTTCACTACCATTGCATATGTATATGGCAGTACCGTACGCACTATTACTAGCATCAGAAAAGGCATGTAGATCCACCTGTTGACCACTAATAACCAGACAATTAAGTTGGACCTTGCAACATGTGGAAAGGTCCGACCGAATCAACCGCCAAGTATCTTGTAACTCAGTCGGGAGGGGCGTGTCCCAATCTAGTTTTAGCCGCCATAGTTGCTGTAAAAACATACGAGCACGGATAGTGACCGGCAGCAAAAAACCTAGGGGATCAAACAACCTCGCTAACAAGCTTAAGCAGTTTCGCTTGGTCATAAGCTCACTGCCGCATGGGGTGTGACAGAAGGATATACAATCTGTGGTAGTGTCCCATTTGTGGCCTAAAAACTTCACCTCACTATTCTCAGTAGCTACACCGTCAGAAGCAAATTGACCTTTCAAAAGACCACTATTAGTGGCCCATTCTCTTAAGTATAAATGAACCTTGGCAAAGATATCGCGGATCTCCCAGCATCTTTCGAGCAATAAATCTTCATCGTCTCCAGTGCCTTGAAGATTGTCCACATAGATCCCCTGCTTGATCTCATTCTTGAAGTCAGGATCTAGTCCAGCCTCCTCAAGATGACGCAAGATAGTAGCGTTGAGAAGGAACTGGGAACAGGTCGCCCCGAATAAGACGACTCTGAACCTGTAGACCAGATACTCTGAATCTAGATCCATTGGGTCCCGTGGCCATAAAAATCTTGTCGAGTCCCTGTCTTCACGATGGAGTTGAAGCATCAGGAAGGCCTTCTCAATATCGGCGACCCATGCAAACTTATGACATCTGAAGCGCAACATAATTTGCGCGAGATCAGAGACCAGGGACGGACATACTGACCTCTGCCAGAGTCATACGTTACAGTCTCTTCATACGAGCTTAACGCCAGCTTGGACTCACGATCAAGTTCATGTGGGTCAATTCCAATATTGTCCAAGTCCCATAGCTTATCTATATCAGTACATGTATTATCGGGCACATTTGGCCTAATATATTTATCTATGGGGCTTACTGCTACCTTGAGGACCGTAACTACCTCCACCTGTGTGTCTTGAGAGGAAGTGGCATAGGATCCAGAAATGGCATACCCTTGGATCGTGGGGAGCATTATTAGCTTATCTACCCGCCGATATCCAGGGTGAACCAGGTCGTAGTAATAATCAGCTCCGACCAGTAGCATAATACCATTGTTAGCAGAGAGTTGATCATCAGCCAGTTTATACCCCTTGCTTCTGAGATATTTCAAATGTGGTTGAATCTCTGATGCTATATAGAAACTGGGTAGTGTGTCGACCACAACAGCCTTGATGGGACATACCTTTTTTCTATAAACATAGGAAATCTCCACTATATCATAGTCACTGGTATCTATTTCACCAGTGAAACCATGGAGACGCAAATTCTCTTGACCCTTGCTGGTACACTTGAGCTGGGGTAATGATGACCGCAGAACGAATGACCTCTGTGAGCACTGGTCAAGTAAGGTGCGCATCATTATAGTATTATTATTACTCCCCACTACTGGCAGCATCATAGTAGGAAGCAATTGACATTCTCGAGAAGCAATGGACATGGCAGATACTTTATCACCCTCGCTCTTACTTTTCTCATGTGACTCTTTGGGGGTTCTCCCCTTTTCTTTGCCGTCGTGCCGATCAGACTGGGTGCAAAGGGAAAACCAATGTTTTCCCTTGCAATACTTACAAGGTTTGATGTAGGAATTGGTGCAAGTACTGTTGAAGTGGTCTCTTGCCAGACAGCTGGTACATAACTTAAGCGATTTAGCTTTGCCAATCTTCTGTGTAGCCTTAGGATACTTAGGACACTGATACCACAGATGACCGTGGACACTGCACAACTTACAACCTAATGATATTGGCCTTTTCTGTTTAGAAGTCTGTACCGGGAAAGCTGCAGTAGATGGCGACATCTCCACTTGTCGGTAGTGTCCAGTACTCTCCATATTGAAGACTTCAGTCTGGTACACCTGCATCAATGCTTCCAAGTTTAGTGGAGAGTCGCTTAGTTGTCGTCTTAAGATTTCCCTTAGGGGAGAGGGTATCTTATTCAAGATATTCACACTAAATATCTCCTCCTTGGTGACGGCCATTTTCTCCATAGATCGGAGGAGGCTCTCAAAGGAGGCATAGTACTCCTTTAGGGCCGTCACATCATAGGATGGAGGATCTAGCGTGAAGAATTTATAATTAACGCGGTCTTGATGACTTCCACTCTCCCGTAAGTTCTCTTCAGCAACTCCACTGCAGACTCGTAGCTGGTAGCTTCTAGCTTGTACCCATCGACTAACTTCAATGCCTGCCCTTTCAATTGACCATGGAGATATGTGAACCTTTGGATGGATGTGAGTGTTTTATTATGATGGACGGAACACTCAAAGATATCCCAAAATCCAGTCCAGGTAGCCGAATCCCCGGAAAAGGTAGGCAAAGTAAGCTTCGGCAGGTTAAAACCAGTCGCCTTTGGTGTATCGGTATCCTTAACAGAGTTGATTCTTGGGTGGAAGATAGTCTGGCTAAGGCTGTATTAACATCCTCAAAGTACTCAAGATCTGCCGACATTTCTTCTTCCACATCGTCAGTAACTGTCAATAAACCATATACCTGCTGAGCATAACTATCATAAGTAGCTAGTGATTTAGTAACAGTAGCGAATTTAGCCTTTATTTGATCAGCCGTGGCACTTAATAAAAATTCATCAAGATCTCTTAAACATCTATTTAAACTTCCCTTCATCCCTCCCTTAAGAATCTTAAGTTTTTTAAAATCTGTCATCGTTAAGGTCTAATTTTAAGCAACTTAAACTACAATGAGGTCAGACTACAAACCGTTAATCGCTTAGGAATCAACAGCGGCAAACCCCCATTACTTAAGAATTACATAGTACTTACATCCCCCTTAACATAAACTATCGAAAGGAAATTATCTAACTAGACAAAATAATTAAATACTAAATCCATTAAAAGAAAGGGTAAGGTGAAGCACTAATTATTGAAAGGCTATTATGAAATTGAAATATAAAAGGTCACATGAGAACCCTCCCCACCAGCAAAATTAATAATGAGTCCCACAATGACAACACACAATGAACATCACAGGCACACCACCAAACCGAAACGAACAGCAACCTCAGACACCTGCAGGCCTAGACTGCCTAGCCTATGAGCGCGAAATGGTGCCCTACGAAATTACCCCTACCCCAAACTCCAGCCCAGCTAACCCACCAAAAAACGCCAAGGATCACACGCCCAAAAAAACCTGGAAACTAGCCCCAAAAAAGATAGGGACGGCGCCTAAATGGTAAAAAACACGAGGGAAGAAGCTGGGTCTAAACTAGGGAAATGGCAGTCGGCCAACAACGCGCGAGGCGGCAGCCATTTGTAAGCCCACAAGCGTCAAGGAAGCAAACAAAACGGTACTACGGTATGGAAGCCTTAGGGCACGAAGGACCATTATTTGTCGGGAATTTAGATAAAGAGGTTAAATTACATATCACTGGTACATGAAATATCCCAACAAATAGTTATAATATAATTACCAACGAGGTATTCGATGGGTGTAATCCAGTCCCCCACACGGCTAATTCAATTGCATGACATGTAGGAATGTTCACATAATACAATATCGATACAATGAACTTAGCTTAGAGGACTGGTGATGTAGGACTGTTGTTAATATTGTTATAGATTAATATTTGTAGCACATGGTGAACTGTGGGTTGAGTCAGAGCCGGGGAGGAGATGTTGACTGTATGGTGTTGATTGAGAGACTAAAGGGCCGGCGTCCGATCGCTTCGCGAAATTACATATGGCTGCCGGCTCATAATAATTATAACCCATAACTTGGTTTCATAATACATCTAGAGCTGATGTAGATATTTATACATTACAGTTAATATTTAACCTAACTTAAGAATAAACTACAATACACAAAGAACCAGCCGAAATCGTACAAGCGATACGATACCGCCAAATTCAAATGTCCTATTGGACCAAAACCTGTCGGGATCATTACCCTATTCCCGACAATATGTCTGAAGGAGTTAAGACACATCACTCTCTTTAGGTGTCAATATTTTCATGGTGTATGGTAACAAGCCAGTGATTTAGGAGACACCGGCCATTGTCCGGGCCATTTATTTACCAAAACAATGTACAATGCATACTAAAAATAATACTAAAAAAACAATGAAAACCTTCAATACTATTAAGAGAGAGAGAGAGAGAGAGGGGGGGGGGGAGCGTGTACTAATATTCCTATATACTCTTTATCAAACACCTTTTAATTAAAATAGTAAATCTCATTACTTACCATTCAATATCTGAACATGAACAAAATAATATATCCAACAAATTTGGAAGTAACCCTTACCCCTTCCTCCTTGCCACCTAAGGTAGAGCAGCAGCCAAAGTCTGCCAGCTTGAGGCGCCCCTGGTGGCTGAGTAAAGCATTGCTGGGTTTAACATCCAGGTGCACCAACCCGTGGGCGTGGAGGAAGGTCAGGGCCAGGCTCAGGTCGTGGGCGTACCTGGGGGATATTACCATACTAATATTTATACCCACAATTTGATGAGTAAGCTTATGGTTGACACAGAACATAGTCTAACATTATTTTGTCTAACCATGCTGTTAGCCGATTGAAATGACAAATACATACAGTAGCCTATATGTAAAAAAAAAAAAAAAAAAAAAAAAAATATATATATATATATATATATATATATATACAAATAACACTTGGTGACTAAAATAAATTTATAATTCAACCGATAAGTAAACAAACGCACAGATACAAACAGATATATCCGCATCATTCACTTACTTATATATGGTGCTTTTCTGTCAATCAATGCATGCATTCATAAAATAACAAACACAAACAGGTACACTCACGGCGGTAAGTCGTAGACCAGGGGTGTGCCAAAGTCCTAGCCGCACATTGGCAGCAGGTTCGAACAATTTCTACCTTTGCTGGTATATTTATACTTGATATTGACAGATAACTTTAATTTAAAGGCGTTAATAGGGTCGGGTGGTGGCTGATAACTACCGTGTTTGATGGAGGAGCAATAATGGTTAGGTGGTTCTCACAGGTAAGCCACGGTAGCCTTGTCCGTTTCTTGATCATTAATGTGTGACTTTAACCTCATGACACAGGGACAATAGGCTTATTTCTACACTTTTGGTAATGCACTATATTGACGAAAATTATGGGCGGTGTGAAAAAAGCTGTGTCAAAATATCCTACTGATCCTACTGTTTGTTAACCCGGGAACTGCAGGGAGACTCTTAAGAGTTCCCCCGGCGGACTGCGGGGAGACTCTTAAGAGTCAGAGAAAAAAAAAATCAACTTTTGACATAGTTTTTTTTTTTTTTTGGCCCCTGGGCCATGCAAAATCTCAGTCCTCTACCTCCCCTCCTTCCCCACTTTCCTCCTCTCCTTCAGTTATCACCTATTTTCCCTGTTATTCCCTTATTCTGAGGTATATTTTCGTGCTAACATTAGAAATCCGGTTGCAGGGTGTGGTCATCACTGATAGCAAGCGAATGCAAGAGAGAGAGAGAGAGAGTATCGATCGACTGTGTCTCAGTGGCCTTGGGGGAAATTGGCGGGAAAGCAGCTTGCCTCACCCATACATTATACAACTCGCGGGCTATATCTCCGATTTTGACCATCCAAACGCTGTTTTCACTCGTTTTATTGTTGTTTCAGGTTAATACCTTTATAATCAACCCATAATAGGCGCATATGGATAAGTATTAATGCTATTAATGGTACAATGAATATTTTAGTGACGGAAACACCTCAAATACATGCGCACAGGGAGAGGTGTCTAATTACCCCCATGCGCACTTCAGAGGTTAAGAAGTTATTCCCGAAAAACGATGCCACACGGCCTCTGAAACCCATAGTAGAATATATTAAAACAGACGTTACTCGAGCTAAACAAAAGTTAAAACCTGAAGACAGTATACTATGCATTATGCAAGGGATGTGGGTATTGAACATAACCCTCGTCTTCATCTTGATGCCTACTCCGTTATGTGCCTGAACATAATATACTTGATACATAACTAAAACCGTCTCTGCATTATATAGCATTGCATATATAACTTGGCATACCTACGATATACAACGGCAAATTTACACTCTCTGCGGGACTTAATACTACATATTATTATTTTTTGTAAATGATTCACACTCTTTCTAAAAGCATATATTGGAGTGTGTATGGATTTCTAAACGATTTCTCTACGTTATGTTATCTGCCAACTGACTGGTGACCCAGTACTGGGCGGGGCCTGGCAGTATAAACTACCCAGCTTCACTGAGTGTAGACTGTGTTCGGATGAGATAAACGTGCGTGGTGTCTAGAAAGGGGTTCATTCCCTGGTCCACAATTTACCACCGTGACTGTACCAATGTGTACCTGCTTGCGAGTTTCAGGCTATAAGGAAGTTGGAGCTGTAAACATCGATAGTAAATAGAAATACAATAATAATGTAGGTTGCTGATGGCTAAAGAGTGTGTTGAATTGGGTTTTATGTAATTATAAATGTACACTCGGATACCATAGTCTCTAGCCCACTCCTCTCTGGCAAGAGGTGAGGCCAGGACTCCTACTGGACGGCGGCCCACAGTGATGCTTAGGGGTGGGGTTGGGGGGAGAGGGCAACGCACACACGAACACACTGTGAAGCATTTGTGTGAAGCAATCCAGGAAGCCATCTTTGTTGGTTACTTTCTTGTAGTTATTTAGTATTTGTTCGCATCATTTCGCATTATTTAAAATCCTTTATTCCATACTATTGAGAACAAACATTTGCAATATTTTCTTTAGCATGAGTAAGTATAACTACCGGTGTGAACCATTAGTTATTATGTAGTGCAGTTCCTATTATTAGCAAAATTGAAGTTCAGGGAAGGCTTCAAAATAGATCAGTATAGGTATGGCAAACTGAAACACACACACACTCACACACAGAGAGAGGGATAGAGAGAGAGAGAAGGATAGTGTGTGTGAGTGTGTGTGTGTGTGTGTGGGGGGTGGGGGGGGGTAACAGACTGGGAGGCGGAGAAACAGGAAGAGGGTGAGATGTGGTTGTGGTGGTGAGAAGCAAAGATGGAGTGAGATAGAGTGAAAGGGAGGTGTTGGAAAGGAAATATGGAATAGGAATATGATAGAACTTCATTAGAAACATTTATGTGTGTGTGTGTGTGTGTGAATAACTAATCATAGTCATATAATTATGTCATTGGTAACTTTCTGAATTATATCTTTCATATAGGAAAATTAGTATAACAATTTAAAGATTTTCATAATCCTTACTGTTAGAGAAGTTTCATTCCTACGCAGGTAAAGCAATACCCATGAATACAACTTCAGTCTGAAGCATGTTGTGTGATTTGTAGGGTTCACTTTAAACCTACAGTACGCGCATGGATTGTTTTCTTGATAGAAGCATATGTTTCCTCTATACATAATAATGTTAACATAATTGTGAGATGAAAATATAAAGTAATAAATATCAAGACAATGTATATTAACCTACATTCATATGAATATAAATAGTAAGACGTTAATATGAACTCAGAGAGACAGAAAGGGAGAAAGATGTATGTGGACAAATTAGTATCTCAGTTAAATCTTGGCTATGGCACTTGTATCTAAGTAATAATAATAATAATAATAATGATAATTGCAATAATAATAATCTTAGATACTTATTTGTGAGGCTAAGGCAGGATTCAAAGACCTCTAATGCTTCACAGTGTGTTCGTGTGTGCGTTGCCCTCTCCCCTCAACCCCACCCCAAACTATCACTGTGGGCCGCCGTCCAGTAAGGGTGCCTCACCTCTTGCCAGAGAGAAGTGGGCTAGAGAATATTGTATCCGAGTGTACTACAACCGTATTTTAGCTGGTAATTCTGCTAAATATCGATGTCTACAACTCCAACTTCCTTATAGAAATAAACTCGCAAGTGGTCAATTGACAATGGTGGGTGGCAACCAAGACTGTGTCAGCAACAGTCGGCCTACAGAGGGTCACTGTTAACAATGGTACTGTATATACAGTAACAATGGTACTGTATATACAGTAACAATGGTACTGTATATACAGTAACAATGGTACTGTATATACAGTAACAATGGTACTGTATATACAGTAACAATGGTACTGTATATACAGTAACAATGGTACTGTATATACAGTAACAATGGTACTGTATATACAGTAACAATGGTACTGTATATACAGTAACAATGGTACTGTATATACAGTAACAATGGTACTGTATATACAGTAACAATGGTACTGTATATACAGTAACAATGGTACTGTATATACAGTAACAATGGTACTGTATATACAGTAACAATGGTACTGTATATACAGTAACAATGGTACTGTATATACAGTAACAATGGTACTGTATATACAGTAACAATGGTACTGTATATACAGTAACAATGGTACTGTATATACAGTAACAATGGTACTGTATATACAGTAAACAATGGTACTGTATATACAGTAACAATGGTACTGTATATACAGTAACAATGGTACTGTATATACAGTAACAATGGTACTGTATATACAGTAACAATGGTACTGTATATACAGTAACAATGGTACTGTATATACAGTAACAATGGTACTGTATATACAGTAGGTTTACAACGTAAACATGTTTTTATGCCCTTTAAAATAAAGGACAGTATTTTGTAAGGATTCTGAACGAATCCTTCTCTGTTGACGAGTGTGTTCCTCACCTTGTTTATTTTGGGGATAATCTTGTCTTATGTAACTGACCATTCAAGGATTGTATGCAAATCTACAAACAAATCCATAATCTCTGTTAGTTCAATATAAATATGTACATCGAAAATCAAACAAAATACAGGGAAGCACATTATGACAAACAAACTAATAGGCCAGCAAGCAGGCATACCAACAGACTGACACACACAATATAACAGACACACAGACAAACACACACAGATGATCACACAATATTGGGTAACACGACCATAATACCATGCAGTGTTGACAATAACTAATGTTCTCACCTGAGTTTGGACGGGGTAGATATGTGCAGGGATGTGTTGTTGATGACGGAGAGCAGGGTGTGAGGGGTACATAGCTCACTCACCACCAATCCCCAACACTCTCTTCCACTATCACCACCACTAACACCATCATCATCATTGTCTACACTATTAACATCACTACCACCAATAGTATCACCATCATCATTATCACCAATATCTACCCCCCAATCACTACCATTATCACTACCCTCCTCCTCCTCCTCATCATCATCATCACCACCACTACCCCCACCATCATCTCCCTCAGTGATGTAGGAACTGGTAAGGTTGTCTAGAGGCAGGTTGAATAGGGATGCCACCGAAACCAAAGGTAAGATTTGTTCCTGAAAAAGTACAATTGAATTACCTTTACTATTAAAGGCCTTCAAGTTTATAAGTAGTAGTATTAGTGGTAGTAGCCATTTATAGGCTGCCTGGCCGAACAACCTCGAGTTCCCAAGAAAGGCTACGGTCGAGACCGGGTTTTCTCACAAAGCTTAAATTGAATTAATATTGTATCCCGCACAGTCGTCCAGCCTCTTCTGATAACTCAGAAGGCCTGGATGGTGCCCACATCGCAGCCTAGCCAGGTGGGATCGGCTCTAATGGGAAAGGTGGGTTTCTGAGAGATGGATTTCAGGGAGACATATATGTAGCTGAGTTTTGTCTGAGTGACTGGGTGGATCGGTGGGTGATTTGAGTATGGATATGCTGTTGAAGGCTGGTTTGGGGTGGGCGAGGGGGAAGTGATGACAATATTTGTGTATGATAACGAGTGCTAGGTGTTGTTTTGATGTTTCTTGGTGTGTGTGTGTGTGTGTGTGTAGGTGTTGCGCCATGTAGTGTAGTAGATGGTGTTGGCTTGCGGAGGTTGCGGCGAGAATGTGGTTGCCTCTCATGTCAAGGGGATCTTTAATTTTGAAGACTTTTGTTTCCTGGTGTAGGTGGTCTGTAGGTGTGGTAGCTGTGCAGTTTGTTTGTTTGTTTTGTAGATGTTTAGGTGACAATCACCACGGTCGATCTGGGGATCCGCCGCTGATGAGCTCGTCCTGGAATCTTTACGACTCTGAATCTTACGATTCTGTACAGGACTGAACATGCCATTTTTATCGGCAATAGCTCAGAGAAGAGTGTTGAGAGGGGAGAAGGGGTGTTGGAGAGAGAGGAAGGTGTTGGAGTGGCTTTGTTATGTGTGTTTTGTCTGTATACGTCGTCAGGATATCCCCTGACTGGGTGCAAGCATGTGAAACATGCTAGGACGTACTACCGCACCCACTAAATGTCCGCCGTGGCAGGGCTTCGATCCCGGGTCTTTCAGATTCACACGCGAGCGTGCTCACCACTTGACCACCACGGCTGTATGTGATTATTGTGAAGGTTTTGTTCTGTATAGTCTGTAAGGTGTTGTGATGTGTTCCGTTGTTTATAAGTTGAATATAATAGCTTGTTGTGATCCATAATTATACAATCTTAGGTGTCGTGATACTGAAGGAGTAGCTGAAATACTATCCAAGTCTTTGATACTGAAGGAGTAGCTGAAATACTATCCAAGTCTTTGATACTGAAGGAGTAGCTGAAATACTATCCAAGTCTTTTACAAATAGAGATAAATTTGGATAAAAAGAATCGTATAATATACACAATATACTGTACACAATATACTATACACAATATACTGTACACAATATACTGTACACAATATACTGTACACAATATACTGTACACAATATACTGTACACAATATACTGTACACAATATACTGTACACAATACAATATACTGTACACAATATACTGTACACAATATACTGTACACAATATACTGTACACAATACAATATACTGTACACAATATACTGTACACAATATACTGTACACAATATACTGTACACAATATACTGTACACAATATACTGTACACAATATACTGTACACAATACTGTACACAATATACTGTACACAATATACTGTACACAATACAATATACTGTACACAATATACTGTACACAATATACTGTACACAATATACTGTACACAATATACTGTACACAATATACTGTACACAATATACTGTACACAACACAATATACTGTACACAATATACTGTACACAATACAATATACTGTACACAATATACTGTACACAATACAATATACTGTACACAATACAATATACTGTACACAATACAATATACTGTACACAATACAATATACTGCACACAATACAATATACTGTACACAATATACTGTACACAATATACTGTACACAATATACTGTACACAATATACTGTACACAATACAATATACTGTACACAATATACTGTACACAATATACTGTACACAATATACTGTACACAATATACTGCACACAATATACTGTACACAATATACTGTACACAATATACTGTACACAATATACTGTACACAATATACTGTACACAACACAATATACTGTACACAATATACTGTACACAATACAATATACTGTACACAATATACTGTATACACAATACAATACACTGTATACACAATACAATACACTGTATACACAATACAATACACTGTATACACAATACAATACACTGTATACACAATACAATATACTGTACACAATATACTGTACACAATACAATATACTGTACACAATATACTGTACACAATATACTGTACACAATATACTGTACACAATATACTGTACACAATACAATATACTGTACACAATATACTGTACACAATATACTGTACACAATATACTGTACACAATATACAGTACACAATATGGAATGGTAGTATAAGAGCTAAGGGAGCCCACCTCACTTTTGTTTTTATCTTTCTCTCCCTCTCTCTTTGGCTTGTATCTATTCGGCCCCATTTAGCCTAATGTTTTAAGACGTTTACCCCCATTCAGGTGTCAATATTATCCTGGCGAGCGGTAACGAGCCAGCATATATATATTTTTGTTTTGACAGCAAGCTAAATTTGTACATTTTTCGATAGAAAAATGTCTCCGACGAAGCCGGATTTCTTCATACAATGCTGGCTCGCTATCGCTTGCCAGGAAGAAATCGACACCTGGATGGGGATAAACGTCTTAAAACAGTTGGCTGAATGGGGCCGAATGGATACAAGCCAGGGAAAGAGAGAAAAGGAGAGAAAGATACAAAAAGCCGGTGACCCCCCTTAAAGGAGTACACCTCTTTGCTTAAAACACTACCTGGTACTTGGGGATTATTATATGTTATTATGATGGAGAGTTTTGGTTGTTATTATAATTATTATATGTTATTATGATGGAGAGTTTTGGTTGTTATTATAATTATTATATGTTATTATGATGGAGAGTTTTGGTTGTTATTATATGTTATTATGATGGAGAGTTTTGGTTGTTATTATAATTATTATATGTTATTATGATTGAGAGTTTTGGTTGTTATTATATGTTATTATGATTGAGAGTTTTGGTTGATCTTATAATTATTATATGTTATTATGATTGAGAGTTTTGGTTGTTATTATATGTTATTATGATTGAGAGTTTTGGTTGTTATTATGTGTTATTATGATTGAGAGTTTTGGTTGTTATTATATGTTATTATGATTGAGAGTTTTGGTTGTTATTATGTGTTATTATGATTGAGAGTTTTGGTTGTTATTATGTGTTATTATGATTGAGAGTTTTGGTTGTTCTTATAATTATTATATGTTATTATGATTGAGAGTTTTGGTTGTTCTCATAATTTTCGAGCAATGCAATTTTAGCTTGCCCGTAGATTAATACAAAAAGGCCTCCCCTGAGGCTAAACATGTATTTTTTTTTTCGATAGAAAAGATGTCTCGAATGAATGCCGGTTTCTCTTAAAATACAGGCTCGCTAACGCTCTCCCAGAAAAAGTCGACACCTGAATGGGAGAAACTTCTTAAAATCGCCAAAATATTGAGGTGAAATGTCTTAAAATCTCCAAACTAAGGGGGTGAACTAGGGAGAGTTAATAAAAGACCTGCCTTGCATCTGATAAGGTTAAACATTTTGTACTGCGAGAGGTCGTTTCCAAGCCAATTAATATGTCAACAGTTAGCCTAAATATAATAGAAACGGGTTGTTATTTATGATTCTCGGGAGTTTATCGGGAATATTTTACAGTTTTGATTATATGAAAGTTTTTTTCAAAGGTGAATATTCAAACTATAACCAAGGTACATTCGAACACCATAGAACTAGATTTTCAATTAATAGTATACATTGCTTGATAGATATGTAGAATATAATATATATATATATATATATATATATACATATATATATATATATATATATATATATATATATATATATATATATATACCGGTATATATATATACTGTATATATATGTGTGTATATATTATCTATATATATATATGTATATATATATCTATATATATATACATATATATATATATATATATATATATACTATATATATATATTCGTTTCCTGAGATATGCTTCCATAATTAGAAGTAGGTGAAGTCCACGAATATTTGTGAGTGTGCTAGAAACTATAACATCCGAGTGTACAATAATAATAATAATAATAATAATAATAATAATAATAATATTAATAATAATAATAATAATAATAATCACACACAAACTACTTGTACGCCAAGATGATAGCTCAAGAAAATTATGAACTAATTTAAAATTTGGTTGGCTTCAAATTGTTGCTTCAAGGGATCCTTTTTTTAAATTAGCAGATTCCAATGCCAGAGCTAATCGCATTGGTCACTCCTTTAACATATTAGTGTGCGTACATATACTTATATCATATTACAAAATTCCATTAATTATATAAACTATTTCCCTGGTTGAGATGGAATCAATACACCGATCTCCATATCAAGAAGCCACCCCGCTATTACTGTACCAAGAGAAGTAAGCTGCCATAATGGATGGCTAAATTGTAACATAAATTATACACAAAAAAAGTTGCCTTTTCTATGTGTGCTATTTTAAACATGTGAGTGGTTGAACCACTTATTATGTGTATTTTGTTTGTTACAATTAAAATTTTTTTTTTTTTACAGTGTAGTCCTGTTGGTGGACACCGGGCAAGGGAATATATATATTCAAGTGAGTGTCTGATCATTAGCCTACACAAGAAGCCGGTCACAGTCTATGGGCGGAACAGTATCAGAACAATTCAGTTTCTGGGAGAAGTAGGATAAAGTTAACTTGGCCTTTAAGAGAGTTGAATTAGGCCTTTAAATAAAGAGAGTTAAGCTGCGGGGTGGGTGGTACTCGTTAGCCTTGGTCGGCAACTCATCTAGGGGAGACAACCTTATACAAATCCGGGTGGATGGGACTCGTCAGCCTCGGTTGGCAACCTGTCTAGGGGAGTAAACCTAATACAAATCCGTACTGCTTACCTAAGGGTAAGGCAGGTTAGTGGATGGATTAGCCGAACACCAGTGTAAAAAAAATTGTGCTAACAAGATACACAGAGGGCCTCAGAGTCGGATGGATCCTAAATTGAGTGGTCAATCCTGTAAGTCCTTCACTAAACTGGCTCGGGTTGTCCCTCTCACAGGGAATAGGTCCGCTTGGGGGCATTCTGGGTATGGCCACCCTCGTAAGGGGAGTAAGGCGTCCGGCAATAGATAGATAGATAGAAGCTGCGGGGCCCTCATAGTTTAGGAAAAGTTAACCAAGTGTGTGTTCACCAGAGTTCAACTTCTCTTAATGGCCGACTTCTCTTGTAGCTAATACTGAGACATTTCAATCTCCTGCTACCTGGATGTCAATGAGTCTAGGCAATTGAAAAACAAATTATATTCTTTGGAAGGAGGGCTGTGAAAGCTGGGGATATTTGTCGATTTTGTTTTCTATTTTTCCAACTGACGACTTTTTCTCAAGCGGAGGCGTTTCTGTTAGTTCATTATATAAGACTGAGTACTGTACAGGCCAGTTTGAGCATATACAATTGAGTGCTTTGACAGTTTGTACAGATCTGTGATGCATGAACAAACCGTCAAACATCTTCAAACTGACCAGAAAAGTCTTCAATTTGAACTGATTATGTGTGTCAGCCATTCGAGACTACCTACAACATGCCAAACTAACAAACAACTTACCTTCCTCTTTTGTCTAGCGGCCCAGGACACCCGAGCATAGTTTCTGTGCCAGTGGTTAGGGAAGGAGGCACTAGGACGTGAAGCAATCAACGAGCCACTAAAGGAGGCGTTGGAGGATGTGTGGTTAGGGGCTTTCAGGAGGGTGTGTTTAGGAATAGTGGGAGAGATATGACAAGAAGCACTAGCAGGGGTATGGCAAGCAGCATTGGCAGGCATACAGAAGTTACCGTTGATAGGGGTGGAACAGGGAGCGTTAACAAGACAGGGGTTCCGAGCAGGGGTAACCACAGCCAACAGGGACACAATATATGGTGAAGGAGGCAGGGACAGCGCCAGGGCCTCCCTTCTACAGGTGAGAACTGACCGACGACCCCGCAGCACCTTCACCGCCACACCTCTACCTGGGAAAACAATGAAAATTAGAATGTTAATGTAAAGTTGTGGGGAATACACTTAGTTGCGCTTGGCCGAAGCGCTCATCTCCTTAACATTTGCCCTTTGGAGCCTGTGGTGGAGAGATCGGGAGAACTATTCAGCCTGGAACACAAATGCCCATGCATATTTTCCAGGATAACACAGTATATTTTCGCTAGAATTAGATGTGGCGGGGGGAAGTTCAGAGAACTGCTGACAATCCTGACCATAAAAAGAATGCCTCTACCCCTAAAGGGAAAGGTGTATGCCTCATGTGTTAGAAGTGCAATGACGTATGCCTCAGAAACATGGGCCGTTAAAGTAGAGGATGTCAACAGAATGGAACTTAATGAGATGAGAATGGTGAGATGGATGTGTGGGGCCAGGCTACGGGGTAGAATAACAGCTGAGGAGACGTTTAGGTATAAAGAGTATTAGCGAGGTGATGCGTACAAGTAGACTGGGATGGTATGGACATTTGGAGAGAATGGATGAACAAAATTGGGTGAAAAAATGCAGGTCTGTGATTGTGGAGGGAGCTGCACCAAGGGGTGGACTGAAGAAGACCTGGGATCGAACTATACGTGCCGATCTCAAATTTAAAAACTTGACAATTGAAGCAGCCCTTAACAGGGTTGCCTGGAACGCCGCCATTAGGACAAGAGACTGAAACTGCACGTATGTGTGGAGCACTCAGTCTTAACATTTTATGTATGTATGTTTTATGTAATGGGACATCACAAATATCTTTAATAACTTCAGGTTGCTATCTCTTCTAAGGATGTACTTTCTGCCCTCTATGGGCTAAATACTAAGATGGCATATGGACCGGGTGGTGTTACTCCTATTTTACTAAAAAAAAAAAATCTTCTGTGCTGACTCCCCTGCCTAGGCAAGCTCTTTTGTCTCGGTCTTACATCCAACGTCTTTCCTTCTTGTTGGAAGTTTGCTCTCATTCAACCTGTCCCACAGAAGGGTGATTGCTCTCAACCCTCAATGCCCAACTGCTCTCATTTATTGCATATCTGAAGTTTTTAAAACTTTCCTTTATTCAAATCTACTTTCAGATCGCCAGTATAGTTTCTTAAAGGGTCGCTCTACTGGTGCTTTTCTTTTTTTATCTTACTAACTCATGGTCATCCTTCCTTCGGGACTTCGGCGAGACCTTTTCTATTGCGCTAGACATTTCGAAAGCCTTTAATAGAGTCTGACGCAAGTCTCTAATTTCCAAGCTACCCTCCTTTGGTTTCCATCCCTGTATCTGTGCCTTTGTCTCTTATTTCCTTTCTGACCGTTCTGTAGCTGCGGTTGTGGACAGCCATCGCTCACTTCCTCAACCTATCAACTCCGGTGTTCCTCAGGGTTTTGTCCAGCCTCCAGTTCTCTCTATAATATTCATTATTGATCGCGTCACCTGTACCTCTAGTACTATCCATTCATATGCTGATTACTTTTTGCAACAACCCAGCACGCCTATCTTCTGATCTATTAATTATTTCTGATTGGGGCAGAGAAAGTTTTGTCACTTTCAATGCCTCGAAGACCCAATTTCTCCTTCTATTTACACTCGTAATCTTCCACTAAACTATCAATTATTCTTCAACAATACACAAATCAACCATTCATCTTCTCTCAATATTCTTGGTGTATTTTTTCACCCGACCTTTCTTGGAAAGATCGTATTACCACTCTTGCTACAACAGCTTCCCAGAAGTTAGGTGTGCTCAACCTCGTTCTTCACCCCCACACAGCTTCTTGCTCTGTTTAGGGGCATAGTGCGCCCGTGCATCGAGTATTTTTTGCATGTGTGGGGAGGTTCCACACATGCTGTACTTCTCGAAAGAGTCGAGTCAAAAGTATTTCGCTTCATCCTCACCTCCTCTGACTAGTTCTCTACAATCTCTTTCTACACGCCGCAATGTTGCATCTCTTTCACTCTTTTATCTCTATTGCAACAATCAGTGTTCTTCAGAGCTCTCTCAGTGTATATCCCTTCCCTTGCGGCGAGCGCGAGGCACCCACCTTTCAACACAGTCCAGCTCTCCAACCCAAGAATTAGCAAATTTTCTCAGTCTTTCTTCTACTCAACAAGTGAACTCTGGAACTCTCTCCCTCAATCAATCTTTCCTTCATCATATGACTTAGACCGTTTGAAACTTCATGTGTCCAGGCATTTTGACTCCAACGTCCCATAAATTTGACTCTGTGTCATTCTTTTGGCTTCGGGGGAGACACTCATTACAGGCAGCCAGCCTTTTCTCTCCTTCATGCACAAAGAACACAAAAATGACTGACCTCTGTGGTAGCCGACTTTGACTGTGCCGAAGCCGCCTCTCCCCAGGGTGACACCAAGAGGGGGCCGAGTTTGAGGGTGAGGCACCGGTGATGGTGGGGGGCATCCAGGGTGAAGGCTGGGGGACCTGGCCAGATAATAGTACAGGTGGGGTCAAATGTCACAATAATCTACTTTTTAACCCCTTCAGTATTCGAGGTCGCCCTTCTTCATATTGTTTTGGCTAATAGTATGCACTTTTATTCAGCTTAGGAAGAATATATGGAGGGCAGAGGGTTAATTGAGATTCTATTTACCCTGTTGACTCCTACAGATCCTTCCTAAACTGAATAATATCGTCTGATGATAGCCAGAATTAAAAGAAGAAAGGCGTCCTATTACTGAAACGGTTAAGATTGTATGTACAACAATTATCATATACCATTATCTACTGTTGTTTAATCAGAAATAATTTATTAGCACATGAATTAAAACTATACGGATGAAAACAAATTTACAGAAATCCCTATATACTGTACTGTAGGTACTATTACTCAATCCCTATATACTGTACTGTAGGTACTATTACTCAATCCCTATATACTGTACTGTAGGTACTATTACTCAATCCCTATATACTGTACTGTAGGTACTATTACTCAATCCCTATATACTGTACTGTAGGTACTATTACTCAATCCCTATATACTGTACTGTAGGTACTATTACTCAATCCCTATATACTGTACTGTAGGTACTATTACTCAATCCCTATATACTGTACTGTAGGTACTATTACTCAATCTCAATAAATTAATCAATATAAATTGAAACAATCTTGACATTCAAGACAGACTTACACATGCTCTTTTTCCTTTAATTATTGTTGGGCAATTAAGGTCGATCAGCTTTACAATGTTAATATATTTAATCTACCGTCAATCTAGTTAAGGGGAGGCAGACAGTTTTTCTGGACCCCCTTCTCCCTAATGTTTAGCCCCACTAGTTTTGAGATTATAAGACGTTCGGCCCATTAGTTTGGCGATTTTAACACCTTTCGCCCCATTTCGTTGTCAATTTTAAGACCTTTCGTGCCATTTAGGTGTCGATTATTTCCTGGCGAGCGTAAGCGAGCCTGCAATTTTAAGAGGAACTGGCCTTCGGCTGGGACTTTTTCTACCGAAAAATGTACAAATTTATCTTGAAGGGGGGTCTAGGGGATGTTTTTCTAAGCTTGATGGAGGTCTAGGGAGGAAACTAAACAAATATATGAATAAATTAATCAATAGACCAAACAAACGGACAGTCTCCCCTTAACCTTTTCCCTTACAAGAAGACGCACTAGCGTCTTCCCATACCACCCTCTAAGTTCACTGAGATTCGCGCATTCCAAAAACAAAATAGTTGGCATAAATCACCCAAGGACACTAATCGCGCCTTACTCCGGCTGTGAAAAGCTAAAAAACAATGAATTACGTGATAATTTATAACTTGCAACATTGTAAGCCGAAAACAGTGTGATGGCGAAAGATTCAAACAAAATGTGTTCAGTATTTGTTCTGCCTGAGACAGGGAACGTCGATGCACTGGGGGCTTTAAATTATTTAAACAGCTGCTTCTACGCACAATTTTTGTCTATATGTGATTGAAACTACTCTATATAACATTAGAAACGACAGAAGTGCTTGGATATCATAACCATTCATGTGGTTAAGATATTATTGTCCACAATACTATCTACATTTGTATTCCTGTTCTAACTCTCACTGGTGTATACGGATACGAAAATTATTGTGCAAAATCAAGTTTTAGTGGTAGAGATTTGGTTCTTGTTTTCAAAGCTTCCTTATTTATTGTTGTAAGTCTGGAACTATATTTCATAGTCGCATAGCTTACCAGATGGTTAAATGTGCACATAGAGTGCAGTGTATTTTCATGATTACTCTTTGCATGATGGAGATGAAAATATTCATATACAATCAAATATTATTGGGATATGAATTTTGATGATACCAATGAAAAGAGCATACAAATATTATTTAGTGCACACCTAAAAAATCTATGTTGTCACTGAAAATGTCCTTGAAATTGTCGGCTCAATTACGCACGGACGGAATTTTTGTTCAGCATACATTTTCATGATAATAATTTGAAGTTTTTATATTTTTTCTACATGAATATTATTGAATGCCCTTTCCTCGTTTTATGTAGCATAATTAAATGTATAACAAGCAATTCTGATGGTCGAAAACTGACCGAGAGTGAATATTTTTGGTCCGACGACCATATTATATAAGCGAAAAGCGATCTTGAAAATATATATATAACATGCATTATTGATGATATCATATTTCTAAATGAACCATCAAAAAGAGCGGAAAAAATACTTGTGATTTCATATTACAAACACATACTGTATAGTTATTACAAACACATACTGTATAGTTAATACAAACACATACTGTATAGTTATTACAAACACATACTGTATAGTTATTACAAACACATACTGTATAGTTATTACAAACACATACTGTATAGTTATTACAAACACATACTGTATAGTTATTACAAACACATACTGTATAGTTATTACAAACACATACTGTATAGTTATTACAAACACATACTGTATAGTTATTACAAACACATACTGTATAGTTATTACAAACACATACTGTATAGTTATTACAAACACATACTGTATAGTTATTACAAACACATACTGTATAGTTATTACAAACACATACTGTATAGTTATTACAAACACATACTGTATAGTTATTTAGTGAGTGTCCGAAATATCTTGAGTTAAAGCGCAGTCACCACCTTACTTGGGAAACAATCCTAATATTGAATTTCACATTAATCATTAGATGATTCATGGTTTTTCTTTCAGCAATATTGTAGTAGTGCCTTCCCTCTATCTCCTGATGCATAGTACAGATTGGTGAAGGCAATAATTGTGGGTGAAGAACGAGCCATACTATACAATTTTGGTTCCGTACCACAAGGGATCTGCCTCGGTAGATGATAGATTTAATAAAAAAGACAGAAAATCAGCAATTAACTAAATTAAGTAATCCCCGGATACTGAGAGGGTTAAACTAAATATATTAACAAAAGTTGACCGAATTAATTTAAGCACCATGAGGAGGAGCACTATATTGACAATGTTTAAGGACCATGAGGAGGAGCACTATATTGACAATGTTTAAGCACCATGAGGAGGAGCACTATATTGACAATGTTTAAGGACCATGAGGAGGAGCACTATATTGACAATGTTTAAGGACCATGAGGAGGAGCACTATATTGACAATGTTTAAGGACCATGAGGAGGAGCACTATATTGACAATGTTTAAGCACCATGAGGAGGAGCACTATATTGACAATGTTTAAGCACCATGAGGAGGAGCACTATATTGACAATGTTTAAGCACCATGAGGAGGAGCACTATATTGACAATGTTTAAGCACCATGAGGAGGAGCACTATATTGACAATGTTTAAGGACCATGAGGAGGAGCACTATATTGACAATGTTTAAGGACCATGAGGAGGAGCACTATATTGACAATGTTTAAGGACCATGAGGAGGAGCACTATATTGACAATGTTTAAGGACCATGAGGAGGAGCACTATATTGACAATGTTTAAGCACCATGAGGAGGAGCACTATATTGACAATGTTTAAGCACCATGAGGAGGAACACTATATTGACAATGTTTTGCATATAGCTTCAAGTTTTCATCAGGCTATAAATTATGTGAAACGTCAATAAAGTGCACCTCCTCATATGGTGCTTATATTAATTCAGTCTAGTTGTCGACCCAAATGAGAATGAGCCTCGAAATATTGCTGGAAAAAGCGCTTGCATGATATTGCCTTCACTGTCTCCCATTACAGCTCTTGAACACACACACATTGTACCTCTTTTTCTTGCACACACTCTCCCTCTATCTCTTTCCCGTGACCGTACCTGAAAGCTCCGTGATGCTGGGCAGGTGTGAAGACCCCAGCGTGAGGAAACTGACTTCTGGTAGGAGTAGCAAAGCTGAGGGCATGCCAAGACGACCTTCGGGAGGAGCTATTGACAGTCTTGGCATCTGTATCTGCAATCCCTAGTCCTGCCACTCCCACACCCCGATCCTCAAAACCTCTGGCTTTAATTCCTATGCCTGAGGGTCCCACATTCCTATCATTACCTGCTTCTCTACAACCCAGAAAGGTACTAGGGATTCCGAAATGGCATGAAGCTCTTCGGGATGATCCTTGGACAATCTTAACACCCCTGGCCTCAACTCTTAAATATCCCATATCCCCATTTTCAACTCCTTTCTCATATCCAAAAGAGGTGCCGGGGATTCGAGAGTCCCAGGACAGCTTTTGTGAATTGAGAACCAGTTTTGCATCTTTGGCTCCAATCCCAATACTTCTACCTTTACCATCATCTACCACAACTCCCTCCCCACATTCCAAAGAGACACTGGGAATTCGGAAATTTCTGGAAGTCTTTCGGGATTTTGATACAAGCTTTGTTCCATTGCTTTCAATCCCATGATTGACATCCCCAATCTCTTTACCTACAATGTCATAACAACCCAACGATACGATGGGGATTTGTTGGTAGCTAAGAATATGGCATGAAGCTCTGCGAGACGCCGAATCGTGGTTTGCACCCTTGGCTTCAATTCCTGAGCCTGCAAGTTTCCCATCCCCTGTCTCAATGTCCTCCTTATATCCCCATGATTCTCTTGAGGGTTGTAGGTGGCTGGGAGTATGAAGTGCAGCTCTGCGAGCCCCTGGGATAAGCTTTGAACTCCTGGCCTCAAATTCCAAGCCTGCTGATGCTCTATTCCTATCGTTAAGACTAGCCCATGATCCCAAGGTGTTTCTGGGGGTTCGTATATGGGTAGAAGGATGCCAGGAAGCCCTACGGGAGTAGTTTGGGATTAACTGTGCATCCTTGGCTTCACTCCTTATGCTTGCAATTCCGTCAGCACCATCCCAAAATCCCAAAGACGAGGCCCTAGGTATTATGAGAGAGCTAGGTGTATGCCAGGAAGCTCTGCGGTATGATTTGCACATGGTTTTCACTTCCGTACCCAGTGATCTCTCGCCCTCCATACAAGCGAAAGGCACTCCGATATGGTTAGAGATACTTTGGCTTCTTTTCTTGTCCTGTGCGTTGTGTTGGCGAGAGGTTAGTCCCACGTTACAGTATATAGACCCGTGGCTTCCTGGCTTAGACTTTGAGGGACCTGAAAGAGAAACACTGTCAATGTCATTACTGTATAATATATTATATTATTAATTATGATATGAGGCTAAATATTATTTTTTAGAGAGGCTCAAAATTTGTATATATGATTAGGATAAAATATTGCGAGTCCGTCAATTTGTAGAAGTTTCCAGACACCCTAAAGCAAGGAAAACAGTTCTCAGTACATAGGATTAGCAAAGTAGAGAAAGGAGACACTAAAGACTAGATTTTGTTTATTTATTTTTTTGTATCTAGAATATAAGACGATCCTTTGTCACAATACGGACAAAAGTTACTTTCTTAACAACAAAAACATTATAACAAAATATTTACGTGCATATAACTCAGTTGGACCGACTTGCTACATAAAACTATTCTAAAGCTTTTTATATGCCATTTTTGTGACGAAGAACAACAATTTGATAGTATTTTGCAAAATAAAAATAAAATGAAGAGACAACTTAGGAAACTACTTACAGGTCTCTGGCAAATCAAGTGTTATGAAAGGAACTTGCTTCAACCTCTTTTCCCCAACGCCATCTTCTTTTTCTATTTGTTCGCTCTTTCTCAGGAGTGTATGGGCTAGCCGAGGTCGAGAAGTACGGGGTGCAGAAGAGAACTGTGTGTGTTTTATTGGTGGAAATAGATCATAGGTTGATGAAAAGGAGGACGATCGTGCTAACTGTGGATGAGAAGTGTGGGTTGAACAGAAGGAATTAGTCGTTGTTGAGGAGACAGAAGTGCGAGTATTCGGAATGGGGTACTCTTGGGCCAGCTGTGGATGTGGCGAGCGAGAGAGAAACAGATGTGGTGGCAGAGTGGAAGAGGTCTCGCACCCTTGACAATCTTGAAGGAAATGGGAGGTCTGAGAAGGTGAAAAAGTGAATATCTTTGGTGGAGGAGGAGAATAGGTAAATATCTTTGGTTGTGTCGAATGGTGAGAAGGAGAAGGGAGGACTATATTTAGAGGGGAGGACTTTGGAGAGGGAGAAAAGGTGAAAATCGTTGGTGGAGGTGGTGGGATTGTATATATATTTGGCTTTGAGGAAAAAGATGGGTGGTTAGCGGAAGAGAGGAACACCTGAGAGAACGTTGTCTGTGTTTGATCAGCTGATGTTGAGGACTTTCTTAGGTTCGCATGCTTCTTAAAATTCAGCAACATGGACCTGTGCACAAAGAAATAGGAGCTAGGCTTGAATACGTGATTTAAACAAGTTATATCCTCAAACATGCTTTTACTAATATTTATTGATCACACAATTACACGATAATTATGCAACACTTTCAAAATCGTCCATTAATATTAATGTTTGCATTTCATCTTAACAAATTCCAAATTTCTAACAGAAATAACTTTTGTCTTAATTACCAAGTATTTTTCAAGAATCTAACAACCAAAGTTATAAAACCTTACCCCATGCTTCTTTCTGGAGAGGTAAAGTCACATTTCAGAGTCTTGTTCTCGGAGAGCCAGGACGCATCTATGGAACACCTCTTGTTTCTGGAGAGTGACCTTGTCATTGGTGCTTCCATGACTTGAAGGGAAGCTCGACGATTGGCTGTCGGAGAAGCGCCCCCAGCACTTGGACTAGAAGGAGTTAGACAAATACTGGGAGGCTCTGGGTAGAGTGGTTTTGAAGGTGAGAGGTGTTGTGACTTCACTGAGGAAGGTATACATTTATCGTTAGAGGGATAAAAAGCGAATATTTGAGTGAAGGAAGTTCTGCAGACCTGCGGTGATGACTTGCCACCATGTTTGGAAGGTGCAGGATCAGGGTTGAGAAAGGGATCGGGTTTCAAGAAAGGGACATCGGTCTTTGCAGAGGTCACATCAGGCTGGAGGTCAAAGCAAGTAGGAGAGGCCTGGAAGTCTAGAGTCCCTGCGGAGGCTCTCCTGGCTTGGTTGATGGGGGGAACACAAGAGGACAGACGCCTGCCCAACACACTCATGATGGTGATCCTCTCTCTTCCATACACCATTCTACTTCACTGGAATCCAATTTACTCAGGTTAGTAATCATGGGTAATCATCTAAACAAAATATTTGTAAAACAAACATTTCCAATATCTTCACATTCCAAGAGTGGGAATGGGTGTTGGGATAATTAATAATAAAAAGGTTGACAAACCCAGTGAGATAGTACTTAAATTGTTTTAAACTTATTTTAGGGAGCCACAAATCTGTTTTCGGCCAGCATGGTGTGGGGGGATTGTGCAGAGTGGTGAGAGGTTAATTAAGAGGACAGGAAATCAATGTTTCTGTAGAAACATTGATTTTGGGTCGGAATATATAATCTGAGAAGAACCTAGCTCTAAAAGTATCGAACATGGCAAGAGTGGGACTACAGTCTAAACAAGACAATCGGACATGGGAGACTTCACGGCGCCAAAATTGTGGAGTGAAACCCAATTTCGTTTTTTTTTCTATATTCCAATATGGAAATATTTTCTACAATGAGGGTATGCCCTCTCGGGCATAGGCTGAGAGCCTTTACACTACACCGCTGAACATGGCGAGGCCTGTGAGGTCTTGTTCCAGTCTAGGGAGTGAGACATGCGAAGCACCCCGACTCGAAGCAACTCCATCTGTGAAGCCACTTCGCCTCCGCGCTTCACCGTCTCTTCCCCCACACTCGGACCCGCACTCTCAGAATGCCACCTATTGAGCAATTAACTCACTAGGCATTGCCCCCCTGTAACATATTTTGAATATGGGAATATTCATACAATGCTATTAATCAGGGAACAATGAGGGTATTTTTTTGGCATTTCGGTGTGCTGTGGTAATGCACTGAAACTAGGTACAGCACAAATTCCATCCCAATAATATCTTCCCATTGACATATTGGGATTCGAACCCGGGTCCATTGGATTACCAGTCCAGTGGCAAGACCACTCTGCCACACCTCCCCTAAATAATCCCCCTACGTTCAGCATAGATGTCGACTTCAAGAAGTCGGAAGGGGGGAGGGGGGGGGGGGGAGTAAACGAGAGGTGGGAGAGATTGTAGGCACCAATCGAGCAGGGCAGTAGCCAGGGGAGGCGGCATAGGCATATGATAAGGAGTTGCTGGAACTCCTGTTTCATTTGTCTGGTTTCCCTCATTGTTTCTATTTGTGCGTCACCTACACAGAGAGTAATCCAGCTAACTCTCACAAACACCTCCTCCACCTCCTATTCATTTCGCTACACTAAATATGCACACCACACTTCTTTCCATCACATCTAAATTACCTCTAACATACCTTGCTTTTGGCTCTCTATCACTCTTTCAATCTTGAGGGGGACACTTGTTACAGGTAGCTTTACCTTTCGTCTCTTTCATGCACATAGTAAAAAAGAGCCCCCCCCCCCGTTCCTTAATCCATTCTTTATCCCATGCCAATCCTATTTTGATCCCTCCCCACTATTGGGGCCTATATCTTAAGATCAATTGATAATGGAAAAAAGTAATATCCGAGGGTTGTGGCTATATAAATCCACTGTATATTAATGCAAACTAGCTAAAACAAACATTACTGCTAAAATAGCTGTGGGTCAGGTCCTTATATTTTACCGTGCTAGAATTGCTTCACAAATTGAAAGATCAATGGTAAATTTTAAAAGCAGGGTTACATACAGTTCAAAATGTTCCAGGGGAAACGGGAGGTGAGACCTATACAGGAACAAAGGTCAAATGGCTTGTCCTACATGATCACTGCACACCTTGGGTTGGTGAAAACAAATATGAATTACCAGAGCTTTTATCGGTTACAGCGTCCTCTATCACTGGTACTTGGAGTAACACATTCAAAATGACGCTAAAGATGCTTTATGGGCGATTATTAAACGAAACACCACGTTTCGTTTACGATATACCCAATCACCGTATCATCGTCGATCCACTAATACCAGCCGCGTAGCCCAACTTGACCCCATCCAAAATATCTCTACTGACGATCTGAACCTACCAGCCTACCCTTGGGCTCACTCCACACCTCTTAGTCTTACGGTTACTTAACCCTTTCAGTATATAATGATGCCATTCGCCCTTGTATTTTCGCTATCGGTAGGCGATTATACTTAATTAAGGATAGACTTGAGGAAGCCAGTGGTATGATAGTATTATCTATCTATCTATCTCTTGCCAGAAGTCATGATCTCCGAAGGGGTTGACACGAATAAATCGCCCAATGCACCTCTGTCCCTAGTCAGTCGATGCCCCTCCTCCCATCCAACACTGCTTTCACGCATTTACTGCTTAACTTCATCCGTCCACCTCTCTCTCGGTCTACCTCTCCTCTCTGTCCTCCTACTTCACTCTCGTACACTTTCTTAGTAATTTTCTCACTTCCCATGCATTCCACATGGCCGAACCATCTCAAGGTGCTCCTTTCCACACTTTCCAGCACATCTACATCCACACCACACTCCTCGTTATCTGTCTATCCCTCCATGTACCTCCGCACGCACTTCTCAAGCAACTCATTTACACCCCTCTC
The DNA here is from genome assembly GCA_032716605.1 of Paralithodes platypus. Lineage (NCBI taxonomy): Eukaryota > Metazoa > Arthropoda > Malacostraca > Decapoda > Lithodidae > Paralithodes > Paralithodes platypus. The sequence goes on along the minus strand of CM064560.1, from coordinate 12,980,267 downwards.
ACTCTTGGTTTGTGTCTCTCCAACAACGTCCATGTTTCACTCCAATACGTCAATGTTGAGATTACTACACTATCTTGCAAGGACTTCTTTACTTCCATGCTGACCACCTTATTTTTTGTTACTGCTTTCAGCATTCCTACAACCCTCTTCCCCTTTGCACCCTCTCCTGCACTTCTTCCTCCATACTCCCAACTTTACTCAACATACTGCCCAAATACTTAACCCGTACTGTACCGTAGGATACATTAATAAAAGTCCCCAGCAGTCCCAAGCATAGTGGCAAAAATGGCAGGAGAGGCCACCTATCCACCTCCAAAGATGAGGCAACACTGGCTCTTGTCACCCTTCAATTGGTCTCATATAAGCTGAGAAGTGTTGCCAACACGGGAACAGTGCTCAAAAGGTTGTGGTAACTGGTACAGGGTTGTACAGGCAGTTACAAGGAAAATACATTACTGACGTATATACAGTATACGGCGCTGGGACTGGGGAGTTACTTATCTACTGATGTATATATATGGTGCTGGGATTGGAGGGGTTAAATAAGCTGACATTCTCCATAACCTGACTGTTCAACCTCACCTCACACTCTGTGACTGCTGCACCCCTTTCAAAGACCATAACCTTACTCTTCCCTGTATTTACGGTCAGATTCAGTTTTTTACACACTGTGTATTTCTTTCTTGACTCCATCCATATACAGTATATATTGAACAACTATGGGGACATCACACACCCTTGTTTTAACCCAACGTTCAGATCAAAGAACTTGCTCTGTTCAATCTCCACACATACTGCTGCCTTTGCACACTCATACATGTTCTTCACTGCTTTCAGCAACTTACCAGCTACTCCATATATTCTCAATACTTTCCACAGATCTTCTCTATCAACTCTGTCATAGACCTTCTCCAAGTCCACAAAGGCAGCATACAACTTTTTCCCTTCTCCAGATATTTCTCCACAACACATTTCAAGGCAAAAATCTGAGTTTAACTTACTATTGTTGTCACGATTTCTTAAAAAATATTTGAAGACAAATATGGAATGTATATGCTCTAAAGATCATATCAAAATGTGTCTTAACCCTCGGCAAAACCAAATAAGAAAATATGGTACTAAAATGTATTTTTCGTAATACGGTTGTCAATACGTCACCGATTTGTATACTCGCCATTTTCCTTCGTCTCCCGAGGTACTAGGGACATTATGCTAAGTGTTAGGTGAGGGTTAGTTTTGTATCCCACGTACTGGGTACTAGGGACATATTATACAGTACTAGGTGTTAGGTGAGTGTTAGTTTTGTATCCCACGTACTGGGTACTAGGGACATATACTAGGTGTTAGGTGAGGGTTAGATTTGTATCCCACGTACTGGGTACTAGGGATTTATACTAGGTGTTAGGTGAGGGTTAGCTTGGTAGTACTGGGTCTAGGTTAAGTTAGGTTAGGTTCTTTGGTTAGGTTAATGACAAGGGATCAGGTGGTAGATATGGAATACCTAGGAACAGTACTAGGCACACTTATTACCTGCTAGGTAAGGGTTAATGTTGTATCCCACGTACTAGGTACTACAGACATATTGTAGGTGTTAGGTGAGGGTTAAGGGTCCTTCCCAAATCAAGGAGTTTGGAGGAGAGTCGCTAGGAGTGTCGACTCTGTGCTAATCTGGGAGAAAGGGTGCAGAGTGTGACAAATTAACTGAGTGAAAGGGCCTTCCCACATCAAGGAGTGTGGATCAGAGTATAACAGAGTAGTGAATTTGTACGGACTTTCCATGGACTCCTGGAGATACTCTGTTGTACCCTGTAGTAGTCGTAGTCTGTACCACTCCCCATGAGTCTGTTGCATTCCTGGGTGGCAAAAACATTTTCAAGCTTGTTTGAAATTTGGGTACCGAGTGCGAAAAGTCTGATAGACTCTGTTTCAACTCCTACTGACTTAAGCATGGTTCACACATACAAGAGTCGGTGCCCGTGTCCAGCACGAGTGAACAATGGGTGACACTCTTTGTGACTCTTGCAAGAACCAGCTCGAGTAGGTCACTGTTCCCGATTCACCAAGAGACAACAAGAGTCGGTACGTGTTCATCCAAGAGTCAGTACGAGTCACGGAGAGTCAACAAGAGTCACAAAGAGTGTAACACGAACCCAACACGAGTTGAGGAAACTTGAAAAATAACGGTCAAATTCCAGGGTACGAAAACAAAGAGTCGTTACGAGTCAACAAGGGTGTAACAAGAGTCAACAAGAGTCACGAAGAGTGTTCCCAAGAGTGGCCCCCATTGTGCAGGTGCCCGATTCACCCAAGAGTCAACACGAGTCACAAAGAGTTATGCAGAGTTCAACAAGAGTCAACACGAGTCACAAAGAGTCAACAAGAGTCAACACGTGTCTACACATGTGTCCTTCGGACTCGTGACTGGGACAAGAATTTTCATGCAGGTTTGAAATTTCTAGGCCACGTCACAAATCCCCAGGACACACCCCGATACCAATACGATTCACACAAGTGTAACACGAGTCACGAAGAGTCACAAAGAGTATACACGAGTCATTGCCGAATATGAAAATGTCCTCACTCGTGTTGGACTTGGGCACCGACTCTTGTATGTGTGAACCATGTTTTAAAGCATGGTTCACACATACGGTCACACGTACGGTCCGGACGATGTTCCTCCTGTTGTACTTAACAACTGTGCTTCCGTGCTGACCCCCTGCCTAGGCAAACTTTTTCGTCTCTGTCTCTCCTCTAACGTCTTTCCTTCTTGCTGGAAGTTTGCTCTCATTCAACCTGTCTCAAAGAAGGGTGACCGCTCTCAACCCTCCAACTATCGTCCAATTGCTCTCATTTCTTTTATCTCTAAAGTTTTTGAAACTATTCTTGCTTCCAAATTTCTTAAGCATTTCTCTTCTCATAATCTGCTCTCAGATCGCCAGTATGGCTTCCTTTTTTTTTTTTTTAAGAGACAATGAATGGAGGAAGGAAAAACACAGATAACACAAAAAAGGTCCATGTGCCTAAAGGCATCCTCCATGCATAAAATGTATGTAACAACTGGATTTAAACTGTTGTAGATTGTAAGTTTGTGGAAAGCAACTCGAGGGAAGTGAATTCCAAATAGTAGTAGTTCTGGGGATAAATGAATTTTGATAAGCAGAAGTTCTACATTGTGGAGGAAAAAGTGTAAATTCATGGGCGCTCTCAGCTGCCCTAGTTCTACGGGGAAAGATGTGGAGAGGCGGCACAATTGCAGCAAGTTCCTCGGAACAATTGCTGTGAAAATATCTGTAGAATAATGCAAGGGATGCAACGTTTCTTTGTATGGATAATGTAGGAAGGTCCTGTGTGATTGCAGGGTTATTGATTAATCTAATAGCTTTATTTTGAATTTTGTCCAACTGCCTCAATGCAACCACTCCACTTCCACTCCACAGAGGTGAACAGTAATCCATCTGAGAACTCACATGACTTTTATATATTACAACCAACTGCTCGTCAGTGAAGAATTCTCGAACTCTGTACAGTAGTCCCAGTTTTTTAGAGGCATTCTTAGCAATGCTTCTAACATAATGTGTCCAGCTCAGGTTAGTAGTTAATGTTACACCGAGAATGTCAATACTAGGGAAAGTGGGAATATTTACATCATTAAAACATATATGGGAGTCAGTGAGATTCTGTCGGTTAGAAAATTGAATGTACTTGGTTTTCTGTGCATTAACCCTTAAAAAGCGGCTCACCACATAAGTCGTTTTTAATAAAGCTGGACTATGTGGCGGCGCTCGACATAGGTCGAGTGGCAATTTCAGCACGTAATGTTGCTGAGAGAGAGAGACAAGTGGTGGCAGGAGACTAGCGAGCGTATGACTGCTCCAGACCACCGCGGCGAACCTACTGACACGAATCTCAGCTCCCTCCTCCCTCTCTCACTCGCTACATACTGAATTGTATGGGGAAAGTGGCTAATTACCTGCTTTTTGCACTCGCGTTGCACGGTTATTGCAAGAAAACTAGCCATCATACAAGGATCGTTATGGTGTCATTCGAAAGCTCTGTTTATGCCCTTTCAGGGATAGATACTTGTTTTACGTTCTGGGTCTTATTTAGGCATGAAAATGATCACGTAAACAGCCCTATTTTGGCTAAAAACACCCCGCTGGGCGGTACATATAAATAAACCGCATAGGCCGCTAAAGAAGGGTTAAAGGAAACTAGATTTTTTTGTCCCCATTCATTAATTCTAGAAAGGTCCTAGTTCAGAGAAATTGCAGTGTTTATTTTTGAATTTGTAAGATCGGGTTAGGTGAAAGAATTGGTAAATGTGAAGGAACTGTGGAGTGTTGAGTCATCTGCGTAGGAATGTATTGGATTATGAGTGGTAGATATAAGATCATTGATATGAATAATAATAATAATAATAATAATAATAATATAATAATAATAATAATAATAATAATAATAATAATGAGGAACAGAGTTGGGGCCAAAACTGATCCCTGGGGAACACCAGCATTTATTGAGTGAAATTGAGAATAAAGGCCATCTACCATTACACATATTTTTCTGTTATGAAGATAAGAAGAAATTAGTGGAACTAATGATGCTAGGCCGTAGTGTGACATCTTTGACAATAAGGATTGATGCCAGACTCTATCAAATGGCTTTGATATATCCAGTGCTATTGTATGTGTTTCACCATGTTGGTCTGGAGCTTGGATGATTTGATGCGTAAGAAGGCAAAGAATGTCTGCAGTTGATCGACATCGTCTAAAACCATAATGCCTATCACTGATTAATTTATTATTCTCAAGATGCTTAATTATGTGATTATTTAATATAATTTCAAAGACTTTACCAAGAGTGGAAGTTATAGCTATTGGACTGTAGTTTGATGGATCTGAAGAAACACCTTTTTTAGGAACTGGATGGATGTTTGCTTCTTTCCAGAATACTGGGAAGCATGAGGTATGAGTACACAGGCGGATTTTTTTTGCCAATACAGGAGCGAGCACCAAGGAGCAATTCTTAAGTACTATTGGAGGAATTTCATCTGGACCAGGAGCCTTATCTACTGAGAGATTCTGCAAAATAGTTTTGACATGTCTGGTGTGGATCTTAAGTGAGGGAATTTCAGGCGAATTAAAATTAAGTACAGGGACATCTTGATTTATTTCATCTAAGGTTGAGTTGGTGGAGAAAATATCCGCAAGAAGGTTAGCTTTACCTCGTGGGTCACTTACAAGATTGCCAGTCGGAGATTTTAATGGTGGAATGGATGAAACAGTAGTGAAGTTGGATTTGAATGAATGAGTTAAGAGTAAACCAAAATATTTTGTTATCATTTGGATTATTTAGAAGTTTATTTGCCTGTTTGTGGAGAAAGTTTGATTTAGTTAGATTTAATAAAATTTTGGCATGATTTCTGATGTTTCTAAAGTAATTAAAGGCTTCATGTGTTTTTGATCTTGTGTATGCATTGTAGGCTATTGCTTTTTGTTCAGTTACTCTAGCACAATTATGGTCAAACCATTTAGGTAAATTAGATCTTTTACTGTACTTTTGATGAGGAATAAAAGTTTCCATTCCAATTTTTATACAATCTTGTATGTGGCTCAAGGTGGAGTGTGCATCATTAGAAAACAAAAAGACGTTCAGGGAATATCAATAAAGAAATCTTGAAGACCCTCCCAGTCTGCCCTATCGTAATGCTATTTAGCACCAACACAGGTTCAGAGTGGGAAGGTGTGGTAGATGATAGACAGGTGGCCTGTATCAGACAGTGATCAGAAGATCCAAAGATCCAAGGATCCTTAAGGGTCGCTCGACTACTGGTGATCTTCTTTCATATCTTACTAACTCTTGGTCATCTAACTTTCGGGAGTTCGGTGAAACTTTTTCTGTTGCACTAGACATATCGAAGGCCTTCGATAGAGTCTAGCACAAATCTTTAATTTCCAAACTGCCCTCCTTCGGTTTCTGTCCCTCCATCTGTGCCTTTGTCTCTAATTTCATTTCCTGCCATTCCATAGCTGCGGTTGTGGACGGCCATCGCTCATTCCCTCATCCTATCAACTCCGGTGTTCCTAAGGGTTCTGTCCTATCTCCTATTCTCTTTCTAATTTTCAAAAATGATCTTCTCAACTGTACATCTAGTCCCATCCATTCATATGCAGACAACTCTACTTTACACCACTCAATTAGTTTTCCAGAACACCCAAGCCAGCAGTCACTCAAAAGTAAACGTAATGAAGCCATAAAATGCTTATCTTCTGATCTAGCTACTATTTCCAATTGGGGTAGAGAAAACCTTGTTACATTAAGTTTAATGCTTCCAAAACTCAATTTATCCATCTTACTACCCGTCAGGAACATCCAGAGGACTGTCCCTTATTCTTCAACAATACAAAAATCAACCCTTCATCTTCCCTCAATGTTCTCGGTGTCTCTTTTTCTTCTGCTCTCACTTGGAAAGACCATATTACCAGTCTCGCTAAGGCAGCCGCCCAGAAGCTGGGTATGCTCCGCCTCAAGGGGTTCTTTACCCCTGCGCAGCTTCTTGCTCTGTACAGGGGCACAGTGCGTCCTTGTATTGAGTATTGTTCACATGTGTGGGGAGGATCCTCTCACACCGCACTCCTAGATAAAGTAGAAAGGAAAGCCTTTCGTATCATTAACTCCCGTTCACTCACCAACTCTCTGCAATCTCTCTCTCTTCGCCGCAATGTTGCATCTCTCTCGGTATTCTATCGCTACTACAATAATCAGTGTTCCTCGGAGCTTTCCCAGTGTATACCACCTCCTCTACGTAGGGTTCGTAGTACCCGCCTTGCAACACAATCCCACCCCTACTCTGTGCAACACTTCAACCCAAGAGTGAAACGTTATTCTCAGACTTTCTTCTATTCAACTGCTGAGCTCTGGAACTCTCTCCCAGAATCATTCTTTCCCTCTTCCTATGACTTAAATTGCTTCAAACTCCGTGTGTCCAGGCATTTTAGCTCGAACGTCCCTTGATTTCGGCCCTGTCACTCTTTGAAATCTGGGGGAGGCACTCGCTGCAGGCAGTTATGCCTTTTGTCTCCCTCATTCACATAGAAAACAAAAATACAAGAGTCGGTGCCCGAGTCCAACACGAGTGAGGAAATTTTCATATTCGGCAATGACTCGTGTATACTCTTCGTGACACGTGTTACAGTCGTGTGAGTCGTGTTGGTATCGGCGGTGTGTCCTGGGGACTCGTGACGTGGCCTAGAAATTTCAAACCTGCATGAAATTTCTTGTTCCCGTCACAAGTCCGAAGGACACATGTGTAAACACGTGTTGACTCTTCGTGACTCGTGTTGACTCTTGTTGAACTTTGCATAACTCTTCGTGACTCGTGTTGACTCTTGTTGAACTTTGCATAACTCTTCGTGACTCGTGTTGACTCTTGTTGAACTTTGCATAACTCTTCGTGACTCGTGTTGACTCTTGTTATACTCTTGGGTGAATCGGGCACCTGCACAATGGGGGCTGTTACGTCCTGGGATATAAACACTGGGCTCTTTCTATTGGACTAGGTATGCGGCAACAAGCAACAACGGAAAACGCTAGATCCAACCCTTATCTATAAACCCAGGCAACAAACCACCCTAAACCGTCAAGAGTCCTACCTGGACAACGAGGTATCCTATGACTTGGTTACAGGGTGCACGCACTATAGACTGCTGATAGTCAAGCAGGCTATATAAAAGATCACACAATTAAGTTGACTTAAAGCTTCAAGGAAAAGATAGATAACGGAATTAAATTGCAGAAACAATTTAATAACAAACTAGAAGAAAGTACATTTAACGTTACGTTAATTAATACAACTAATCACCCCTGCGTGAAAGAAGGTGAAAGCAAACAGTCCTCAAAACATCGTACAGGTAGACAAGATGCGGGTTTCTAAACTGCATGCGGCTACTGTAGGATCTGATGCTTAGCAAAGAAAGTACGTTACGGATTTAGAGAACTCTTAACTCATAAGCAGGAATAAATACTAGTGATAGGCCATACAGTGTATAATGGCATAGGTATAATTAAATAAAGGCAGCAACTCGCAACATAACCACATACAGGTGTGCTTCTCACTCTTAGTCAGGCAAGCCTGCTCGGACAGAGTCTCTAAGCCACACCCTGACTCACAATGCTCACAAAAACGGTAAACTGTGGGACAATAACAAGCATACAGAGATAATAAACCCCTAGCTGTTAATCTGCCAGGTGGCAGAGGTCTAGCCGGAAGGATATAGGCTTCGGATACCCGGGCTGAGCCACCTGCTCTAGCCTAGGGACGTTCCCAAGTCTGTGCGCCAAATTACTCTAATTGAAAGGGTGCTCTCTTGAGAGACTCAGATCGCAAGTATCTGACTCTCTCCTGGCGACCCTAAGACAAAAGCAAGACGTGCTAGCGCAGTGCAGAGTGGACTAGGCAAGGGCCCTCACACAACACAATGCTAGACATACAGGGACACAGACAAGAAAATGCCCCCAGACTCCCACGGGTATCCTAGTAAAGTTGTGCGGGTCCACGGGACTCGCACCAGCAGACTTTACTTAAAGGATCGCAAAAAGCCTCCCCTCCGGTCTAGCCCCTGCTAACCTGACACAAGAACACACTAGCAAGCATGAAACCACCAAATATGAGACAACAAAAAAGCTTCCTAGGTCTCATTAACAATTACATCTCTGCATAAGCCCCTAAATCCTATCTAGTTATCTGAGAGCTCGTCGTTAATACAATAATAGATATAAGGTCTATCAAGGGGATGGGATAATTAAATAGATTGGTGAAGTAGTGGAAAGAAGGTATACAAAGTAAGAGAGAATGTTTCTAAGTGGGGTGGAGAGGGATAGATATCAAGGGGGTCCGAAGGGTACGACAATGAGGTGAGCTCTGAGTCTTGAATCTGTTTGGACCCCACCCTAGGCATACAAAATACATCCCAGGCTTGGCAACACTCAACACTGTTGCCTGGTCAAAATCCTCTACCCCGTGCGTGAGTCGAAACTAAGCCTAACGTTGCAATCAAATGCATATGGCAACACTTCAGGCTCGTCCCAAGCTGGTCTCTCTCTCCCGCTTGTCTCCTCCCGCCCTCACTAAACTTACATCTTATATATTATAATGAAACAATCAACTATCGAGAATAAAATATACTAAGATGCGTTGGTTAAGAATAAGGGCAGCTACAAGCTGTGAAACAACATAAGAATATCCCAGACATTAGTTACGTTGTCGTAGGATATATACTAAGGAAAAGCCTGCCTGCTGGCTGCCGTCAGCCGGTTTCTAAACGGCTGGGCAGCCGACGCGCGCGCATGCACGTACGTGGCTACTATGCAGAAGCGTCACACCTCCCCCAAGATAAAAGACCCTTGACTAAGTTCTTCATATCTAACAGAAAGCTTCTCATAGTACCACACACTGTTGCGACACAAGGCACTATACATAAAAAAATAAAGACTGTTGCGCTCCACCGAGCAAGTTCAACTAACTTAGCGACAATAAGCGAAAACATTCAACTTAGATACTGCTACAACATCTTATACAAAATTCTACACGTTATAAAAAATAAAGAGTTTTTATAAGGTTTTTTCTTTTTTTTTAATTTGTTTTTTTCGGCTGAACTACAGTGACAGCCTATTTTCCTCCACACTCAACCCTCAATCCTGTGGCAATCTAACCAACATCATCCACCCTTGATAGACAATCCGCTATCACGTTATCAGAACCGGCAATATGGCGTATGTCCAGATTATACTCCTGAAGCATGAGTGACCACCTGGTCAGCCTCATATTCCGGTTATGAAACTGATTCAAGAATTTCAGAAGGTAATGATCGGTATAAACTTCTACGACTGGTCCGAAAGCAGGAACATATACATCGAAGTGCCTGAGCGCCAGCACTATCGCCAGGAGTTCTTTTTCAATTACAGAGTAATTCCTTTGTGCACTATTGAATTTTTTACTGTAAAAACTCACTGGATGTTCGATACCTTCATCATCTGTCTGTAACAAGACAGCCCCAGCCCCTACGCCACTGGCATCAGTCGCCAGCTGAAAAGGTCTGCTGAAGTCCGGGGCCCTGAGTATGGGGTGGGTACATAACAGGTGTTTCACCAAGGAAAACGCCTCTGCACACTCAGGAGACCACCAGAACTTCTTGTCCTTAGATAATAAGTCAGTTAAAGGTGCAAGTACAGTCGAATAGCCTTTGATGAAGCGACGATAATAGCCTATCATACCTAGAAACCGCATGATTTGTTTCTTAGTCGTAGGCTGGGGAAACTGATCGATGGCTTTGATCTTTGTCTGTGGAGGGCACACCTGACCCATCCCCACCTCGAACCCCAGGTACAAAACTGTGGCTTTGACAAAATCGCACTTACCCAGGTTTACCACCAAACCTGCTTCATTCAGTTTATTAAAAAGCTGTCCGATGTGAGCACAGTGACTGTTAAAATCCTCGTCGTATATTATGACATCATCTAGGTACACCGTACAGTTGGGAATGTCGGCTACAATGTCGTTCATTAATTTCTGAAACGTTGCAGGGGCATTTTTCAGCCCGTATGGCATAACATGGCAACGATATGTGGCACCGTCCACCACAAACCCACACACCTCTCGCGCTCGCTCAGACAAGGGCACTTGCCAATAACCCTTAACCCTTAAAAAGCGGCTCACCACTTAAGTCGTATTTAATAAAGCTGGACTATGTGGCGGCGCTCGACATAGGTCGAGTGGCAATTTCAGCACGTAATGTGGCTGAGAGAGAGAGACAAGTGGTGGCAGGAGACTAGCGAGCGTATGACTGCTCCAGACCACCGCGGCGAACCTACTGACACGAATCTCAGCTCCCTCCTCCCTCTCTCACTCGCTACATACTCAATTATATGGGGAAAGTACCGAATTACCTGCTTTTTGCACTCGCGTTGCACGGTTATTGCAAGAAAACTATCCATCATACAAGGATCGTTATGGTGTCATTCGAAAGCTCTGTTCATGCCCTTTCAGGGATAGATACTTGTTTTACGTTCTGGGTCTTATTTAGGCATGAAAATGATCACGTAAACAGCCCTATTTTGGCTAAAAACACCCCGCTGGGCGGTACACATAAATAAACCGCATAGGCCGCTAAAGAAGGGTTAACAAGGTCTATCTTAGTGAGGAACTTGGCTTTTCCTATCTTATCCACACTGTCGTCCACGCGAGGGAGAGGGTAGGCATTTGTGGGGGTTAAACCATTCAACCTGCGGAAATCTATACAAAACTGCACCTTGCCATCTGGTTTGGGCTGCAGTGTGACTGGGGAAGTCCACCTTACTGCACCCTCAGAAATCAGCCCACATTTCAGCATATAATCCAGCTCTTCCCTAAGTGCTGGTAATTTAATAGGGGGAACTCGGTATGGCACTGATTTAAAGGGTGGGTGGTCCCCAACATCGACATCGTGCACCGCTTGAGTAGTGAGGCCAGGATGCTCCGCGAAAACAGCTGGGTTTGAATCAAACAAGTGCTGCACAGCTACACGCTGTTGCTCAGGCAGGTGCAATATCAACTCGTGAGCCACTTGTCTAGAATTCCCCGCCCACTGATCCGCGGAAACATGACAACCCCAATTATCCTCCCCCGCAGCTTGACTGTCCCTTCCTCCTTCTCCACCACGATCGCTGCAGATCAACACCGGGACAGTGAGAGGCTCGGAGGGGCGCCTCACATACGCTTTCATCAGATTTACATGGCAAAGTTGGTTCTTTTTCTTACGATCAGGAGTAGCTACTAAATAGTCGAGATCAGAAACCTTCCTTACAACCCGATACGGACCAGAATACTTGGCAGACAAGGGGTGTCCCACCAGAGGCAGTAGTATCAGTACCTCCTGATCTACTTCAAACTCCCTCAGCTTCACCTTCTGGTCGTATCTGTCCTTCATCTGAGCTTGTGAACTCTTAAGGTTCTGACCTGCTACCTCCAGGCTCTTTAGCATTCTCTCACGGCTTTCAACTACATACTTTAGAAGCGAGCATGGCTTTGTGACTCCCTCCCAGATCTCCTTGACTATGTGGAGGGGCCCCCTGACCCTGTGTCCAAAAACCAACTCGTTCGGGCTAAATCCCAAGCTCTCCCCAGGTACTTCTCTCGCAGCAAATAAAACGTATGGGAGACCTAGATCCCAGTCCTTCCCATTCTCCATGCAATAACACCGCAACATACTCTTGAGAGTCGAGTGCCACCTTTCCAAAACTCCCTGACTCTCGGGATGGTAGGCAGATGACACCACAGACACTATCCCATGTTGCTGCATGGTCTGCTTAAACAGAGCAGTAGTAAAATTGGATCCCTGATCAGACTGGATCTCCTGAGGGTAGCCATAACGAGAGAAATAGACAAGTAGGTTTTTGACAACAGTCTTAGCCATCCCGTTGCGCATGGGGTAAGCATCTGGATACCGTGTTGCTACATCCATTACAGTTAGTAAAAATGTATTGCCGGCACTAGTGGGGGGCAATGGGCCAACCATATCGATAACTACTTTGCTGAAGGGCGGCCCAATGACAGGGATGGGTTGTAACGGGGCTCTCGGGATGACCTGATTGGGTTTCCCAACAACTTGACAAGTGTGACACTGTGACACCCATGACACGACACTCGCCTTTAACCCAGGCCACCAGAAAAGCTTGCTCAGAGCTGCCTCCGTCTTACGTGCCCCCAGGTGCCCTGCCACAGGCACATCATGAGCTAATCTCAATAAGCTCTCACGGCACACCCTCGGTACTACTAACTGGTCCACTAATCCTGACCCGCCATCCCACTTTTTCTTGGGATCCTGATGTCTCCGATACAAGATCCCCTCGGACAAGAAAAAATCACCAGGCTGCGCATCCCCATCGCTCTCCAGTTCGACAGCACCATTACCACACGCCCTGACTTCAGGATCTTCCAGCTGCAAGGAACATATATCAGCAGGTGCGAGATTATCCAAGTTCATCTTAAATAATTTATTTCCACCTCCAATGTCCCGCTGAGCCATCCTTTCTTCACGCTGCGCATAACGATGCTGTCGCAGAGTCTCTTCCTGCCCTGCACCTGCACTAGCGGTGACAGGCCCCGGGGCCTCTCCAGACTCTAACATAGGTGCCAATAATGAGTCACCAAGAAACACTGCCGGCTCAAAACTCTCCAATTGACCAACACTTCCCGTTTTCTTGTGACCTATCCTCCGCGGTTTGATAGACTGAGGTGGTGGCTGCAAGGCTCCGGATGTCTGAGAACGCGTCACAACACACGCCATGGTTTGTATGCTACACTTCTCAACCCACTCCTGTTCCTCCCTACTAACGTCGGCCGCCTTCTCGGCAACGACCAAGGGTGAAACCTTAGAAGCAGGCACCGCAAAGTCGTTGCCGAGGAGGAGGTCGACGCCCCCAACAGGCAAGTTCTCTACAATTCCCAGATCCAGCTCCTTTGCCACACCACCCACCTCCAGCTCCATCCGCACCAGCGGGTAGGACTTCGTAGCATTGATCCCCTGAACTACCACCACCCGAGCAGCGTTAATCGGTCTACCAGTAAAGTTCTTTAACAAGGTCTGAGAAGCCCCCGTATCACGCAATAGCTTAACTCCTCGCCTTTCGCCAGCCCACCTCACAAAACCATGCCCTCTATGACCCCCAAAGACGTCGCGGACAGGGTTCGAGCCTTCCGGACTCTTGAACACAGGCTGTGTCCCACCCTCTGAAGAACTACCCTTGGCAAACTCAGAAGATATAGGCGACACCCATATGCTTCGGACCAATGACACAACCTTGTTTGGTGGCTTGTTCGGACAAGCATTTGCAAAGTGACCCTCCTTGTGACATGCAAAGCACTCTTTACTCTTTGGTTTCCCTTCGGAGTGGGAGGTACCATTAGACTTCTTATACGGGACGGTATTTGGTTTATGTTCAGTTTTATTGTCAGTGCTAGATGGTTTTGTGTATTTATGTGTATCAAAATTCTTGGGAGGGGGAGGGGTACGATCCTTTGCACCCGACTCACTCCTAGCTGCTGCTCCGCACCCTCGAATTAATGACAGTCGGAGGTCAGCCATTTCTGCTGCCTCCTGGAGAGTTCTAGGATTTTTTTCCTTTATATTTAATGTTAAGTCCCCGCCTGTGCACTTAAAGAACTGCTCCAAGAGAACCAGCTCACTCAACTCCTCAAAAGTAGCTGCCCTCTCAGAACGCAGCCAATGTCGTAGTGCATCAGACAAGTCCCGGGCGTGTTCTAGGAAGGTACTATCCTTGCCCTTAGTAACACCCCGAAACTTCAAGCGGTAAGTTTCTGGTTGTAACTCATAGGCCCGTAGCACAGCCTTCTTTAGCTCATCATAAACTACACAGGACTCTAAAGGTAGTGCATCATACGCTTTTAGCCCCTTTCCTAGGAGTCTTGATGAAACTAATGCTGCCCACTTTTCCTGAGGCCACTGGTGTTCCTGACACTTCTTCTCAAATCGCATAAAAAACTCAGCCACACCTAATTCATCGAACACAAGAACTAGTTTAAGCAGGTGCGACAATGATTGGTCCCGATGTCTGTTACCTCCCCCAATATTTCGCCCTGTTACCTCCACTCGAGATCTCTCCAGCTCCCTGTCAGCCCGATACCTAGTAGACTCTGCCTGCAGTTCAGCCTTTCGTATAGCAACCTCAGCCTGAGCTCTAGCAACCTCAGCCTGCACACTAACCTGTCTTTCGGCGGCCTCAACCTTGGCCATCTCAAGCCGAAACAACAAATCTGGAGTCAACCCTTGAGGAGGGGAAGGTGCATTTAATGGGGAGGGTCCCTGTGATTGAATTCCACGCTGCCATTGACCATCAACTTGGGGGTATGTACTAAATTCAGGCACCCTGACGTTTGATATGGGGGTAGAGTGGAGGGGGGGCCCGGGGCCCCCAGTCGCCTCTCCACCCAGGTCTCTCCCTTCTAAACCCAATATCAAAGTCCTCAGCTGATCTTTCCTCATGCCACTTAAACCCTGGTGACCCTGAAGACCTGCCACACACTTTAAGCCATACTTATTCAGCTTCAACACCCTGGCAGCGGTAAGGGGCACCTCTAAAAATCTTCTAGCACCCTCCTCGCTATCGACTAGCCACTCCACAGGTCTTTCTCCATCCGAGCCCATATCGTGACCTGACCCATCACTGTGTTCTGATGTATTAGACATGTTTGTGTACTGCAGTAATTATCACGGTTATAGAATGTGCCTTATCTCCTATGCAAGTATGTATATACTAATGTTATTTAAAGTCTTTAATGTGTTATATTGGTTGCTCCAAAAAAAAAACTCTATGTCCACTGTATTCCTCTAATCATAAGGAATCTCAAAACAAATGACCACTATATTCCTCTGTTCAGTAAATCCTATGCAAGGTCGCCATTTGTTACGTCCTGGGATATATAAACACTGGGCTCTTTCTATTGGACTAGGTATGCGGCAACAAGCAACAACGGAAAATGCTAGATCCAACCCTTATCTATAAACCCAGGCAACAAACCACCCTAAACCGTCAAGAGTCCTGCCTGGACAACGAGGTATCCTATGACTCGGTTACAGGGTGCACGCACTATAGACTGCTGATAGTCAAGCAGGCTATATAAAAGATCACACAATTAAGTTGACTTAAAGCTTCAAGGAAAAGATAGATAACGGAATTAAATTGCAGAAACAATTTAATAACAAACTAGAAGAAAGTACATTTAACGTTACGTTAATTAATACAACTAATCACCCCTGCGTGAAAGAAGGTGAAAGCAAACAGTCCTCAAAACATCGTATAGGTAGACAAGATGCGGGTTTCTAAACTGCATGCGGCTACTGTAGGATCTGATGCTTAGCAAAGAAAGTATGTTACGGATTTAGAGAACTCTTAACTCATAAGCAGGAATAAATACTAGTGATAGGCCATACAGTGTATAATGGCATAGGTATAATTAAATAAAGGCAGCAACTCGCAACATAACCACATACAGGTGTGCTTCTCACTCTTAGTCAGGCAAGCCTGCTCGGACAGAGTCTCTAAGCCACACCCTGACTCACAATGCTCACAAAAACGGTAAACTGTGGCACAATAACAAGCATACAGAGATAATAAACCCCTAGCTGTTAATCTGCCAGGTGGCAGAGGTCTAGCCGGAAGGATATAGGCTTCGGATACCCGGGCTGAGCCACCTGCTCTAGCCTAGGGACGTTCCCAAGTCTGTGCGCCAAATTACTCTAATTGAAAGGGTGCTCTCTTGAGAGACTCAGATCGCAAGTATCTGACTCTCTCCTGGCGACCCTAAGACAAAAGCAAGACGTGCTAGCGCAGTGCAGAGTGGACTAGGCAAGGGCCCTCACACAACACAACGCTAGACACACAGGGACACAGACAAGAAAATGCCCCCAGACTCCCACGGGTATCCTAGTAAAGTCGTGCGGGTCCACGGGACTCACACCAGCAGACTGTACTTAAAGAATCGCAAAAAGCCTCCCCTCCGGTCTAGCCCCTGCTAACCTGACACAAGAACACACTAGCAAGCATGAAACCACCAAATATGAGACAACAAAAAAGCTTCCTAGGTCTCATTAGCAATTACATCTCTGCATAAGGCCCTAAATCCTATTTAGTTATCTGAGAGCTCGTCGTTAATACAATAATAGATATAAGGTCTATCAAGGAGATGGGATAATTAAATAGATTGGTGAAGTAGTGGAAAGAAGGTATACAAAGTAAGAGAGAATGTTTCTAAGTGGGGTGGAGAGGGATAGATATCAAGGGGGTCCGAAGGGTACGACAATGAGGTGAGCTCTGAGTCTTGAATCTGTCTGGACCCCACTCTAGGCATACAAAATACATCCCAGGCTTGGCAACACTCAACACTGTTGCCTGGTCAAAATCCTCTACCCCGTGCGTGAGTCGAAACTAAGCCTAACGTTGCAATCAAATGCATATGGCAACGCTTCAGGCTCGTCCCAAGCTGGCAAGCGAAGCAATGTCCCAAGCTGGTCTCTCTCTCCCGCTTGTCTCCTCCCGCCCTCACTAAACTTACATCTTATATATTATAATGAAACAATCAACTATCGAGAATAAAATATACTAAGATGCGTTGGTTAAGAATAAGGGCAGCTACAAGCTGTGAAACAACATAAGAATATCCCAGACATTAGTTAAGTTGTCGCAGGATATATACTAAGGAAAAGCCTGCCGGCCGGCTGCCGCCAGCCGGTTTCTAAACGGCTGCGCAGCCGACGCGCGCGCATGCACGCACGTGGCTACTATGCAGAAGCGTCACAGGGCCACTCTTGGGAGCACACTTCGTGACTCTTGTTAAACTCTTGTTACACTCTTGTTGACTCGTACCGACTCTTTGTTTTCGTACCCTGGAATTTGACCGTTATTCTTCAAATTTCCTCAACACGTATTGGGTTCGTAATACACTCTTTGTGACTCTTGTTGACTCTCCGTGACTCGTACTGACTCTTGGATGAACACGTACCGACTCTTGTTGAATCTGGAACAGTGACCTACTCGGGGTGGTTCTTGCCAGAGTCACGAAGATTGTCATCTATCGTTCACTCGTGCTGGACTCGGGCACCGACTCTTGTATGTGTGAACCATGCTTTAATAACTCTTTCGGACTCTTAACAACTCCTAGTGACTCCTAAAAGGTTTGTTACACTCTGTAGGAAAAAAATACAATCCTAGTCCAACAGACGCTATTTTTCTCTCTCACTTTCTCTCCATCCTCATTCCCCATCTCCAGTTCTTTCGCTTAATCAATTGCCTTACATTTCTAGTTCCGTTTCTGCTTGTGATTAATATTGTTATCAAGGCCACTCGGGTTATGAACGAATGCAACATACTTTTATATTAATATATTCGTTTTGCTTCTATATTCTCCTTTCGTTTCTCCAATGTATATATTACCTATTCACTGCTGTAGGCTACTACACTATTCACTGCTGTAGGCTACTACACTATTCACTGCTGTAGGCTACTACACTATTCACTGCTGTAGGCTACTACACTATTCACTGCTGTAGGCTACTACACTATTCACTGCTGTAGGCTACTACACTATTCACTGCTGTAGGCTACTACACTACACTACTATCACTGCTGTAGGCTACTACACTATTCACTGCTGTAGGCTACTACACTATTCACTGCTGTAGGCTACTACACTATTCACTGCTGTAGGCTACTACACTATTCACTGCTGTAGGCTACTACACTATTCACTGCTGTAGGCTACTACACTATTCACTGCTGTAGGCTACTACACTATTCACTGCTGTAGGCTACTACACTATTCACTGCTGTAGGCTACTACACTATTCACTGCTGTAGGCTACTACACTATTCACTGCTGTAGGCTACTACACTATTCACTGCTGTAGGCTACTACACTATTCACTGCTGTAGGCTACTACACTATTCACTGCTGTAGGCTACTACACTATTCACTGCTGTAGGCTACTACACTATTCACTGCTGTAGGCTACTACACTATTCACTGCTGTAGGCTACTACACTATTCACTGCTGTAGGCTACTACACTATTCACTGCTGTAGGCTACTACACTATTCACTGCTGTAGGCTACTACACTATTCACTGCTGTAGGCTACTACACTATTCACTGCTGTAGGCTACTACACTATTCACTGCTGTAGGCTACTACACTATTCACTGCTGTAGGCTACTACACTATTCACTGCTGTAGGCTACTACACTATTCACTGCTGTAGGCTACTACACTATTCACTGCTGTAGGCTACTACACTATTCACTGCTGTAGGCTACTACACTATTCACTGCTGTAGGCTACTACACTATTCACTGCTGTAGGCTACTACACTATTCACTGCTGTAGGCTACTACACTATTCACTGCTGTAGGCTACTACACTATTCACTGCTGTAGGCTACTACACTATTCACTGCTGTAGGCTACTACACTATTCACTGCTGTAGGCTACTACACTATTCACTGCTGTAGGCTACTACACTATTCACTGCTGTAGGCTACTACACTATTCACTGCTGTAGGCTACTACACTATTCACTGCTGTAGGCTACTACGACTGGCTACTACACTATTCACTGCTGTAGGCTACTACACTATTCGTCTATCATAATACTACCCTAGGTTCCCACTTCTATTTCTCAACTTCTCTCTTTCCCCATTCCCCTACCTACATTTCTTTGATTATTCAAATTATCTCTCCCTGCGATCAATATTTTGTTAAAGCCACTCGGGCTATGACTGAATGACTTCTATAGGAGGAACCTCTTAAATTTTGTCAATGGTCCTTGTTCAGTTTCGTTCGTTCTGATAATTTACAAGCTAGGGCGGGTCATAGTGATCGAAAAAAAATGGAAGGACATGGCAGAGGTTTAATAATACTTCCCTTACTTTACACGTTCTTACCTTCGTTCTCTCCCCTTTTCTTACCTCCATTTCTTTCTTTTATTTGTATTCCCTTCATTTCTTCCTCGTTTCTTAATTTTTGCTTTTATCTTTCTTGATATACTTTTATGATTATATTTACTATGCTGTATGTATTTACTATGCTGTATGTATTTACTATGCTGTATGTATTTACTATGCTGTATGTATTTCATATGAGGTAATACGTTCATGTTCTGCGGTTCTCATGGTCAAAGAATTTTACTAATAAATTGATTATGAGGAAGGGAAATTGGCATGTGTGGAATGGGTCGCTCATACATGCCCCTATCAATATATAATTATTATTGTTGTTTTATCATTACTGTTACTTTGTTTCCATTATTGCTAGTGTATTATCATCTCTGTTTCAACCTTTATAAACAGAATGTACAACTTTTCCACATTTCACCTTGTCTCACACACACACACTCACACACACACACACACACACACATATACAAAAGAAAGTCCTCAGTACTATAATCCCCCCTAAGCTGTCACCACTTTTGCTCTTTTCAATCCCTCATTTGATCTGGCCTGCAGATAATTGAGCTCCCATTATAACACTTACCTGACCCTACCTGCACTCACTCACACACAAACTTACAAAATGCTTCCCTCTTTTAACATACAATTTCTCCAATACTTTCTCCTCGAATTGTAGCAATATTTATACATATACGTTCTGCTGCTACAAAGGTACATGTATAAGTATATGTGCACACTGCACCTGTATATGGGCGTGTGTAGTTGTGTATTGCATGTATGTCTGTTTGTATACGTGAGCGTGTATGTACAATATAATATTATGTGCATTTGCATATATATTTATATATACCAAAACAATTGTGTGTTCACACATTAGGTTAAGCACACCCCATATATATAATATGTGTATAATACACTGATAAGTATGGGTTTTTGAGCTATATATTTATCAAAGTAAAAAACAAAAAAAGTGTCCAACCTGAAGCAGATAACATTATACAGTTAGACTCTTGGCTAATTTAAGTTACATGTACAGTAGCCCAACTAAGTTTTTCAACAAAATTAGGTACGTGGCACCTGTCTAGTTTGCACTCCCGTCCCAAGCCCGTGTGGTCGTGTCTAGTAGAGACCCGTGGTGTCTAGGCAGGCGCCACCGCCTGCGATACCACAGCCAGGGCACACAGACACAGTACTCGCATATGCTGGGCGCTACATATGACAATATTGCTATCATTATTTGTTTGTATCATATTAGAAGTCTCTCTCTCTCTCTCTCTGAGGAGGTTAATATCAATCGATTTTCACGCTACACTATTTGTAGATTAATTAGCACACACACACACACACACACACACACACACACACACACACACACACACACACACACACACACACACACAGAAACGGAAGGCAAAGTTCAGTGTTATATACTCACATTCTACGCTGATTTCCCCGATAAAACAATGAGGTGTAAATAATTGTGTTCTTTTATCTAATTAACGCTCTTTAGATAATACAGGTATGTTATAATCTGCATCATCTTGCAGTGCTGGGTTATACAAGTAGTTCTATTTGCAACATCTGCATCAGGTAATATTATTAATGATAAGAACGTGTATTAATATACAGCTAAAGTTCTTACTGTTTCTATGAGATACTATTAGAATATAGAACATTATCGTTACCGTATCATCATTTTAGAATCTAACTTCGATGAAATTCTGTTTACTATGGAAATATATGGGAGTATAACTAAACATTATTTAGTTTACCGGGTATATCATTTAAGTTCTATTTTACAGAATCACACACACACACACACACACACACACACACACACAGTGGTCCGTAGCATATTGGTTGTTGTTGTTGTTGTTGTTCCCCAGGCTGCCTGGCCGAACAGCCCCAAGGTCCAGAGCAAGGCCAAGGCCATAGAGTGCCCCCACAAAACCCTCCCTGCTTACCACTAACAAAACCCAGGTGACCGAAGCCACTCTAAGGCAGGGAGCTGAGGAGGGCGCGGAAACGCCCGGGAAACCAAAGCCCCACCCAAGGCCCTGTGCCCCTCAGCAATTATGAAGGGAAAGTTGAGGGGCAAGGGAAAAATGTGACGCTTTGTCTCCCAATCTGCCAACTTTTAGGTTGGCAGTAGGGAGGTCGATCCACGGAAAAGACGCCGTCACTTGAGATCTAGAAGATATATAAGTAAAAGGAACAGTCAGAGTAAGCTATGGGTATGGCAGAGATTGCTCAGCTCTCACTCTGATAGACCAGCCCATCACCACATGACTAGAACCCAATCCTCTCAGCATCAGCTAGGAAAGGCCCTAGAAAGCCGCCTTTGGCGGGGGGATAGCTCCCCTACTTCAACTCCTTTCGGAGTTGGGCACCCGCCATATTGGTTAGCGCACTTGGTTCACAGCCAAAAGGACACGGGTTCCATTCCCAGGCGGGAAAGAAACATTTTGGCAATTCTTGTTACACAATGCGCCTCTCTTGACCTAGCAGTATAAATAGGCCTCTGTAATCAGAGGCCACTTACAACGTCTGTTTTAGTGTTGGTGGTCTATTACTAGCTGGATGGGTACCGTACAGGTCAACCAAACACTCAAAATCCAGATATCGGCAATTGGTTGATTACAGATTACATGCATATCTACAGCCACTCCAACCATGCATTAACACTTCACGCAATATATTCCCAGGTCGAACTTTTATCGGTAAAAAAATACATAAATAAATAAATATAAAAGCGTGAAGCTGTAATTATTGGAAACTGAGGTGATCAGAAAATCCTCAATACTCTCTTGCCAACATCACACCTAGTCATCCATTCAGCAAGGTTGCTGAACGCAGTAGTATGGTTGGGATGAGCGAGAGTGGGGTGTCGGAACATTTACCAGTGGCAAAAACAAAGGTGGGAAGAAGGACAAATGACAGACCGACATAGAAGTGGAGCTAAGCGGAAAACCACGTCATAACAGGACCAAGAAATTAAACAGTATATGGATTACCATCCATTCTCCAACGCCATGGAAATAAGCAACATTTGCAACTTCAAGTTTCCACAGAAACTATACGCAAGATATTGAAGGAGATGGGATATAAACATAGATCACCAGTTGTCAAGCCAAAACTAACCAAGAGGCACAAACAGACCCGAGTGGCTACGGTGCCCAACTCTCCCAAACATACCTGGAGTGAGTGGGTTCGAATCCTGGTCAGGATACCTCTCTCCCAACCAAGAGTTGTTTTCTCAGAAAAGAAAACTTTCAGCTCAACCACGCATGGTCGAAGACTGCGCTGTTGGAGGCGTAGGAACACACGGCATGCGAGTTAGTCCTAGTTGATATTGTGCATAAAATATATAGAATAGTCATCATACAGAGTAATACATTCCATCATATCATTCTTGGCTAATTTCATATTAACCGAGCATTATAAAACATCTTAATTTCTTTACTCATCCACTAATACCACTAACTTACTAATTAACTCCTTACTTATATTGTCCAAAAACTATTAAGCTAGCATGACTTGATATAATATGCACATTAACCAACCCTGTCTATACCATCGGTTGTTTACCTAAAAACCAACCACGTTCCGTTTAGTAACTCATCCTAGCCACTTCGCCCGCCACTATCTGTGCAATATAGGATAAATCTTCCATTATTAATTCCCCCTCCCCCCTTAGTGAATGCATATATCTTGTTTGCGAATATAGTAAATAATACCTTACCTAAACTATCATTGGTGAATAGAGAGACCAGTTTAGCATGAGAATCAATAAATATATAATCATTAATCCCATATTAGGATTGACTAATTTTGGAAGTTTAATCGGGCTTTTCATTAGAGGGTTTATACTACTTAATGAGGTTCTGTAGGAATTATAGGGACACATACTATGTCATATTTACCGTTTGACTTTCATATTTCCTTTCTACTCTGAATAAAATAGTCTCCTTTTCTACTCTGAATATAATAGTATAATGCTAGTCTGAATAAACTGCCAAATACGCGTCCTAATTCCACTAGGCCTACATAAACATTAACATAAACACAAATAATAAAAGAGGGATTTTTTCAGAGGGCTGATTCATGGCGGATCCCATTGACAATCAGCACATCACAGCCATGTGCCTATCTAATTATGTTTCTAAACTTTCTGTCGTTATTGATCCTACTGTAGCAATCGGTAGCCTATTTCACATATCTACCAAACTGTTGCATGCTTATCACTGAGCAGCAGTCCGTTTTCCACATCGTCTTTGTGGATCCCACTTACAACTTAAGCATCTGTATTATATCCTCTCTTACTCTACACTTCTAATATATGCAAGCCTAATGTTTTCCCAAGTCCCCTTTCTTTTGTACTGACCATATCATATATTTCATGATATTCACTACCTCAATAATCGTTTTCTTCTATTAAATGTTCTAACCTATTCTGGCTATAATTCCGTGTCATTTTGGCCTTAGTCGTCAGGCGTTAGAATATTATTGTGTTCTAATGTTCTATTTTTCTGGATAGTTTTGACATTCTTCTTTGTACCGTAACTTCCAATCAATCTATGGACACTGGACAGCAAAATTAAAAACATAATCCATGTGAAGCCTTACTAAGGACGGGTGAAATTTAAAAATTACGTGTGTTGTTATTCACGCTTCTACTGTAGATATATATTTAAAAACTCTGATTGCAAACAATGTTGCATTGTTTTTTGGTTTCATATCACGACTGATGATGACTTCCAAATGTTGTGTAATAATAGTTACTTAATTCCATGTTATTTAGCCATCTAGATACCACTGATATTGCGTCTTGCCCCTGTCACCACTCAGATTGCGTCTTGCCCCTGTCACCACTCAGATTGGTCAACAAACTATATATTTTTTTCTGAGATATAGCTGGTGGTTACTGGCTACCCTGGCCTTGAGTAAGGGAGATGGGTAATGGAATCGGACATCACAAGAATGCATTGAGCTATTGAATCTCCTCATACGGGAGATATATGGTGCGTAATTATTGACGAAACAAATATTGTTAAATTTATATCCTGAAATTTCTGTCGATTTCCCAATGTTCACTAAACTGCATGTATTTATCTACATTAAATATCAACTGACAAGGTATTGCACCATTCGGGTAGTGTATCAAATTATTTTTGGAGAGCATGAATCGTTATCAGGATCACTAATTCAACCTATATTTAGTGTCATTTGAAAAATTACCAATCTTTTTAATTAGGCCTAAATCAAGGTGGTTAATGTAAAAGATGAACAATTGAGGAACTAAAACTGACCATCGTGTAAGACCCCAACCTTCATTACACCCAATCTGATTATATGGGCTACTGTTAATGTTAATTTTTTGTTTCCTACTAATTAGCCATGGTCTAATTCACGTAATATAGTTCGCCCTACTCCATGAGCTGCTTCTTTAATCAACAATCTTTCATGTGGATATTTATTGAAAACTTTACTGACATGTCAATATCTTTGAAGGTATTTTTTGTCTGTTTATCGATTCGTATGCTTGGGAAAGGAAAGGTTAATAGAGAGCGAGACACTCATAGCCAACAGGGTTAAATTCCATTACAAGATTGATGATTAAGCATTTAACAAACGTGACAGCAGCATACTACTCTTAATTTGACGTTTGTAATTTAGTCAGTAGCCAGCCCTTATTCCCACAAGGGGTAGAGAGTATCAACAAGATACACATGAAAGGAGGCAAAACAAGAGGCGGCAGGGGAAGAATCCATACAACAGTTCGCACACAAACATTCGGAAACCTCAATCACTTATTAGCCCCCAAGATCACTGGCTTCACCTCAGATGCTTTAAACGTTCGGACAAATTAAGTCTCTTAGTCATTTAGCTGTATAAATTAAATTTTATTGAGCAACATCTAATACAGTTGATGCATATAAACGTTTAGGATAACTCATAAAATCTATACCCGGTGTCAGCGAACTTGGAGCTAATCCTGACCGCATAACATCTTATAAAGAACAAAACAAATATAGGAGTAGATCAGGAAATGGATGTAGAAATTGACTACCCGTTGTTTCTCGAGCACTTTCTGGGTTATAGAAAGGCTAAGGATAAGAATTACAGCCAATGTCGCTGACACCAACACCAAGTATAGTGTTAAGGAGGCCGGGGCTCTTATTAACACCAAGTATAGTGTTAAGGAGGCCGGGGCTCTTATTAACACCAAGTATAGTGTTAAGGAGGCCGGGGCTCTTATTAACACCAAGTATAGTGTTAAGGAGGCCGGGGCTCTTATTAACACCAAGTATAGTGTTAAGGAGGCCGGGGCTCTTATTAACACCAAGTATAGTGTTAAGGAGGCCGGGGCTCTTATTAAAACAATCACTAACAAGTGTATAATAGATTATAAAATAACAATCTATGCAACTTATTGTGTTCATTTTAAGTTATGTATACAATGTGGATCTATAAAGTAGTGACGCTTACCATTCTGGTGTGTGCGTGTGTGTGTGTGTGCTAATCTACAAAGTTTGTCACGCGTAAATCTATTTATATTTAGAGAGAAAGAGAGAGAGAGAGAGAACCTTCTATTATTATACAAACAAATAATGATAGCAATATTGTCATATGTTGCGCCCAGCGTGTGCGAGTGCTGTGTGCCGTGGCTGTAGCTACTAGTGCAGGCGGTGGGGCCTGCCTAGACACCACGGGTCTCTGCTAGACGCGAGCACACGGGCTTGGGACGGGAGCGCAAACTAGACAGGTGCCACATAACTAATATTTTGTCGCAAAACTTAGTTGGGCTACTGTACCTTCGCTGCAGCAGAATGTGTATATATAAATATTGCTACAATGCGAGGAGAAAGTATTGGACAAATTGTATGTTAACCCCCCCCAGACATATTAAGTTACGAAAGTTATGGGTGCCCAAGCGCCCGATATTTCCCCCACAACAGTCTTTCTCACACTGAGGGACCGTTAGAAGTTGGAGGAATTTGGGGTTGCCATCAACAGACAGATTATTATCTAACTTACCTAACTTACTGAGCTCAAAATGACGCAAAAGCGTCATATAACTTATTATTGAGCTATTTCACTAGGTTCATATGACACGACTGCATCATATGATACTCTTGGGTGAAACCGCTATATGACGCGGTCGCGTCATATGTGACAGAGGGGGTTAAAAGAGGGAAGCATTTTGTAAGTTTGTGTGTGAGTGAGTGCAGGTTGGGTCAGGTAAGGGTTATAATGGGAGGTCAATTCTCAGGCCAGATCAAATGAGGGATTGAAAAGAGGAAAAGTGGTGACAGCTTAGGGGATATTATAGAAATGAGGACATTCTTTTGTATATGTGTTTGTGTGTGTGTGTGACAAGGTGAAATGTGGAAAAGTTGTACATTCTGTTTATAATGGCTGAAACACATGGATGATAATACACTAGCAATAATGGAAACACAAGTAACATTAATGATACAATAACAATAATAATTAAAGTTGCAAGCAACGTTGTCCGGGGTTTGAGCGGTTTTGCAAGCAGGGTATTGTGTTGGATACAAATATTAAAAGATCATTTAACTTATCGGGCATCGAGAAACTACAGAAGGAGCAGATTGTGCAAACAAACAAGAGCGAGAGAGGGAGAGATTGGCTGTATAAGGGATCTGCCTCTATCCGTTTAGTAAAAGAGTTGTAGATTATGTGGAAGAGGCTACCGAGTGCTATAATGGGATCAAGAACAATAGAGCTTCAACTTGTAATTAGATAGAACGATATGGGTTGGGTGTGAAAGGGATCTGCCATGTGTAGGACAATCGGCTCTGGAGACTCCCGTTTTCTTATTTTATTGGTTCTCATTTGTGAGGGAGAGAGAGAGAGAGTATGGCAAGAGAGAATAGGATGTCGTAAACGTAAGGAAGATAGCGATAAATATGAGGGAGAGAGAGAGAGCGCGGGATGGGTTGGGTGTGAAAGGGATCTGACATGTGTGGGCCAATCGGCTCTCTGCAGATTCCGTTTTTTTAATGTTCTCATTTGTGAGAGAGAGAGGCTAGGATGTCATAAATGTAAGGGAGACAGAGATAAATGGGAGAGAGTTTTTATGAGATGGGTTTGGTGTGAAAAGGATCTGTCTTGTGTGGGCCAATTGGCCCTCTACACTCCCATTTTCTTATGTTCCTATTTCTTACAAATGTGTTTTGGTTGCAGGTATATGATAATAGGGGTGTATAGTAAATAGTGTAAATAACAGGTAACGTTTATGAGATGGGTTGAGTGTGAAAGGGATCTGCCTTATGTGGGCCACTTGGCTCTCTGCAGACTCCCATTTTCATCTTGGTTGCATGTGTAAGGGATCTGCCTCATTTGTACCGGTGTGTAAACAAACAAGAGCGAAAGAGAAAGAGATTGGCTGTGTAAGGGATCTGCCTCTATTAGCTTGGTAAAAGAGTTGTAGATATGTGGAATAGGCTACCGAGTGCTATAGTGGGATCAATAACAACAGAGCTTCAACATAAAATTTGATCGGACGAGATGGGTTGGGTGTGAAAGGGTCTCTCTGCACTGCAGGCTCTCATTTTCATCTTGGTTGCATGTGTATGGGATCTTCCTCATTTGTACCAGTGTGCAAACAAACATGAGCGAGAGAGAGATTGGCTGTGTAAGGGATTTGCCTCGATTTGTTTGGTAAGAGTTGTAGATATGTGGAATAGGCTACCGAGTGGGATCAATACCAATAAAGTGGTTGATTAGAGTTGGGTGGTTGATTTGAGTTGGGTGGTTGATATGGGTTGAGTGGTTGATTTGGGTTGAGTGGTTGATTTTGACTAGGTGGTTGATTTTGATTGAATAGTTGATTTTACTTGAGTTGATTGGTTTATTTGGGATGAGTGGTTGATTTGGGTTGAGTGGTTAATCTGTTGCTTTGGGTTGAGTGATTGATTTGGGTTTATTGGTTAATTTGGGTTGTGTGGTTGATTTTGGCTGAGAGGTTGATTGGTTGATTTAAGTTAATTTGTTGTTGAATTAGGTTGCAAGGTTGATTTTTGTTGATTGGATGATTTGGGTTGAGTTGTTGATTTGGGTTGATTGGTGGATTTGGGTAGAGTTGTTGATTTGGACTGGCCTTAATTAAAGGAGAGTGGTGTTTTTGGTAGTGGCCGTTTATGAGTTTGGCTATTTTTGTTGTGGCCGTAATGAAGTGTTCCCTTTGTATTTCGACCTTGTACTACAAGCCCCAACACTACTTGGAATGTTGTTTTTGAAGGTATAATTGCCTATGTGTACATCCCCCACCACTCTAGTACAGTATATAATAATGTTGTTGCTGTAACTATAATTGTTTACTTGATTATAATAAAAGCCCCAACATACCATTGGATGTTGTTGCTGCAAGTAAAATGGCGAAAGTGAAATACGGTGTCATACAATACTGGACAAGAGAGAGAGAGAGAGAGAGAGAGAGAGATGGCGATCCCATCTGACACACAAACACACCCTCCACCTCCGTCACTATCTAAGTTTGACGTCTATGGGGAGAATCGGCCATCTCTTCTTATTACACACCATTTTAGTTCCCTCCACTCAATATTTTGCCCGTTAGGGCGAGTTATAAATAGCGCAAATATTTACATTAGGCCCAGAGAGAGAGAGAGAGCGAGAGCATGGAGATAGAGAGGGGAGGGGAGGGAATGGAGAGAGAGAGAGAGAGGAGGGAAGGATATAGTAGGCAACGAAAAGGAATTATAATTTTCTCTCTCTCTCTTTAGCACAGAGCAAATAGTTATACCTACCATTTGTGCAAACATTATATTTCAGCTTTCCGAAGGCAAATAACTACTTCCGATAAATATTCAGCCTTGTATTTAAATAATGAATCCTGTTAAATGTCATTACTTAATAGAGACACGTGGAAGGCTTACAATTATACACAGGATAAGATAAGGAAATACAAACTTCAGACAATAATTATTGGGCGATGAGAGGGTCCTGTCTTTTTTTTGTTTGGGGGAGCGGGAGGAGGAGGCTTTACAGTACTGCCAGTTTTAACATCGCTACATTATCGCTAGATGTGGAGGTATTGACTTCAATCTAGCAGCCATTTTTTCATATCTAGAGACATTTACTAGGGATAATTTGAAAATTTCAGACATTCTAGTCATATTCCATTGTAAAATTTGCAAAACAAACAAACCAAAACTCTTTAGAAATTGCAGCATTATTCTAACATTGTTTGACTATGTAGCAACATGCTAGCGACTTTTGAGAAAGGATCTAGCGGTATTTTGTGGTGACATTCTATGGAGGGTGGAAGGGAGGTGGTGGTTGCAGTGTTGCCAGTTGTAACGCTACATATTACCGCTAAATGTAGAGCTATTTACTTCAATCTAGCAGCCATTTCTTTTATATCTAGAGACATTTACTCGGGATAATTTGAAAATTTCAGACATTCTAGTCATACTAAATTGTAAAATTTGCAAAACAAACAAACCAAAACTCTTTAAAAATTGCAGCATTATTCTAACATTGTTTGACTATGTAGCAACATGCTAGCGACTTTTGAGAAAGGATCTAGCGGTATTTTGTGGTAACACTTAGGGTTGAAGGAGGAGGGTTAAAATACGGGCAATTGCCAAAACTTTAAAGGTCCATATCATTGTTATTAAACTAAGCATTTGGCAAAGGGAGAAATTGTTAAAAACCTTAGCCAATACTCTGTTATTCACCAAAAATAAATTTGAATTATCATTAATATTTGGTAGGGTAGGTATGTATTGGTAGGTTGGCTAAATAATTGGTGGAATTCGTAGGGACTCTAACTGTTTTTAGAGAGTTAAATACAAAAAAACAATAGATCTGAATAATAAATAGACTATGTTATTAAGCAAAACTGGGGGATGCGTGAAAGCCTATAGACTGTCGACGGTAAACTTTGTGTGGGTAGCGAATACGGTTTTGAAGTCATTTAAGAATAGACAGTTTTCAATGCTGCGGCCAAACTATTCCACCCATTTATATTCTTTTGGTATCAAAACGTTCGGAATCGCGAGCTTCACCCAACTACGCAAACATGGCTTTGATCATCGCTGTAGTTTTCAAGATGTGGAATTTTAAGTGGAATTCGAGGTTTTTTCAAGATTGCCGGAAAAAACCCACGTGTAAAAGCAAAACCTTCTCTATAACATTTGCGGACATTAGTAGTGGAATCCATATGCCAAAGCCCAATCATTTCCTATGAGTGGGAGAGACGGTATTTAGGCGTCAAATTTTTCCGGAAATCGGCTGCCACGGACCTGTTTGGCCGTCATGCCGGATGTTTACATATCAAAAGTTGCCCAATACAAAAATGCACCTCTTGTGAAAGTTTGATCCCGATCCAAAAAGCGGTTCTGGAGTTATTGCGTCAAAACCGGCGTGTAAGAAGAATTTGGATGAATAAGTGGGTTTAATGATTACAATAGGGGTTCCCCGTAGGGGTCGACCCCTAATAATTATACATTGATAGGGGCATGTATGAGCGACCCATTCCACACAAGCCAATTTCCCTTCCTCAAAATCGATATATTAGTAAAACTGATACATTTATTAGTATAACTCTTTGACCATGAGAACTGCAGAACATGAAAGTATTACCTCATGAAATATATACAGTATAGTAAGTATAGCCTAATCATAAAAGTATATAAAAAAGGATGAAAACAAAAATGAAAAAACGAGAAGAAATGGAGGGAACATCAATTAAAGAAAGAAAAGGAGGTAAGGAAAGGGAAGATACCGAAGATAGGAACATGCAAAGTAAGGGGAGTATTATTTAACCTCTGCCAGGTCATTCCATTTTTTTTTCTCGCTCATTATAACTCGCCCTAACTTGTAAATTAACAGCGAACGAAACTGAACAAGGACCATTGACAAAATTTAGGAGGAAATCTTCCTATAAAAGTAATTCAGTCATAGCCCGAGTGGCCTTACAAAAATTGATCGCAGGGAGAGAAAATTTGAATAAACAAAGAAATGTAGGTAGGGGAATGGGGAAAGAGAGAAGTTGAGAAATAGAAGTGGGAACCTAGGGTAGTATTATGATAGACGAATAGTGTAGTAGCCTACAGCAGTGAATAGTGTAGTAGCCTACAGCAGTGAATAGTGTAGTAGCCTACAGCAGTGAATAGTGTAGTAGCCTACAGCAGTGAATAGTGTAGTAGCCTACAGCAGTGAATAGTGTAGTAGCCTACAGCAGTGATAGTGTAGTAGCCTACAGCAGTGAATAGTGTAGTAGCCTACAGCAGTGAATAGTGTAGTAGCCTACAGCAGTGAATAGTGTAGTAGCCTACAGCAGTGAATAGTGTAGTAGCCTACAGCAGTGAATAGTGTAGTAGCCTACAGCAGTGAATAGTGTAGTAGCCTACAGCAGTGAATAGTGTAGTAGCCTACAGCAGTGAATAGTGTAGTAGCCTACAGCAGTGAATAGTGTAGTAGCCTACAGCAGTGAATAGTGTAGTAGCCTACAGCAGTGAATAGTGTAGTAGCCTACAGCAGTGAATAGTGTAGTAGCCTACAGCAGTGAATAGTGTAGTAGCCTACAGCAGTGAATAGTGTAGTAGCCTACAGCAGTGAATAGTGTAGTAGCCTACAGCAGTGAATAGTGTAGTAGCCTACAGCAGTGAATAGTGTAGTAGCCTACAGCAGTGAATAGTGTAGTAGCCTACAGCAGTGAATAGTGTAGTAGCCTACAGCAGTGAATAGTGTAGTAGCCTACAGCAGTGAATAGTGTAGTAGCCTACAGCAGTGAATAGTGTAGTAGCCTACAGCAGTGAATAGTGTAGTAGCCTACAGCAGTGAATAGTGTAGTAGCCTACAGCAGTGAATAGTGTAGTAGCCTACAGCAGTGAATAGTGTAGTAGCCTACAGCAGTGAATAGTGTAGTAGCCTACAGCAGTGAATAGTGTAGTAGCCTACAGCAGTGAATAGTGTAGTAGCCTACAGCAGTGAATAGTGTAGTAGCCTACAGCAGTGAATAGTGTAGTAGCCTACAGCAGTGAATAGTGTAGTAGCCTACAGCAGTGAATAGTGTAGTAGCCTACAGCAGTGAATAGTGTAGTAGCCTACAGCAGTGAATAGTGTAGTAGCCTACAGCAGTGAATAGTGTAGTAGCCTACAGCAGTGAATAGTGTAGTAGCCTACAGCAGTGAATAGTGTAGTAGCCTACAGCAGTGAATAGTGTAGTAGCCTACAGCAGTGAATAGTGTAGTAGCCTACAGCAGTGAATAGTGTAGTAGCCTACAGCAGTGAATAGTGTAGTAGCCTACAGCAGTGAATAGTGTAGTAGCCTACAGCAGTGAATAGTGTAGTAGCCTACAGCAGTGAATAGTGTAGTAGCCTACAGCAGTGAATAGTGTAGTAGCCTACAGCAGTGAATAGTGTAGTAGCCTACAGCAGTGAATAGTGTAGTAGCCTACAGCAGTGAATAGTGTAGTAGCCTACAGCAGTGAATAGTGTAGTAGCCTACAGCAGTGAATAGTGTAGTAGCCTACAGCAGTGAATAGTGTAGTAGCCTACAGCAGTGAATAGTGTAGTAGCCTACAGCAGTGAATAGTGTAGTAGCCTACAGCAGTGAATAGTGTAGTAGCCTACAGCAGTGAATAGTGTAGTAGCCTACAGCAGTGAATAGTGTAGTAGCCTACAGCAGTGAATAGTGTAGTAGCCTACAGCAGTGAATAGTGTAGTAGCCTACAGCAGTGAATAGTGTAGTAGCCTACAGCAGTGAATAGTGTAGTAGCCTACAGCAGTGAATAGTGTAGTAGCCTACAGCAGTGAATAGGAAATATATACATTGGAGAAACGAAAGGAGAATATAGAAGGAAAACGAATATATTAATATAAAAGTATGTTAGGCCTTGATAACAATATTAATCACAAGCAAAAACGGAACAAGAAATGTAAGGCAATTGAATAAATGAAAGAACTGGAGATGGAGAATGGGGATGGAGAGAAAGTGAGAGAGAAACTTAGCGCTTTTTGCAGATGGAGTGCAAAAGACTGTTTAGGAGTGTAACCGAGTATGATGGAGTGTAAGGGAGTTGTTTGGAGTTGAAAAGAGTTGAAACTGTGTCTAACAGACTTTTCGAATTCAGGACTGAAACTATAAACAGGTGTGATTGTTTTTGAGCCGGCCCAGAATGAGACAGACTCAGCAGAGTGCTACAGAGTATGCAGGGGTTCCACAGAGTTTCTTCAGGAGTCCATGGAGAGTCCACACAGAGTCGCTTCTCTATTACACTCTGCACCAAATTCCTTGAAGTGGGAAGGACCCTTTAGTATTGTATCCAATGTACTAGGTCTAGGTTACTGGGATTATATGATTTCCAAAACCACTTCGTATTCGATAAATCGGGTTTTATGGGTTAAATAAATCAAGGCAACCCGAGCCAAATATCGAAATAACGTCACTGTCTTATTTTACTCTAAAAACTTGCAAAATCCGAGCCAACTTTTGCCAAAACTTCGCTCGGGTTTTCGAAAATTCAGGTTTTATGGGTTTGTAAATCAAGAAAACACAATTAATAACCGCCTTTTTCGACTCTACAACAATTGCAAAACCCGAACCACCTTTTGCCAAAATTTGGCTCGGGTTTTCGAAATCTTGTGTTTTATGGCTTTCCAAAACCTTAAAACCCGAGCCAAGTTTTGCTAAAATACGCTATTATCTCTGTTTTACGCATTTAACCCCTCATTTTTCCTTATCTTCATAGCTCTCCCCACTACCGGGCGGCGTGTCTTAACCTTTAACTAACAGCGATCGTCATATTACGGGAGAGAGAAAATGGGCCAGCTGTACGGTTCCTGTCATATGACGGACGCCATTTTGAGTCTATTATGAGCGCTGAGAAAGAGGCCAGGTGTTGGAGGGAGCATAGGCGTGCTACAACTGCTCGCTACGGCGTCCGGGCACACACTGAAGCCTGACATACGGCTGTCTCACTCATGTGCAGTCTCTCACACAGCAACAACAGCCAATATTGCCAATATTTTACCGATTTTACCCTTCGGTTGCACGATCGTTGCAAGATAACCAGATGTCGAAGAGGGATGATTCAGGTGTCATTGGAAAGCTCTATCATTGCACTTTCACGGATATATAATTGTATTAATACGCTCTGGCTCTTGCTTATGAATGAAAAAGAGCATGGAATGAAGGTAATTTTCAGCAATTATACCCGCCTGGAGCTACGGTTTTCCTAATTTCCTTTTTGAGCTGTCTTGATAGAATCTGATAGTAAATTACTAGGTGATTTTCGCGGTGACCAGTCAACTCAACCAGTAGACCATTTCAACCAGTAGCTCTCAACCAGTGACAATTTAACCCAGACCAACCAAACCAGTGCCAAAATATAGTACTAACCTAACCTAACCATATTGGTTGATTTGGTACTGGTTGAGAACTACTGGTTGAAATGGTCTACTGGTTGAGTTGACCGGTCACCGCGAAAATCACCTAGTTATTTACTATCAGATTCTATCAAGACAGCTCAAAAAGGAAATTAGGAAAGCAAAAAGAAATTATGAAATCAAGATAGCCAACGACTCAAAAATTAACCCTAAAGCTTTTTACCAACTATTTAAATCTAAAGTTGAGATATAATAGGTCCCCTTAAAACTTCGATAGGAAAAATGACAGAAAATTATTTAGAAATGTGCAGTACATTAAATAGTCATTTTCTTTCCGTTTTCACTAATACAAATTTGGCACAGTTCCCAGAAGTCCGTAAGGTATATAGCGATAGTATAGAAAATTTGTTAAGTATGGTTACTATAAGTAGAAATTATGTGCTAAAGGAAATTGACAGACTGAAACCTCAGAAATCGCCCGGTCCTGATAAGGTATATGCTAGAGTATTAAAAGAATACAGAGATGAGTTAAGGGACAATATGTATTTTAGGTCACATATGAGATATAATTCTCTATGTGTTTTCTATAACTTTGTCTTACAGTATTAATCATCGCAATATATGTCTTTACCGCTGCAAATTGTATTATTTTTCCTTAGACTTTGTGGGTTAAATAAGGGTGGAAGAAAAAATGGTGGCCATCTTGGATCTAATATTTTTAACTTTTTCACCAAATTCATGGTATTTTGTCATCTTCTATATCTAGCGACTACATTCATGGCAGAGGGACGTGTCTAGATGGTGCTCTGCCTCCTCAGCCCTCACCTCTGATGTCAGGATGGATATACAGTATATAGCTAGTGATCTTGAGTATTAAGATTATTTTAATATTTGTATTAACAAAATGTATTCTGTTGTGCCTTTTAAGCATACATGAGATAAGACAAAATGGGTGATAGTGCTACAGGAACTATTCAAAAGAGAACCACCCGCTCAGCCCAAACAGCTGTTGAACAAACAGCTGTCAATAAACCCACGGCAGAGAAGAAGGCCAGCCATCCAAAGACATGAAGAAATAGAGGCGGTAGCATCTCGCATTCTGATGAGAAGGTATATTGTGTTTGGGGGGATCACCAGGAAAGTGTGGCAAACTTATCAAAGGGAATGATTGTGCTTTGTTGTTTTTCATGCTCGAAAGGGTTCCATATTGAATGTCAAAACCTTAGCCTTAAGAGATATGAACTAATGCAGGAAGCCGAACTGGAGTCAACTGATAAGGATGAACCTGAGGACAACCCATTGTATTGTTATGCATGTAGGTATGTTCAATCCTCATTAACAAGTTTTTTAACTAGGGTAAAATAATAAACTTGAGAGTGTAATGACTTCCTTTAAAGAGGAGGTTATTTCCAGAATCGAGGAGATCAAGATAGAATGTGTTGTGCATTTTTTTTTTTTTTTTTTTTTTCTATGTGATTGAGGGAGGCAAAAGGCATAACTGCCTATAGCGAGTGCCTCCCCCATAGTTGAAAGAGTGACAGGGCCAAAATCAAGGGACGTTCGAGCCAAAATGCCTGGACACACGGAGTTTGAAGCAATTTAAGTCATAGGAAGAGGGAAAGACTGATTCTGGGAGAGAGTTCCAGAGCTCAGATGTTGAGTAGAAGAAAGTTTGAGAGTAACGTTTCACTCTTGGGTTGGAGAGTTGCACAGAGTAGGGGTGGGATTGAGTTGCAAGACGGGTACCACGTGCCCTACGTAAAGGAGGTGGTATGCACTGGGATAGCTCTGAGGAACACTGATTATTATAGTAGCGATTAGAATAGCGAGAGAGATGCAACATTGCGGCGGAGAGAGAGAGATTGCAGAGAGTTGGTGAGTGGACGGGAGTTAATGATACGAAAGGCCTTCCTTTCAACTTTGTCTAGGAGAGCGGTGTGTGAGAGGAACCTCCCCACACATGTGAACAATACTCAATACAAGGGCGCACTATGCCCCTGTACAGAGCAAGAAGCTGTGCAGGGGAAAAGAACCCCCTAAGGCGGTTGAGCACACCCAGCTTCTGGGAGGCTGCCTTAGCAAGACTGGTAATATGGTCCTTCCAAATGAGAGCAGAAGAAAAAGAGACACCAAGAATATTGAGAGAAGATGAAGGGTTGATTTTTGTATTGTTGAAGAATAAGGGATAGTCCGCTGGGAGATCCTGACGGGTAGATAGATGGAGAAATTGGGTTTTGGAAGCATTAAAGTTAACAAGGTTTTCTCTGCCCCAATTGGAAATAGTATTTAGATCAGAATTTAAGAGTTCTACGGCTTCATTACGTTTGTCGTTGAGGGATTGCTGGCTGGGGCGTTCTGAAAAAACTAATGGAGTAGTGTAAGGTTGAGTCGTCTGCGTATGAATGGATGGGAATTAAGGTACAGTTAAGGAGATCATTTATAAAAATTAGAAAGAGAATAGGAGATAGGACAGAGCCCTGAGGAACACCGGAGTTTATAGGGTGAGGAAGTGAACAATGGCCGTCCACAACCGCAGCTATGGAACGGCCGGAAAGGAAATTAGAGACAAAGGCACAGATGGAGGGATAGAAACCGAAGGAGGGTAGTTTAGAAATTAAAGATTTATGCCAGACTCTATCGAAGGCTTTCGATATGTCTAGTGCAATAGAAAAAGTCTCACCGAAGTCCCGAAAGGAGGATGACCAAGAGTTAGTAAGATATGAAAGAAGATCACCAGTAGAGCGACCCTTAAGGAAGCCATACTGGCGATCTGAGAGCAGATTATGAGAAGAGAAATGCTTAAGAAATTTGGAAGCAAGAATAGTTTCAAAAACTTTAGAAAGACAAGAGAAAAGAGCAATTGGACGATAGTTGGAGGGTTGAGAGCGGTCACCCTTCTTTGGGACAGGTTGAATGTGAGAAAACTTCCAGCATGAAGGGAAGACGTTAGAGGATAGACAGAGACGAAAGGAGTTTGCCTAGGCAGGGAGTCAGCACGGAAGCACAGTTTTTGAGAACAACAGGAGGAACACCGTCCGGACCGTACGCCTTATTAGTGTTAAGCCCAGAGAGGGTAGAAAGTACATCTTTAGAAGAGATTA
Organism: Paralithodes platypus; assembly: GCA_032716605.1. Taxonomy (NCBI): domain Eukaryota; kingdom Metazoa; phylum Arthropoda; class Malacostraca; order Decapoda; family Lithodidae; genus Paralithodes; species Paralithodes platypus. The sequence goes on along the minus strand of CM064560.1, from coordinate 12,942,283 downwards.
GGATATTAGGCATAAGTAAGAGAGAGGAGGGCGGAGAGGGAGGAATAGCACCGGAATCATCCAAGGTGGAGTTTCTAGCAAAAGTTTGAGCGAAGAGTTTAGCTTTGTCAGAGGAAGAAGTGAAGGTTGTGCCATCAGAGTGGGAAAGGGGAGGGAAAGACGAGGAAGAGAAATTGTTGGAGAGGTTTTTGGCTAGATGCCAGAAAGCTTGGAAGAGCTAGAGTTGGATAGATCAGTGCATTTATTATTGATGAAAGAGTGTTTGGCAAGTCGAAGAACAGATTTGGCTTGATTCCGGGCAGAAACATATGAAGAATGAGAGTCTTGAGTTTTTAAGGCGTCGGTACCGTTTGAATGCTTCCTCCTTATTGCGGACAGCAGTAGAACAGGCGTGAGTAAACCAAGATTTTTTAGCATTAGTCTGAGAGAAAGAGAATGGAATGTATGCTTCCATGCCCGATAGGATTACCTCGTTAATGCGTTCAGCACTCTCCGAGGGTCCTCGGCCATGGAAGCAGAAATCATTCCATGGGAAATCAAAGAAGTACTGCCGAAGAGCCTCCCAGTCGGCAGCGCCAAAGTGCCACAAGCGCCGCCGGCTAGGAGGATCGGGTGGCTGTACTGGAGAGATAGGACAGGTGACAGAGATAAGTTTATGGTCGGAGGAGCCCAAAGGAGAGAAAAGATCGACAGTATAAGAAGAAGGGTTAGAAGTTAGAAACAGGTCAAGAATGTTGGGCCGATCTCCGATGCGATCCGGGATACGGGTGGGTTGCTGAACTAACTGCTCTAGGTCATTTAGAATAGAAAAGACGTAGGCTTGTTCACCAGGTGGATCAGTAGTGTGAGAGGAGAGCATTGGCGGTGGTGAACGTTGAAATCTCCTAAGATGGAGATTTCTGAGAAAGGAGAAATGGATAGAATGTGTTCCACTGTAGAGTTTAGATAGTCAAAGAATTTAGGAAAGTTGGTAGAGTTAGGGGAAAGATAGACAGCACAGAAATATTTAGTAAGAGAATGACAGGAAAGTTTGAGCCATAAAGTTGAGAATTCAGAGGAGTCGAAATCGGGAACACGAGAGCAAGTGAGTTTGTTGTGCACATATGCACAACATCCGCCTTTGGCTTTGAAACTAGGATAGAGAAAGTAGGAGGATACAGAGAAGGGGTTGCTGGATGTTGCTACAGACACCTGGGTTTCGGGTGCACAGTGAAATGCACAGTGAAATGTGAAAACATTATTGATGATAAGGTTCAAGAGGCTATTAAGGAAGAAATCGGAAAGGTAAAAAGGAAGTCTAACCTAGTCATGTTTGGTATCGGAGAATCCCATGGCATAACAAATGAACAAAGAAGGAGAGAAGGTTAGGTTGTTAGGTTAGGGTAATGACAAGATATGATTTTTGGGGGGCATATTTTAATATTGCTAAATAATGGGTAAAGCGGGCATTTGCAGAAGGAAAAGGAAATCGGAAAGGTAAAAAGGAAGTCTATCCTAGTCATGTTTGGTATCGGAGAATCCCATGGCATAACAAGTGAACAAAGAAGGAGAGAAGACTTGCAGAAAGTGCAGGACTTGGTGATTAGTAACTTAAATTAAATTCATGTAGTTCCTAAAGAAGCCACCCGTTTGGGAAGCTTTAATAGGGATACTAGTAGACCTAGACAAGCGTTTTTTTCAGGATGAAGGTGAAGCTTGGAGAGTTCTCCGTTAGGCCAAGACACTCAAGAATAATCTTGTTGTGAATGTGCACAATATATTAATTACAAAATATCTAACACCTGTCGTGAGAACAAAGGAGCAAGAACTCATATCCGAGTTCAAGAAATGAAGGGATATGAGTCGCAGGTGATATAATGGGAAAACCTGGATCAATCACAAGGGTAAAATAGTTGAGCAGCGACAGAACACACAGGAACATGCACATAACCAACAGGATACAAAACAAGACCCAACAACTAAGGAGCTATCATCCTGAAGACCTACCAGGACAAAATGTAACAGGCAAACGAACAGTACAGGGACCAATCAAGCCATTTAGCAGAACACATCCTGCATTTTTCAAATCAACCAGAGAACAATGGTACAGGAGTAGTTCCATCAGGACATGATCAACAAATCATTTCGACAGAACATGACCAACAGCTGGATAATCCACCAGAAATGGATCAACAGCTGGGCAACCAACCAGGACAAATAGAAGACCCTACGGCCTCGACAAATCAACCTACTGAACAGCAGGCAACTGGGATTGTGTCACAGGAAGAAATCCCTTTAGATCAAAGTCAAATTTAAAATCACAAATTTGGGAAGCAGAGGAGGAGAACTGTACGCTGAGGGTACTGTACACTAACTTAGATGGGATTCTCAACAAAGCAAATGAAATTACATGTTTCACAACTTCTAATAACCCAAAAATAATGGGTTTTTGTGAAACAAAAATTAATGGTACAGTGGACAACACTGTATTCCCCACTGGGTATGAAATTTATAGGAATGGCAGAAATAGGCATGGTGGAGGTGTATCTCTCCTAATTAAGAGTTCTCTAAATCCTACAGTATGTGAAGAATTGACAAACCTGAACCTTGAGGACCAGTGCTGGTGCTGGGTAATACCCAGCAACAAAACTAAACTATTAATTGGACTAGTTTATAGATTCCCTAATGCTAGGGATAACATTAATGAAGACTTTTTAAAAGTTTGAATTTAGCATGGGATAATGCAGGTTGTAATCAAGTCATAATCATGGGGGACTTTAATTTCCCTAGGATTAAGTGGCAAACATGAGTCGTAAACGGAGGTCCAGAGAGCAACCAATTTAAGTTTTATAACTGCTGTCAAGATTTGTTTCTATATCAACATGTGAATGAATGGACAAGGCAAAGGGGTACAGATGAGCCATCATGTCTTGATTTGGTATTTACTAAAAGCGAGGATGAAATCTCACAGGTAAATTACCAACCAGGTTTTGGCAACTCGGATCACAGCGTACTGTATTTTCAGGTAGCTGTTGAAGGAACTATGCAAAATTTGGAGATGGATACAAAGTTAAATTACCACAAGGCCGACTTTCACAAAATGAGGAGCTTATTGGAGGAAAGAGATTGGCAATCCACATTTGAAATGGGTAATCCAGATCAATGGTATGATTAATTCTACACCATTTTACACAAACTAGTGAAGTTAATAGTACCAAAATGTATGTCCCATTCTAACATGTCCAGACCCAAATGTTTTAATAGTGAAGTCACCCAAGCTACTAAGAAGAAACAATTAGCTTTTGAACGGTTAAAAAAAGACCCACTGAAGAGAGAAGAGAATCATATAAAGTGGCGAGAAATCACACTACAAATGTTGTGAGAACAGCCAAGAGAGACTTTGAAAAAAAGGTAGCCCAAGAAGCAAAAACTAACCCAAAAGGATTCTACTCCTATGTGCGTAGCAATACTACCATCAAGCCAGGGATCACCAAAATCAAGAAAGAGGATGGATCACTGACCAAGGATGACCTGGAGACAGCGGAAGTGTTAAATGAAGCCTTCTAAAAAGTCTTTACAGTCGAAAATGATGAAGATATCCACCCAGACATAGAAGGGCCGAATATTCCCCAAATAACTATGACACGAATTAGCGTACAGGAAGTAGAAGCAGAGCTAAACCAACTCAACGAGGACAAAGCCGCAGGTCCAGATGAAATATCACCCAAATTTTAAGGTGATGTGCGGACATTCTAGCAACTCCATTGGCAAAGATTTTCAATGGATCTCTCTACACTGGAATATTTCCTAGGTATTGGAAACGAGCAGATGTTGTACCCAAATATAACAAAGGTAGCAAGATTGACCCACTAAATTACAGGCTTGTCTCTCTCACTAGCATGCCACTGAAGGAGTTAGAAAAGATGATCAAGTGCAGAATAGTCGAACATGTGGACACACATGGCATAATAAGGACAGTTTTTTTTTACATCTACAAATTAACTTGAATTTTATGACAAAGTGACAAGAGAGACTGATAAAGGGAGTTGTGTCGATGTCTGCTTCATGGATCTGCCCAAGGCGTTTGACTCTGTCCCTATCAAACTACTTTGTCATAAAATAAGGAAGTATGGCTTCGGAGGTAAATTGAACAGTTGGATTGGAAATTATCTGGGAGGCAGAACTCAGAGAGTTATGGTCAAAGGCCATGTTTAATCATGGAGGGAAGTGTACAGTGATGTTCCACAGGGTTCTGTCTTGGGGCCCTTGCTGTTCATCTTCTATATTTATGATATATCTGAGGGACTAAGTTCACTGAGTATAACCTTTGCTGATGACACCAAGTTAGCTAGTACATGTAACTCCCCAGCAAAGACCCAAGCTCTACAGGATGACATGAGTGAGTTCAACTGCAGACTGGCCATGTGGAAGCTTAAACTGAATATTGACAAATGCCATATGCTACACCTGGGAAAAAATTACACAAAAACCAGTTATAAGTTGGAGGATGTGACGCTCTCGGCTAAAGAGCAAGCAAAGGATCTATGTATTACGGTAAGCTCTTCATTAAAATTCCATGAGCATGTTGCTGAGGTTACCTCAAAGGCTAACCAGCTACTTGGTACAATCAAGAGAAACTTCAGCTGTAAAAATAAAGATGTTATGCTTCCCATAGTGAGACCTAGGGTAAAATATGCAATTAAGTTCTGGAGACCTCATTATGTGATGGATATCTCACAAATGGAGAGAATACAGCAAAGGGCCACCAAGATGATTACTGGCATGAATGATATCTCATATGAAGAAAGAATTTGGCAACTTAATTTAATAACCTTAGAGGAACGAAGGGATCGGGGAGACATGATTTTGGCATATTCACTGCTCAACAAAACCTCAGCTTTCAACTGCAAAGAAATTTTCAAGAAGAGAGATCAAGATAATGGACGCGACATCCGAGGCCACTCTCAAAGACTGGTAATTCCTTCAGCAAACCATGACAAGAAAATTCTTCTACAGTGTTCGAACGCCCTAGATGTGGAACAGATTGCCAGATTATGTAATTGCTGCCACGAATGTAAACGACTTCAACAAATAAACATGATAAACATTTTGAGTATATAATGGCACAACAGGCTCTAAACATTTACAGTTAAATTAATGAAGGAAGTAGACTGTAAAATTGATACGGATAATCTTAAAAAGCTCTGCTTATATATCCGTCAAAACATTACTGGCGAGTCATTATTACTGGTGAGTCAATGCTAACCGAGCGGGGGTCTGGGGGCGGCAGCCCTAAGGCTAGGTTAGGTTGTTAGGTTGGGGTAATGACAAGATATGATTTTCGGGGGCATATTTTAATATTGCTAAATAATGGGTAAAAAGGCATTGCAGAATGAAAAACACCTTAAAACACACTAATCATTGAAGGAACTGATGAGAAAAAGGATTTTAATAAAAAAAAAAAAAAAAAAGTATGTGATCTAAAATGCATATTGACCTAGTTAAGTTACCCATTAATATTTCTATTTAACAAGTCATTAGAACCAGGCTTAGTTCCAGAAGCTTGGAAGCTTGCAAATGTAGTTCCGATCTTCAAAAAAGGTAATACATCAATAACATCCAATTACCGCCCTATTAGTCTCACATCAGTCAAAGGAAAGTTGCTAGAGTCAATTGTTGCTAGGAAAATTGGAAACCACTTGGAAACATTTAATTTAATCAATTCTTCTTAGCATGGATTTACTCAGGGACGTTCTTGCCTTACTAATTTGCTTAGTTATTTCTCAGTGCTATATGAAGCAGTATATGAGTCATATGATATATTATATTTAGATTTTAGTAAAGTTTTTGACAGAGTCCCTCATGAGAAATTGATGAGAAAGGTTGAGGCACATGGAATAGGTGGGTATTTGTTGGGATGGATTAGATCATAGCTAATTGGTAGGAAGCGGAGAGTCAGCATAAATGGTGTCAAGTCAGAATGGGGAGCACTCAATAGTGGTGTCCCCCAGGGATCTGTATTAAGTCCTCTGTTGTTTGTTATATACATAAATGACCTTGATTTAGGTATATCTAGTACGATAAGTAAATTCGCAGACCATACCAAAATGGGAAGACAAATATTCAGATAGCGACATAAAGTGCCTCCAAAGGAATCTAGATACCTTACACGAATGGTCAGTAAATTGGCAGCTGAATTTTAACATTGACAAATGCAAGGTATTAATGATAGGGAAGATAATACAATTTCAAAATATACACTAGCTAATATGGAATTAGAGAACTCAGACTGAGAAAGATCTAGGTGTGTTTGTTAGCAATTATTTGAAACCTAGAAAACAGTGTATAAGCGTTCGTAACAAGGCAAACAGGATTCTCGGGTTCATCTCTAGGAGTGTGAGTAACAGAACTGCATATGTTATCTTAAAACTTTACTTGTCATTAGTGAGAACCCATATGGATTATGCTGTTCAATTTTGGTGTCCTTATTACAGAATGGACATAGATTCCTTGGAGAGAGTACAACGTAGAATGAGAAAAATTATCCATAATATTAGGAATCTCCTATATAAAGAAAGGTTGACGAAATTAGGCTTACATTCGTTAGTTAGAGAGACACAGAGTTAGAGGGGATATGATAGAGGTGTTCAAGTGGGTTATTGGGATTAATAAAGGGGACATGAATGATGTGATGTACTAACGCTCAGTGATAGCGAAAGAACTCGAACAAATGGTTTCAAATTAGATAAATTACGTTTCAGAAAAGATATAGGCAAATATTGGTTTGGTAATAGAGATGTAGATAGGTGGAATAAGCTACCAAGTGCTATAGTGGGATCAAGAATGATAGAGAGCTTTAAGATAAAATTATTTAGGCATATGGACAAGATGGGTTGGGTGTGAGGAGGACCTGACGGATGTGGGCCAATCGGCGCTCTGCAGACCCCGTTTTCTAACCTCTGACCGTTCTGGTGAGGTCGGTCCTCATGGTGTTAGTGAGCTGGGCCTATAATTAGGCCTTATAATTAGGGTTGGGTGTGAGAGGGATCTGCCTTGTGTGGACCAATCGGCTTCCTGCAGATTCCTATTTTCGTATGTTGTTATGTAGACTCGCAATAATATTCTCAAGATCGTCTGCATGGAGGATTTGCGATTTAAAGATCTTTGAAAAAACCCGATATGACCTAAAATAAATCGCGCATAAACACACACAATTTTGTCGACTTTCCTCGGTAAGGGTTGTGGCAGCAAGCGTATAGTTGCTTTGTTTATAGTAAGTTTACGCTCTCGTTAATGATCCCATCTAATATGACTTTTTTCCAAAATTATCGGAAAATGTTTAATTTAATATCACAAATTTCCGAGTGTTTTTTATATATTTGTTATGTTCATTTGCATCAATATATAGTGTTTGTAATTAATTAGATTTCTCGGAAAAACATTTTCCCCATTATCGATCGATGTAAAGACATAGTGGGGAGGCCTATGAAGATCATGGAAATTAACATAAGAACATAAGAAAATGGGGGTCTGCAGAAAGCCGATTGGCCTAAGCAAGGCAGATCCCTGTCCCACACAACCCCAGTTCAATTACAAAGCCCAATTATAGGCTCAACACTCTAATACCCTGAGGATCATCTTACCAAAACGGTTAGAGATTAACGCAGGATTATGGGGGTATGCAGAGTGCTGATTGGCCCAACCCGGCTGATCCCCCTTCACACCCAACCTTTCTCGTCCATATGCTTATCCAATTTTATCTTAAAGCTCCCTACCGTTTTAAACCCCACTATAGCACTTGGTAGTCCATTCCACGCATCTACAACTCTGTTACCAAACCAATATTTGCCTATATCTTTTCTGAAACGAAATTTATCTAATTTGAAACCATTGGTACGAGTTCTTTCGCTTTCACTGAGCTTTAGTACATTTGTCATGTCCCCTTTGTTAATCCCACTAACCCACTTGAACACGTCTATCATATCCCCTCTAACTCTGCGTCTCTCTAACGAATGTAAACCTAATTTCTTCAACCTTTCTTCATACGAAAGATTTCTATTATTATGGATCATTTTTGTCATTCTACGCTGTACTCTCTCCAATGAATCTATGTCCATTCTGTAATAAGGACACCAAAATTGGATAGCATAATCCATATGGGGTCTCACTAATGACAAGTAAAATTTTAAGATAACATCAGCAGTTCTGTTACTCACACTCCTAGAGATGAACCCGAGAATCCTGTTTGCCTTATTACGAACGCTTATACACTGTTTTCTAGGCTTCAAATCATTGCTAACAAACACACCTAGATCTTTCTCACAGTCTGAATTTTCTAATTCTAAATTAGCTAGTTTATATTTAACATTTGTATGCATCTTCCCTATCTTTAATACCTTGCATTTGTCAATGTTAAACTTCATCTGCCAATTTACTGACCATTCATGTAAGGTATCTAGATCCCTTTGGAGGCACTCTATATCGCTATCTGAATCAATTGATCTCCCCATTTTAGTATCGTCTGCGAATTTACTTATCCTACTAGTTATACCTAAATCTAGGTCATTTATGTATATAAGAAACAACAGGGGACCTAATACCGATCCCTGGGGGACACCACTTTTGACTGCTCCCCACTCTGACTTGGTACCATTTATGCTGACTCTCTGTTTCCTACCAATTAGCCATGACCTAATCCATCCCAACAACGATCCTCCTATTCCATGTGCCTCAACCTTTCTCATCAATCTCTCATGAGGGACTCTGTCGAAAGCTTTACTGAAATCTAAATAAATAATATCATATGACTTGTCACTATCTACTGCTTCATATACCTCTGAGAAAAAGCTAAGCAAATTAGTAAGGCAAGAACGTCCCTGAGTGAATCCATGCTGAGAAGAATTTATTAAGTAAAATTTTACTAAGTGGCTTCTAATTTTCCTAGCAATAATAGACTCTAGCAACTTTCCTATGATTGATGTGAGACTAATGGGACGGTAATTGGATGCTATCGATTTATCACCTTTTTTGAAGATCGGAACTACATTTGCAAGCTTCCAAGCTTCTGGAACTAAACCTGTTTCTAAAGACTTGTTAAATAAAAATGCTAATGGGCTACTTAACTCATCTCTGCATTCTTTTAATACTCTAGCATATACCTCGTCAGGACCAGGCGATTTTTGAGGTTTCAGTCTGTCAATTTCCTTAAGCACATAATTTCTACTTATTCTAACTGTACTTAACATATTTTCTATACTATCACTATATACCATATTGACTTCTGGAATCTGTGCCAAATTTTCATTAGTGAAAACGGAAAGAAACTGACTATTTAATGTACTGCACATTTCTAAATCATTTTCTGTTATTTCTCCTATTGAAGTTTTTAGGGGGCCTATTACATCTCTAACTTTAGATTTATATAGTTGGTAAAAAGCTTTAGGGTTATTTTTTGAGTCACTGGCTATCCTTATTTCATAATTTCTTTTTGCTTTCCTGATTTCCTTTTTAACCTGTCTTGATAGAGTCTGATAGTATATATGTAGATGATTTTCGCCTTTCTTTATTTTTCTATATATTCCTTTCTTTTTTCCTATAAGATCTATTAGCTTATTAGTCATCCATTTTGGTTGGTTCTGCGGCGATCTAAATTTTCTTTTAGGGATATATTTATTTTGAGCATTGTGGAGTGAAGCAATAAACTGGTTATATGTAGGTGGCAAGTTTAACTCTGGCATATCCTGACTTAATTGCTTAACAATAGGGTCCACCCTTAAGTCTCTTCTTAGCCCACCATAATCGGCTTTTCTGAAATCTGGGATAAGTGTCGTATTCTCTTTAGTATTCCCTGTCCATTGTATATTAAAATAAATAGATTTATGATCGCTATTTCCTAGGTGGTCACCAATCTCTACATCAGTTATCATATGTTCATTGTTACTGAAAACTAAATCAAGAATATTAATACCTCTAGTTGGCGTATCTATGAATTGAAATAAAAAACTATCTTGTACAACCTCAATAAACTCTACTGAATCGGAGTCGCCTATTTGGTGCTGCCAATCAATGTTCGGAAAATTAAAATCCCCCATAATGCACACATTGCTAAACCTTGATGCTATTTTAATTTCCTCCCATAACGATGTTCCGCCATTTCTACTCATATTAGGCGGTCTATATATAACTCCAATAACTATGGTCTCACTACCTTCGTTAACCTCTACCCAAACACTTTCATTATCATTATTTAGTCTAATACCTGATTTAATACAGCTTTTTAATGTACTCCTGACAAACACTGCTATACCCCCGCCCCTCCTACTTGTTCGGTCATATTTAAACAAACTATATCCTGGAATATCAAATTCTGCTAAAAAATGCCTAGATTCTGTATTAATCCACGTTTCAGTTAGCGCTATTATGTCTATATTTTCTGTGCTAACGAGTGCTCTAAGTTCGTTCATTTTGTTACATAAACTCCTACAATTTGTATAATATACCCTCAACCTATTACTTTTATTTGCAACTAATTTTCTATTGTTTTTAGCTAACTTATTATTTCCTGTTGAACTACTAGCTCTAGACGGAAATTCTGCTCTATCAGTAATCTCATCTTTACTATCAGTTACATGTGTAGTGTTATCGATAATACTATTACACATCACTATATTCGCACTATCTTGACTGATTATTTCTATTTTACTCACTGGTTTGTCACATGACGTACCTGCTCCATATGGAGACAGTATTTTACTTACACACCCAGGTTTTTTTAACGAAACCCCGCAACAATCTTGTCCAGTGAGCTGGCCAAGGTCGAAACTCCTAGTCGAGAAAGATGTACTCCATCCTGGGCATACAGTTCATCCTTACCATAGAAGTGGGTCCAGTTATCTAGGAATGGTATTGACTTTGCCTTGCAATACTTCTCCAGCCGGCTATTTACACCAATAGCCCTGGAGGACCATTCCTTCCGTACCCCTCTTCTTGGCAGGATACTGTGTACCACAGGAAATCCACCCTTCTCCTTGATCCTCTCCAGCATTTCCTGGTACTTGGTCAGCAACTCCTCAGTCCTGCATCTCCATATGTCATTGGATCCCGCGTTGATGAAGATGATGGGGTCCTCCCCACCCACTTCTAGGACACCATCCATCTTCTCTGCCACCCTCCCGACTCCGGCTCCAGGTAGGCAGACAACTTTACTAACATGAATGTTAGTAGCCCCGTCAAGGTACCTAACCATTGAATCACCGACAATGAACTTAGCTTTTTTCCGTTGTCCGCGTGTAGCAGGAGTTGTAGCAGCAACAGCAGCAGACTTCCCCCCCTCCCCTCTCACTGCCTCGATGATCGCCACTTCCTCGCCATCACTCTCATCAGCCAAGGTGCTGAAGTTGTTGTGGGTCTTGAGTGGCTGCCTTTTCAGCTTGCAGGCCGTTGCACTGGTTGACACCACTTTCCAAGGGGCTTCACGATCCCTGGGAACACTTCCGGTAGCCTCACACTTCTTCTCCGCCATAGCTAGTCTCAAGGCCAAATTTTCATCTTTGAGACACTGAATCTCCTGCTCCACACTCTCCAGTCTTTCTTGCAAAGCAAGACAAAGCTGGAGAGTATGGGAGGAGACAGCAGACTCATCAACAACAGCCAATTGCGGGGTAAAAGGCGTAACAATGCGATAATAAGGTTTTGACACGAAACCTGGCTTGAGTTTTCATTAATATGACAGCCATAAAACCCGAAATTTGAAAAATCTGAGCAGCTTTTGGCAAAAGTTGGCTCGTGTTTATCGATTTTTCAGAGTAAAAAACAAAAAACAAAACAGTTACCTAATTTCGAAACTTGGCTCGGGTTTTCCGTTTTTTAAATTGTTAAAACTCCCAAAATGGAAAACCCGAGCAAAGTGTTGTCAATAGTTGGCTCGGGTTTTTCGAGTTTTTCAGAGTAAAAAACGCCAGTTACTTAATTTCGAAACTTGGCTCGGCTTTTCCGTTTTTTGAAACTCTTAAAACCCCCAAAATGGAAAACCCGGGCCAAGCTTTTGCAAACTTTAGCTCGGGTTACCTGATTTTTGAGAGTAAAAAAACCCAGTAAACTTATTTTGGATCTGGTTTTCCGTTACTTGAAACCCATTAACAAATTTGAAAAAGTCGAGCCGACTTGTGACAAAAGTTGGCGCTGGTTTTGCGATTTTTTAAAGTAAAATAACACGTCATCTAATATAGACCTAGGACGTTGGATACAATACTAACCCTTACCTACCAGGTAGTACGTGTTTTAGTAGCTAGTAGGTGTTTTACATAAGTAGCCCTTACCTACCAGGTAGCAAGCGTTCCTAGCATCTAGTTTAGTTGGTCAATATTTACGAAACACACCACAGCTATTTAAAAGAAAAAAAAAAAAAAAATGGGGGGGGGGGTTTGTTATTTTTATGGTTTATAAGCTTTCTATAATAAAATTATTTCATGGAAATTAGTATTTACCCATTATCAAAGAATCTAAAAACACAGCCCCCGATAGTGGGAAGGGCTATGAAGAATAGGGAAATTGAGGGGTATAAAGCGTATAAAGCGAATATGTTGCGTATGTAAATAAAAGTTGGCTCAGGGTTTTGCATTTTTTAAATCCATAAAACCCAATTTTGTTTACGAAAGTTGACTTGGATATCACGGATTTCACGGGGTGGAGTGGGTAATAGCCTATGTTATAAAATTAGTCAGCTTTGAGGAGACATTAGCCTAACCTAACAACCTTACCTAACCTATCCTAGTATTATGGGTGGGGGCTGCCGCCCCCACACCCCCGCTGTTTGGGTAAAACTTGTTACGACCTGGCACTCGGGTACACAAGGGCTCTCAATCAGGACTCTAATACGGCTCGCTGCCACAACGGAAACACACGATCCCAACCCCTGAGTACTGCCAGCCGAACAAAAAACACCAATACCCTCCAGAGTTCAATCTGCTATAACGGGGTATACAAGAACTCGGTACTAGTGTTCAACAACAGACTAATAAAGAGACAGGAATTCTCTAGTCTGGTCAACAATCAAACAAAGAAGTAAGAAACAACAACACCAAAGAATAGTGTTGGCCGAAGCCGAAGTAATCCACCCTTGACTAAGAACTTAAGAAGTCCTCCACCCTCTACTTCGGATCGGCACTATTACGTTACGTTAATTAATAGTCCTTAAGCATCGAGCAAGGAATCTTCTGAAAAAAGTTAGATGCTTCTCGGATGCTCGTAAGAAGTACGTATCGGATTTTGAACAGTAATTCAATAAGAAAAACACTGGCGATTAAATACTATTACAGGTTTAAATTGGCATAAGAATAATTAAAAGAATATGCAATAGTAAATGGCAAACATTAAAAAGAAGTACTCCGCAAATGCAACGGCAATAGCCTACTCGGATTGTGCTCGTGGGCCACTAATCACTAAAGTAGCCAAGCTTGCAACACATGAAATCAATAGTGCATAAACAATATCATACATAAGGAAAGCTTCAATACTATTCTGTATCTACTAATCGAGTAAAGTCTAGCTGGGGTACTGTGGGCAAAAGGTAGCAGTGACTGAGCAAAAACGGCTCGTAGCCTAGCGAAGTCCTCACAACTGTTTAAAGTATTACGTTAACACTAACAAGTGCACTTTGAGAAATCCAGATCCCTTGTATCTGGTTTTCTCCCGGCTCCTTGACAAAGTAAAAACAAGCTGTTAATAAAATACAGGGTGGTTAGGCTCTTGCCCTCACGCACTGTAAATTATTAACTCAACACAGTCAGCCGCGAAGACAACCTAGGCTTCACTGAACCGAAACGAGTATGCAGGTTTATCGCTTAACCACTGCATCAAACAACAACTCGTAACACAGAAAAGCCTTACCCCAGTCTAGCATTACCTAGACTAGCAGAAACCAGGAAAAATAATAACACACAGGGAAATGCATAGACAAGTGCAACAAACATAAATCAATCCTATTCTAAGTTAACCCTTCCAAAATAGGCTATCTAATAGGCATGTATCTCATGAGAACTCAAGCGATAATACGTTGGCTGACTAGCTCTGCACCAACGGGACCATGGAAGTTAAAAAGGGTAGGGAAAAGAGGAGATAAGAATGTAAGGTAGTAGAGAAAGTTCACATCAGTCAGAAGAATATATAGTTAGCAAGGGAAATGAGAAGTCGCTCTGCCTAATGAGTTCTGATCAAAAAATGGCTAGACTTCCCTTTTTATACTCGGCCCTCTAGTGAGCCCAACGTGAACTACTAAGGACCGCCCACTGACAATCATTACGTAATTTCTCTCTCTCCTCTGGGATAGACAAAGGCTTTCCTAGCACTGAGGGGAGGGGGGAGGGGAGTGCTAGTGAGTTAGGCCCACCTCCCGCATGGCGCACCCACTGACCCCCAACTGTGGCTGCCGCTTCTCCCATCATTACAAATAAGTTTTACACACAATACTTATAACTAATGATATAAAATAGAACTCGTTGACTCAGATGAAAACAAAATACATATTCATATTACTTATAGTACAACGGCTCACATGAACTAAGTTAGGAAACTCTACATAGACTACAGCCAAAGTTCCTGCCCTGACGATCCTAGCGAGAGTGGGGCATGACTAGGCGTTCTGTACAGCATGCTCACACTGGACATGCGTCACACCTCCCCCAAGATTTTACTTGCTCAACCCTGAGCTAAAATCTGACAAACACAGAACCCCATCAAGCCCCTCACACCCAGCGACCCAGCGACCGCATGGCACTAAAACAAAGCTGAGTTTATCACCAAAACGCATCTTATTATTAACCAAAAATTCACATTTTATAACTCCTCCCAACAATAGCAAAAAGACACAATATCATGCTCCCAGAGCGAGCTTACAGCAGCTCAGCCGTTTGATAGTTTGTGGACTACTCAAACTCTATAGGCTATGACAAACTTATACGATTACCTATATCAAAAGAAAGAGTTTTTTATATGATTTTTATATTTTAATATGTTTTTCCCGGCTGCACTATAAGGGCAGCCTATTTTCCTCCACTCAAACCCACACACCTGTGATAGCCTACGACTGATCATCCACCCTTGATAAACAATCCGCGATCACATTGTCACATCCAGCAATATGACGGATGTCCAGGTTATACTCCTGCAACATCAAAGACCACCTGGTCAGTCTCATATTGTGATTGTGAAATTGATTCAGGAATCTCAAAGGGTGATGATCAGTGTAGATAACCACGACTGGGCCATAGGCTGGAACATACACCTCGAAGTGCCTGAGCGACAGCACAATCGCCAGTAATTCCTTTTCTATTGTAGAATAGTTCTTTTGTGCAGCATTGAACTTCTTAGAAAAGAAACTTACTGGGTGTTCCACACCTTCATTGTCTGTCTGTAGCAAGACGGCACCAGCCCCTACACCACTAGCATCTGTTGCCAGCTGAAAAGGCCTGTTAAAGTCTGGGGCCCTGAGTATCGGGTGAGTACATAGCAAATGTTTCACCAAAGTGAAAGCCTTTTCACACTCAGGTGCCCACAAAAACTTTTTGTCTTTAGATAACAAATCTGTGAGAGGTGCCAACACCGTTGAGTAACCTTTTATGAAGCGTCTGTAGTAGCCTATCATACCCAAGAATCTCATAATCTGCTTCTTGGTTGTTGGGTGCGGAAATTTATTGATAGCCTGTACCTTGTTCTGAGGAGGGCACACCTGTCCCCTTCCCACTACAAACCCAAGGTACTGCACAGTGGCTTTTACGAAGTCACACTTTGCCAAATTTACTACCAGACCTGCTTCACTAAGTTTCCGGAACAAGGTCTCAAGGTGCTCACAATGGCTCTCAAAGTCGTCATCATAAATGATTACATCGTCCAAATATACGGTGCAATTTGGAATGTCCTTTACAATTTCATTCATCAGGTTCTGAAACGTTGCTGGTGCATTCTTAAGCCCGTAAGGCATAACATTGCACCGGTAGGTACTCCCGTCCACAACAAAACCACATACCTCTTTAGCACGCTCGGACAAAGGTACTTGCCAGTAACCTTTTACTAAATCTACTTTAGACAAAAAACGAGCATTACCAATTTTGTCAACACTATCATCAACCCGAGGAAGAGGATATGGGTTAGTTGGAGTCAAACCGTTTAACCTACGGAAATCAATACAAAAGCGTACCTTGCCATCTGGCTTAGGCTGCAGTGTTACAGGGGAAGTCCACTTAACTGTGCCTTTCTCTATCAACCCTCTACCGAGCATATACTCCAACTCATCCCTCAGAGCTGGTAGTTTTATGGGGGGCACACGGTACGGGATTGACTTAAAGGGTAGATGGTCCCCCACGTCAACATCATGCATAGCCTGAGTAGTGAGGCCTGGGTGTTCAGCAAATACAGTGGGGTATGAACCGAACAACTGACGGATAGCATCAAACTGCGGCTCAGGCAAATGAGCTATAGCCTCGTCAGCCCTTAGGCTCGAGTTCCCCGCCCACTGATCCGCTGAAACATGTTGATCCCAGCTATCCTCCTCTGAAGCTTGACTGTCCCCCTCTCCTTCTCCACCACGGCCGCAACAAGCCAACACAGGGACAGTGAGAGGCTCAGAGGGGCGCCTCACATACTCTTTAATAAGGTTCACGTGACATAACTGGTTCTTTTTCCTCCTGTCTGGAGTGGCAACAAGGTAATCTAAGTCTGAAATTTTTTCTACAATTTTATAAGGTCCAGTGTACTTCGCAGAGAGGGGGTTACCAACCAAAGGCAACAAAATTAATACCTCTTGTCCTACAGTGAACTTCCGGAGCCTCACTTTGCGATCATACCTGTCCTTCATCAAAGCTTGTGATTCTGTCAAATTTCTACCTGCCATCTCCAGACTCTTAAGCATGCGCTCACGGCTTTCAAGCACATACTTTAATAATGGACAAGGCTGCACAGTCCCCTCCCAAATTTCTTTCAGCATGTTAAGGGGGCCCCTGACACGGTGTCCAAAAATCAGCTCGTTTGGACTAAATCCCAGGCTCTCACCAGGTACCTCCCGAGCAGCAAACAGCACATAAGGCAATCCAAGATCCCAATCCATACCGTTGTCAGCACAATAACACCTAAGCATGCTTTTAAGTGTAGCATGCCACCGCTCAAGCACCCCTTGACTCTCAGGGTGATACGCTGACGATACTACTGCTCGTATCCCATGCTGTTGCATTGTTTGCTTGAACATGTTGGAGGTGAAATTAGATCCCTGATCAGACTGAATCTCCTCCGGGTACCCGTACCTTGAGAAGTACCACAACAAGTTACTGACTACCGTCTTAGCCATTCCATTTTTCATAGGGTATGCATCGGGGTATCTAGTGGCAACATCCATTATGGTTAACAAAAATTTATTTCCCGCCTTAGTGGGAGGGAGTGGACCAACCATGTCAACAATAATTTTACTAAAGGGTGGCCCAATCACAGGAATAGGGTGTAACGGAGCCTTAGGAATAACTTGGTTCGGTTTCCCGACACGTTGACAAATATCACAGGAGTTTATCCATGACTGCACATGAGACTTCATCCCCGGCCACCAAAACAATTTCCCCAAAGCCGCCACCGTTTTTCTCACCCCTAGATGTCCTGCCAGTGGTGTGTCATGCGCCAACCTCAGTAGGCTATCCCTGCACTCCCGTGGCACCACCAACTGGTCCACTACTCCGGACCCCTTTTGCCAACTACGTTTAGGGTCTTGAAAACGCCTATAAAGGATGCCTTCTAAATAAAAAAAATCTCCTGGCTGTGCATCGCCGTCCTCGTCGAGCTCTACAGCTCCATTAGCACACGTTTGGAGCTCAGGGTCCTCTAGTTGCAACCGACTTATATCTGAGGGTGCCAAGCGATCTAACTGCTCCCGGAGCAATGCATGACCTTCCCCGATACTGGGCTGCTCCCTCTGTCTCTCTCGATGTACATAACGTTGCTGTCGTGGAGACTCGTCATGCCCAGCCTCGTCACTCTCGATGACAGGCCCAGGGGCTACTCCAGAATTAAGTAATGGTGCTAATACTGAATCACCCAGGAGAGCCGCCGAGTCAAAACTCTTAAAACCAACTCCAGCTTTAGCCTCCTCCTGTTGATCGTTCCTCCGCTGGTCTGAAGGCGGAGGACTAGGCTGTGACACTTTAGCTGCCCGAGCTCGGGTGACAACACACGCCATGGGTTGTGTCTGGCACCGCTCGACCCACTCTTGCTCTTCCCTACTCACGTCGGCCGGCCTCTCGGCAACGACTAAGGGTAGAACCTCGGAAGCGGGCATTGCAAAGTCGTTGCCGAGAAGAAGGTCGACGCCCTCCACTGGCAGTTTCTCCACAATCCCGACATCCAATTCACGTGCCACACCATCCACCTCCAACTCCAACCGCACCAGCGGGTATGACCGAGTTGCATTAATACCCTGCACCACTACCACCCGAGCCGCGTTTATAGGGTAGCCAGTCAAGTTTTTCATCAGAGTCTGGGAAGCACCTGTATCACGCAAGACCTCTACTCCATGCTTGCGCCCCGCCCACATCACGCAACCCCGCCCTCTATGGTCGCAAAAAACATCCTGAGCAGGGTTCGAGCCTCCCAGGTGCTTCTGCATTGGCTGTGCCTCAGCCTCTGACGAACTGCCCCAGGCAAACTCAGATGACTTCGGAGACACACCAATGTTGCAGGCCAAAGACACAGCTGCTGTAGGTGGTTTGCTAGGACAGACTCTTGCAAAGTGCCCCTTTTTATGACAATGATAACACTCCACCTCCCCTTTGGGCTTCCCTTGGTACTGGGAAGGGCCCGGCCCCTTCTTAAATGGGACGGTGCTAGTCTTGTGGTCAGTCTTGGTATCATGGCTCTTGTACTTGTTTGCATAAGGTATATCACTAACTCGGGGGGGTGGGGCGTCACGCCCCTTGTTACCTGCCTCACTACGCTGGGCAGACCCGCACCCACGAATTAGTGATAGCCGGAGGTCAGCCATCTCAGCTGCCTCCTGTAGAGTTTTTGGGTTCTTTTCTTTAATAGTTAAAGTCATTTCTGCACCAGTACACTTATAAAACTGCTCGAGCAGAAACAGCTCAGTCAACTGTTCGGCCGTCTCAGCTTTCTCAGAACGTGTCCAGTTTTTAAGTGCATCTTTTAAGTCCCGGGCATGTTCAAGAAAGGTCACCTCCCTAGTCTTTGTAACACCCCGAAACTTCAATCGATATGTTTCCGGTTGCAACTCGTATGCCCGTAGGACAGCTCTCTTCAATTCTGGGTAGTCAATGCAAGACTCTAAAGGCAGTGCATCATAAGCCTTCAGACCCTTACCCGTAAGTCTTGAGGAGACTAGAGCTGCCCACTTCTCTTCAGGCCAATTATGCTCCCTACATTTCTTCTCAAAACGATTAAAAAATTCTGTGACTTCAGTTTCACTAAATACCGGCACCAATTTGACTAATTGGGCCAAGGACTGTTCTCTTACTTGGCCCTCACGGCCCATCCAAGTCCCTGTCGACTCTGCACGAGACTTATCTAAATCTAATTTAGCACAATATTTCTCCGAGTCGTACTTAAGCTCAGCCTCATGCCTCCTAACCTCAATCTCATGCCTCCTCGTCTCATCCTCCTGCCTCCTGGTCTCATTTTCATGCCTCCTGGTCTCATCCTCCTGCTTCCTAGCCTCAATCTTAGCAAGCTCAAGTCTAAATACCATATCTGGAGACAGACAGGAAGAGGGAGCTGCCACTACTGAAGGAGGGGGGGCAAAAACTGGGGAACCACCATGTGCACCACCCGAGGGCACTCCAATCTGCCAATTCTCATCCCTCTGTGGGAGAGTGCTAACCTCCGGTAACTGAGTGGACGGCACTGTGGGAGTCGAGTGAGAGGGGATCTGGGGAGGAACCCCCCCAAACGCCCTCTCCTCCGAAACCCCATGTCGCCCACGCAACACCCAGGAAATCAGCTCCCCCTTGGACATCCCTACTACATTGGAAATTCCCAAAACCTTGGCTATCAGGTGCAAGCCACAAACATCCACCCCAGTCAGCCTCTCCTCCGTCACGTGGTACCGCTTACTCACAAAAACTCTAGCATCCTCCTCACTGGTTACTAACGGCACACCTTCAAATGGCATCTCTCGCTCATCGTCAGTGCTAATGCACGACATACTGAAGTCCACAAAAAAATTCTCGAGACAAAAGTGTTTAACTTCCTATGCAAGCACTAATTACTAAATTAACTGGAGTCTCTTAAATGCTTTACTAATTGCCATACAAAAACAAATATTCTTCAATATGCACGCTAAAATACAAACAAACAAATGTTGTACAACTCTGCAAAAATTTATACTGTTCACAAAATCCTAAGCAAGGTCGCCATTTGTTACGACCTGGCACTCGGGTACACAAGGGCTCTCAATCAGGACTCTAATACGGCTCGCTGCCACAACGGAAACACACGATCCCAACCCCTGAGTACTGCCAGCCGAACAAAAAACACCAATACCCTCCAGAGTTCAATCTGCTATAACGGGGTATACAAGAACTCGGTACTAGTGTTCAACAACAGACTAATAAAGAGACAGGAATTCTCTAGTCTGGTCAACAATCAAACAAAGAAGTAAGAAACAACAACACCAAAGAATAGTGTTGGCCGAAGCCGAAGTAATCCACCCTTGACTAAGAACTTAAGAAGTCCTCCACCCTCTACTTCGGATCGGCACTATTACGTTACGTTAATTAATAGTCCTTAAGCATCGAGCAAGGAATCTTCTGAAAAAAGTTAGATGCTTCTCGGATGCTCGTAAGAAGTACGTATCGGATTTTGAACAGTAATTCAATAAGAAAAACACTGGCGATTAAATACTATTACAGGTTTAAATTGGCATAAGAATAATTAAAAGAATATGCAATAGTAAATGGCAAACATTAAAAAGAAGTACTCCGCAAATGCAACGGCAATAGCCTACTCGGATTGTGCTCGTGGGCCACTAATCACTAAAGTAGCCAAGCTTGCAACACATGAAATCAATAGTGCATAAACAATATCATACATAAGGAAAGCTTCAATACTATTCTGTATCTACTAATCGAGTAAAGTCTAGCTGGGGTACTGTGGGCAAAAGGTAGCAGTGACTGAGCAAAAACGGCTCGTAGCCTAGCGAAGTCCTCACAACTGTTTAAAGTATTACGTTAACACTAACAAGTGCACTTTGAGAAATCCAGATCCCTTGTATCTGGTTTTCTCCCGGCTCCTTGACAAAGTAAAAACAAGCTGTTAATAAAATACAGGGTGGTTAGGCTCTTGCCCTCACGCACTGTAAATTATTAACTCAACACAGTCAGCCGCGAAGACAACCTAGGCTTCACTGAACCGAAACGAGTATGCAGGTTTATCGCTTAACCACTGCATCAAACAACAACTCGTAACACAGAAAAGCCTTACCCCAGTCTAGCATTACCTAGACTAGCAGAAACCAGGAATAATAATAATAACACACAGGGAAATGCATAGACAAGTGCAACAAACATAAATCAATCCTATTCTAAGTTAACCCTTCCAAAATAGGCTATCTAATAGGCATGTATCTCATGAGAACTCAAGCGATAATACGTTGGCTGACTAGCTCTGCACCAACGGGACCATGGAAGTTAAAAAGGGTAGGGAAAAGAGGAGATAAGAATGTAAGGTAGTAGAGAAAGTTCACATCAGTCAGAAGAATATATATAGTTAGCAAGGGAAATGAGAAGTCGCTCTGCCTAATGAGTTCTGATCAAAAAATGGCTAGACTTCCCTTTTTATACTCGGCCCTCTAGTGAGCCCAACGTGAACTACTAAGGACCGCCCACTGACAATCATTACGTAATTTCTCTCTCTCCTCTGGGATAGACAAAGGCTTTCCTAGCACTGAGGGGAGGGGGGAGGGGGGGGGGAGTGCTAGTGAGTTAGGCCCACCTCCCGCATGGTGCACCCACTGACCCCCAACTGTGGCTGCCGCTTCTCCCATCATTACAAATAAGTTTTACACACAATACTTATAACTAATGATATAAAATAGAACTCGTTGACTCAGATGAAAACAAAATACATATTCATATTACTTATAGTACAACGGCTCACATGAACTAAGTTAGGAAACTCTACATAGACTACAGCCAAAGTTCCTGCCCTGACGATCCTAGCGAGAGTGGGGCATGACTAGGCGTTCTGTACAGCATGCTCACACTGGACATGCGTCACAAACTGCTAACGGTAGAAATTCAGTTGGGGTGGAGTGAGAAATAGCCTATATTATAAAAATCGAGTCAACTTTGAGAAGATATTAGCAGGTGGCGTTGTATTCGACTGACAGATTGATAGAAAGAGCTCTCGAGTTCACAAAAAATGGCGGGCATGAAGGCCGCGCCGTCTATAGGAGAGTATTGACAACCTTGTTACCAAAAAAGACATTTCAGTACTGTAATTTTTTATTAGGTTTTGCCGAGGATTAAAACACATTTTCATGTGATCTTTAGAGCATATACATTACATATTTATCTTCAAATATATAAACAAATTTTGTGGTATTAACCTTTAAAAGGTGAGCTGTATGTAGTGAACACCATACCACCAGGCGACAATATTAGGCTTCATTCCCGCCTAAAATAGTAATTTTACGATAAATATCGTTATTACTTATTCAAATGTGCCTATTTTACGTTTAATATGAAGATATTAACATGTAACAGCAATAAAAACAAGTGGGAATAGCATTTGAAGGTTGAAAATCGCGAATTATTGCCGACCGTTCATTCATGAGGCGAGAGCCACGCGAGGCCTACACCCTCCTCTCTCGAAGCCTAGTGGGAGACTGAAGCCTGTCTCTGTCTCCCTTTCTTTCCCCACGCAGCACCACACCTTGGAACCAGTTTTGAGATATTGATGTGGTAAATACACAGATAAACAAGGGAAAAAAATTGATGATAATTGAAAGGGGGAAGGAGGGGGTTTTGACACATGTGGAGGAGTGATAGTAGGTATGGAGGGGAATTATCTTACTTAATCCTATATTCTCTTGTTTTATGTGCTACTGGGGCCTTTTAACCCTGTCCGACATAAGTTGCTAACTTACTGATGGGGTGGCGGAGCGCCCGGTATTTCCCTCACAACACTCTCTGATACTGAGGTACCAATAGAGGTCGGAGGTATTTGGGGATGCCACCAACTTACCTAACTTACTGAGCTCAATATGACGCAAATGCGTCATATAACTTACTTATTGAGCTACTTCACTAAGTTCATATGACTCAATCGCGTCATATGGTACTCTTGGGAATACCGCCATATGACGCGATCGCGTCATAGATGTCGGAGGGGGTTAAAAGGCTTTTTTTCAGGCCTTACCTCTTAAGAGGATCGTCGCCTTTGCCCACCAACACCTCTTAAGGGGAGATGGTTCATTTTTTGGGCAATTTTTGCATGTATTCATTATTTTTCTAGTTTCCTCCCTAGACCTCCATCAAATTAAAAAAATCATCCATTAGATCCCCCTTCTAGATTAATTTGTACATTTTTCGGTAGAAACGGCTGGTTCTTCCAACATTACAGGCTCACTATCGACACCTAAATAACACGAAAGGTCTTAAAATACACTAACTAATAGGGCAAACATCTTAACATCTGAAAACAAATGGGGCTACACATGAGGGAGAAAGTGGTCCAGAAAACCGGCCCATGTCCCCTTAACCTAAGACGTGCGCATAGGGGGTATGAGACACCACACGCCTGTGCGCACGTATTTGAGCTGTTCCCATCACTAACATAGTTATTTTACCATAAATAGTATTAATACCGGTACTTATCCATATGCGCCTATTTTAGGTTAATCATAAAGGTATTAACCTGTTACAGCAATAAAACAAGTGGAAACAGCGTTTGGATGGTCAAAATCGGCGATACAGGCCGGGAGTTACATAATGTATGGCTGAGGCAACCTCCCTCCCCTCCTCCCCTCCCCTTGTCTGGAGAGACACTGTTACGCAATAGTCTCTCTCTCGCTCTTTCCCACGCTTGGTAACAGTGATGACAACGCCCTGCTACCAACTCGCTAATGTTAGCACGAAAATAGACCACAGAATAAGGGAATAACAGGGAAAATAGGTGATAACTGAAGGAGGGGACGGAAGTAGGGAAGGAGGGGATGTGGAGGAGTGATATTTGGCATGGCCCAGGGGCAAAAAAAAAAAAAAAAAAAAAAAAAAAAAAAAAAAAAAAATGGGGGAGTGTTTTAAATGGATTTTTTTAGGCCCAGGGTCTTAAGAGTCTTCCCGCAGTCGCCCGGGGAAACTCTTAAGTCTTTTCCTGCACTTGCCGGGTTAAGAGAGTTCTCGCTGTTCCTGGGTTAAAACAAAAGTTATACTAAATTATCCCACGGCCAGTTGTGATTTGCCCCCTGCTGACAGTATACAGTATATGATGATTGATGATGACAATACGTCATATTGTATTCCACTGCCGCTATTCTTGCCTGGTATTTTTACCTGGTGGGCTTCCCAGACCACAGAAGCTATGTAGAAGGTAGGGGTCCACAGAAGCCACACACTGCTGATGTGCCAGCCCAAAGAGTGGTTATAGATATTCTATGTAAGTAAGAAAAAGAACAGAGGTCTATGGACTGGAAAGTGCATCATAAGCAGCTAAAGTTAAATGAACAAAAATCAGGAGTAATTGAGTAGAGACCATGAACTATTTGCCAGTACTTAACCCTTGTCTAGCGGTGTTTTTTGGGCTTATTTGGGCATATTCAGGCCCTCCTGAATGATAAATCAAGTATCTGCATGAAATTGTTTTTATTTAGCAAAACACTAGGCGCTAAAAGCTTCAAAATGAGACCAGAACGAGCTACATAGCACTCGTGGTTCTCATATAGTGATACCAGTAACATGGGAGTTTAGTGTATAGCGGCATATTTTTCCCAGCTATACTCACTACTGGCTACACTGCCGGCCTCTCGAGAACACAGGGAACATGAGTTAATGGGCGGCAGTAAGCCCTGGGAGTCGGCTGTCTGGCCCGCTGTGCTCCCGGCCATTTGCACTCGATTTTAACCCTTTAAAATCCTTGATAATGCTCCTAACTTGCTGCAAATTGGAGCCGGACTTAAGTCCGGCCAAGATCTTTAAGGGTTAATTAAGTCATGCCTAAGAAGTCTACCCTTAATGGAAAATAGAGTATAACTTTATTTTAACACCACAATTTTTCTTGATACATTTGAAGATAAATATGGAATGTATATGCTCTAAAGATCATATTAGAATGTGTTTCAACCTCCGGGGATACATTTTAAGTGCACTATATAAAGTACTGTAAAAACAAAAAACTCTCCCTATTGACGGCAGTCAAACTCTTATTAAGCCCCTTACTGTTAAAATAGATGCTGATTTCAATAAGTCATGGGGGGGGGGGGGGAGGGGGGGGGCAAAGCCCCCCTCAACCCATCCTGTATCCATAGGCAAAACAAAATTGTATATTTACTCTGAAAATTACTTACAGTACATCTGAGTGTCTCATCATCGATCAATATGGGAAAAATAGGTTTCCAGGGATTTCTATTTAATTACAAACACTATAGTATATTGATGCAAATGAACAACCATAATTATAAAAAACACTCGGAAAATTTGTGTTATTAAAATAAATATTCTCCAAAAAAAGGTTTAGCATCCTCAATCTTTCACTATAATTAAGATTCTCAAGACCCCTAATAGATTGGGTAAGCCAATGCAAATCCTCCATCCACTGAATAAAAACAACAATAAAACACTATATTCCTCGACAAAAAAAAAAAAAAAAAAATCTTGGGAGATATGTCGGCACAAAACTCTGATCTTAAGTAGCACTTAACCCACTGGATCCCAGTGACGCACATGATGCATCGGCAATATATGTAACCCTAAACCCCAGCGCCGCATAGGGTGTGTCACGGCTAATTAATCCAGTCCTATGGCACCTAGAGGGCTCAGATTTGTATGGGAACTGCGTAAGTATCCCACGCAACAATGCCGATGGTTGAAAACCCTCAAAGTCCAGCCGCGTGTGCGTGAGCGTGCAAAAACCTGTTTTTGCCTACCCATTTCCCCATGTTAATTCCGACTTTCGGGCACCCCGTAGGACCCTTTAATGACCTAGGGGATTATTTTTTTGTGGTTTTTCATTCATTTCTAACCCATTCCAGGTATTTTCTGGAAACAATTTTTTGTTTACAACCTGCTGGTCCTGGAGTGTACATTTGGAAAATGTAACCGAAACTACCACTAATTTACCCATGGTTTTTCTTTTTGGTTTTAGGTAGTTTTCATCATTATACAGTAGTTGAAATTAGTTACAATCCCCGGAAAACTTTATTTCTCCCATTATCCAACAATCTTAAAACACTCAGATGTAAGTGATTTTCAGAGAAAATATAATTTTGTTTTGCCTTTGGACATGTAGTACTTAACCCACTGGACCCCAGTAGGGTGGTCCTTATTTGCAATTTTTTTTTTTTTTTTTAGAAATGTACATGGCTGACCCACTTAAAGGTTGCCACTTGGGCTAAAAACAATGTGTAAACAGTTTAATTGAAAAATATTGATATTTAGAGGTCGCTCATCTACTTTGAAATATTAACATATTGGTCATTATTGGCCTATGGGCTATAATGTTATTCATTAACCATAGAAACGCCAGTAATTGTGTTTGTGTTATAATTGAGTTTATATATAATCACATGGAGTTATACCTGTTAGCCTGTGTATATAGTTATTATTGATTTTGTTTTACTTTGGCTAAATTTAGTACTAATGGTGGCATAGTAGGCTACAGTTAAATAGGCACAAAGAGTGTTGTATTCCATCCATTATATTAGCTATTAAACAGTTTAATATTTAGGAGTTTCTTAAATGTTCCCTATTACTTTTAAAAGGCCAAAAGTGTTGCTATATTTGCTAATTTCTTGTGCCAAAATTGCCACAAAGTGATGCTAAAAATTTAAAAAATAAGTCGGAGCACCTGGGAACCCTGGGTGGCGCTGATTGAGGCATACGCTAGCATAGCCATTACCTAGTGTGTTTACATTGTCTTAGGTGTGTGAAGTAATATATTCTTATTGTACTCTGGCAGGCAGTCAGTTGCAATCTTACAATGCTTTGAGTAAGCAGTCAAAACTAAAGACTAGAGTGAAGATTTACCTTATTCACAATAATATGAAGACGACATAAAAGGATCCAAATTACCATCGAACAAACAGGCCCTCGCCTACTTTCTATATCTTCACAGAGAGAAAAAAAGAAATAATTTGTGAGGCAGCCATGCAAATCATAGATAAAATTGCCAGTTTCTGGCATCGGGCAAGGATACCACTCCACCATAAGCAAGACTGCATCAAGAAAATTGAAGGCCATTTTGCAAGATGGCTGGATTTGAAGAAAAATTCATCAAGACAAAGTCAATCACAAAAGAAATCTGAAGACAACTTTACGACCACCTTGGACGATCTCTTCGATGTCGCCCATGCTGATGCACTTATCTTGATAAAAATTGAAGAAGACCAGCAGTTTCTTATAGGGCAGCGAGAAAAGGGACGTCGAGGAGCGCTGTTGTCAGTGGATGAAGCGTTGCGGAAGAAGGAAGGGAAACAAAGAGAAAGAATAGAACAGGAAAGAAAAAGACGACGAATTGCGAAGAAACAGGCAAAAGAAGCGTCAGCAACACAAGTTTTGATTGATAGTTCAGACACAAGTGAAGAAGACATAGGTGACGATGAATATGAATCGGTTGCTGGGCCTAGCTTTGTAACTGCAATGCTTAGGCTTAGCCCAGAAATACGTGGACGAAAACAAATAATCACACCAGAGCTGGCTTCTTCGTTAGACCGAAACAAGATCTCCGACAGAGCAACCATCATACCATGATGGTATGTAGAGAAGCTGCCTGCAGTCTTGGTCATGATTTCGGGGATTTTGGCTTTCTTGGAGGTTCCTGCATCCAACTGAAAAGCCAACAAAGCGTACAAAGATGCAAGGGTCATTGCAGCAAAGTTGGCTGTCACAAACGACCATGCCGCGCATAGTGTTGCCTTTGTCCAGGAGTATTCCAGTCATTTGAACAAAGACGAGGAACAGCTGCAATTTGTTCTCCAGGTGGTAGCCACCACAGGAAGAGGTTCCCAGATGCATTGAAGCGGAACTTAACCCTCAACCGACGGTGACCGTCATATGACGGGAGAGAGAATATTGGCAACCCCTGCGGCGCCCTTCATATGACGGGAGCCATTTTGAGGACATTAGGAGCTATGAGAGAGACCGCGCGTTGGGAGGAGGATAGCTGGCCTAGGACCGCTCGCCACCACATTGTACCACATTATGGCTGTTACTGACACATACTATGTCTCATCCCCACCTCTCTACCTCGCTCAACAAGGAAAACAAACGGGAAATACATCATTTTAGGGTATTTACGACTCCGGTTACACGATCATTGCAAGAGAACACGTGGTCGTACAAGGATGATTCAGATGTCATTGGAAAGCTCTATTATTGCCCTTTCACAAATATATAATTTTATTACATTCTGGCTTTTGCTTATGCATAAAAAAGAACATGGAATGAAGCTCGTTTTTGGTAAATATACCCGCCCAGCACTACGGTCATGTAAACAAGCATGCCCGCTTTTTGGGAGTTAACTGGGCCACAATGAGTGCCTGGTCAGGCTGATACCCCTGTTTTAAAGAGGTAATACTCACTTTTGTGAGGGTGAATTAGGCAAAATAGATGGGACATCCATTTACTAATGATATCTCACATATGTTAGTTTTTTTCTCCATAGGCCAAAATTTAGGCCAATAGGTTAAAACTTTGTGACCTTGAGCGACCGCTAAATATTAATATTTCTTTATAAAACTTACCACACATTGTTTTTAGCCCAATTGGCAGCTTTTAGGAGAGTCAGACTAAAAGAAATCAAAAGTTAAACAATAAGGACCACCCTAGACCCCAGTGACGCACATGATGCGTCGGCAATATATGTAATGCTAAACCCCAGCGCCGCTGGGGTTTTGCCCCCCCTCACCCCATGACTTATTGAAATCAGCATCTATTTTAACAGTAAGGGGCTTAATAAGAGTTTCACTGCCATCTATAGGGAGACTTATAGGATTTTTTTTTTTTTTTTTTTAACAGTACTTTATATAGTGCACATAAAATGTATCTCCGGAGGTTGAAACACATTTTAATATGATCTTTGCAACATCCTTATTCTATAATAGCCTTCAATTATTGAGAAATAAGTAGTGGTAGTTTCGGTAATAAGTACCGTACATTTGTAGGAATGAGGGTACAAATTTATCACCAACCAGTTACGAGTTTTTCAGGTAATTTTTTGTTGTTTTTTATTTTTTATTTGATATACAGTGTTGTTTAATACCGAGGACCGTCGCATTTTAGTATTTTCCCATTATCTATCAATCTTAAGGCACGGCCCCCCCCCCGATAGTGGGGAGGGCTATGAAGATCAGGAAAATTGCGGGGTAAAAGACGTAAAAGACGTAACTCTGAAAATTCAATATTTAAAAGTAACAAAACCTGAAAATGGAAATACCCGAGCCAAGTTTTGACCAAACTTGGCTCGGGTTTTTCAAATTTTCAGAGTCCAAAATCACAGTAACCTCATTTCGAAAGTTGGCTCGGGTTTTCTTGTTTTTCAACGTGGAAAAACCCAGTAAGAATGGGGTTAACATTAGCCTAACCTAACCTAACCTAACCTAACATAGTATTATGGGTGGGGGCTGCCGCCCCCACCCCCCCGCTTAATCCATTAAATCCGAGCCAAGTTTTGTCATTAACCTAACCAAATAACCTAACCTAACCTAACCTAGTATTATGGGTGGGGGCTGCCGCCCCCACACCCCCGCTAAATCCACGAAATCCCTAACCAAAGACCCTAACCTAACCTAGACCTAACACCTAGTATGTCCCCTAGATGATAACATACCTTAATGAGAGGCTGAACTCTGAAGAGGTTGATGCAGTAGGTTGAGAGGCTGAAGAAGAGGTTGCAGTAGGTTGAGGAGGTTGATGCAGTAGGTTCCAGTGAATCATCAGGGTCGTCGTCGAAATCAGGCGGGGTAGAAGTTGGCAGCTATATCAGGTCGGTCTCATTATAAAGGCAGTTTTTTGCATCAAACTAAGTTACAGGCCTGGCAGGTGCTTGGTTTCATAAATTTCTTCGTGCAAAAGGACTTCTCACATGGAAAGGCTACTTTAAATTTGGAGATTTCACAGAAAACAAGGTCAATATATAGGAGACGCAACAATATACAGTAGGTAGCAAATTTCTAATGGTAGTTTTGGGTTCCTATCATCATATGCTTCATTTCTATATGCGTACTTTTTATCCCCGGGAAAAAAAAAAATCTTGGAATTTTCATTTTTTTTCTTGTGATTTTTTTTTTTGGTCATTAACCTAACCAAAAAACCTTACCTAACCTAACCTAATAGCCCCCAAATACATTGAGGTTAAGTAAGGTTAGGTTTTTTGCATAGGTTAATAAAAAAAAAAAAAAAATATCCAAGAAATAAAATGAAAAATCCAAAGAATCTTTTTGTTTTTTTCCCGGGGATAAAAAGTATATAGAAATGAAGCATATGATGATAGGAACCCAAAACTACCATTACAAATTTGCTACCTATATTGTTGCGTCTCCTGTATATTGACCGAAAACAAGTGTAGATTGGAGATCTCTTTGTACTGAAGTTACAAATTATTGGCAGTTAGAACAGTATTGGCTGTTTAGCGGGATAGAGCGAGTCTCCAAGAAGATTCATCGTTCCACTCATAGGTGACAACTGTGAAAAACGTCCCCGCAATAGAGATTCACAGCCTCAACTTCCTTGAAAAATGAGAATCCCGCCATCCATACACAAAATGTAGAAAGACTGTGGCGAGACGTTAAAAAATATATTAAACGGCCTGGTATCCGTCCCCAAAAGCACATACGAACTCCATCTTCGGCCTCCATCTTCGAACTGAGCCGGGCTCCCGCTCGGCGAGGGGCGTGACGTGACGACTGAAAGACTGTGTGATTGGTTGATAATTTGATGGAAGGCTGTGATTGGTTCCATGAGTGATGGGAAGCATTGTGATTGGTTCATGCTATGGTTCATGATTGCTGAAAAGACCGCTAGGTGTAGTGACGTTCGACTGAGAGGTTGAGGGTAAGAGCTCCCGAAGGACGGCCATTGTGCATTATTGCGGCGCGGCCATCGACAGGGAGGGATTTTTTACAGTTTCTCGTATTTCACTTATAGTGAATTTGCGAAGGTAATTACATGTACACCAACAAAGTATCTTTCATGAAAGTGATAACACACTAATAATCATCGATGGGGCCCGTAACTGGTTGGTCATAAACTAATACCGGAATGAGTTGTGTTACTGGGTGTACGTCGTGTAAGCACGTAAGTTGATGTCAAACAGCGGGGGTGTGGGGCCGGCAGCCGCCACCCATAATACTAGGATAGGTTAGGTAAGGTTGTTAGGAACACTAGTGCAGTGTTATGAGAAACAATTTATTAAGGAAAATAGGAACCAATAGATTCGCCATATTTTTCTCCATTTAGTCTGCATGGAGGATTTTCGTTATTAACAAATTGAAAAATACCCACTTCACAGACAAATACACCAAAAATCTAAGTCAAAGCGGGTGTGTGACGATTTTGCAGCCCCCCACCTATAATACTAGGATAGGTTAGGTAAGGTTGTTAGGTTAGGCTAATGTCCTTTCAAAGGGGTATATGCTAGTAAACAACTAGGATAGCCTATACCCAGTCAGAGGTAAGAAATAGAAGAAGAAGAAGAGTCCTGGGTAAATCTACAGTTATACTACCCCTCCCCCACTACCCCCAACCACCTCCCCCCTTCAAAACACGCTTTTTAGCGTGTTTTTGGATGGTTCAGCAGACGTGGAAACTGGAAAAAAACATATTTTGATAACAATTTATCACCAACCAGATACAGTACGAGTTTTTCAGGTAATTTGTTGTTTTTTATTTTTTATTTGATATACAATGTTGTTTAATACCGAGGACCGTTGCATTTTAGTATTTCTAACATTAGCCTAACCTAACCTAACTTAACCTAACCTAACCGAAAACTAATCTGTTTCGCGACCGGTCTAAACCCAGCTCACGTTCCCTGTTTATGGGTGCGCGACGGTCTAAACCCAGCTCACGTTCCCTGTTTATGGGTTCGCGAAGGTTTGTAATACTTCAATGTATCTATTTCAAGTCAAATATACATTTCCGCGCATCATCAAACCATACTAAGTCTACTACTAATAATATTAACCCATTAGTACCAACAGAATAGCGACAAAATAGGGGTAGTATAACTGTAGATTTATCCCACTTTCTTGCGAGATTCGGCAATAGGAAAACAAATGGGAACTTATTATAGCTGTATTATTCCTCCTCCACACCAACTCCTTCTCTATTTATAAAGGATGGCGGGATTTACTGTATTGATAAAGTTCTAGTGCACTTATACGCTCGGTGCATGCAGCGCATGCTGGTGGAGGCCATAACCAGCTGTGTGTCTCTCAGTGGGGTTGTATAAATGCGTGAATGTCAGTCCTAAACTCGCTATTTGAAATATCTAAAGTCACTGTATCTATGTCACCATTTCACAATATACCGTATCCATTCAAAATGTCCAATGGCTACAACCAACCTGCCAGGACAAATCATAGATTATAACTGGATTAGGCTGTATTCGAACATGCAACATATTATAGTTTTGGATTCATGATTTCATTACAATATCCCCTGATAAGCCAAGACTATCTTGGGACAGTGGACTAGGCCTACAGGGGACACCACTGAATTAAAAAAAAACAAAAAATGGGCTGTGCTGCATAAGTTGGTGGTCTGGAAATGCAGCATTTAAGTTTTAATAATTACATTATAAGGTACAGAACACTGTACTTTATGAAGGCCGAAAGCTCTTTTAATATTAGTGGATCTGTGAGAAATGTGAACCAGGCTGAAGTAAGACTATATATAGCCTACACAAATCCATAATGAACAGTTCCAAAATACACCAAGATATATTATACAATTTGTCTATGGTTAAGACTATACATACACACAAACACACACACGCCATAGTATGTGCTGCATGCACCGAGCGTATAAGTGCACTAGAACTTTATCAATACAGTAAATCCCGACATCTATATAATATTTGCGATTGTCTGTCTGTCTGTCTGTTCTTAATGCATGGCTACATTTTTTAAGCTAGAGCGTTCATACTTGGTATGCATAATAAGTGGGTCCCTAGGCAGGTTTTAGTGAAAAAATAGAATTCCCCAGGGTGAAAGGAACGGAGAAAATGGGCGCGAAATCGGAAAAATTGCCGTTTGGGGCAGAAGGAGGCCTCCGATCGAAAAGGTGTAAGGAACGAAAGTTGTTCGCAGCCCCCCAAAATAGGGGTACGGATGAGGTCAGATACAACATCGGATGTCATTTAGCGGCCAAAATCGAAGTCGCCGTTTAATGAGGCACAGGGAGGTCGAGGCCGGTGATTATGGTAGTAGTAGTATTGTGATGATTGTGATAGTAGTGATTGATGATGGTGATTATGGTGGTAGTAGTAGTAGTGGTGGTAGTAGTGATAGTGATTATGGTGATTACCCGGGCAACGCCGGGTACCCCTGCTAGTCCTTTATAAATAGAGAAGGAGTTGGTGTGGAGGAGGAATAATACAGCTATAATAAGTTCCGGTCAATATTTACGAGTCGCACCGCAGCTGGGATCTCATTTCGGTAATTCTGCATAACTACTACTGCTATTTTATGTTTAATTTATTTTATTAGTGTATGTTAATGCTTTGTAAGTGTGTATTTTCTATTTAGAAAGTGAGGAAAGCCCAATTTATTAGCATTTGTATTATTAATTGTAATTCCGATACCTCAACAATCTAGGGGAGAGTTTGGGAATGCGGGATTTTGGGTGGGGTAAAAATAGGGGTATTATGGGAATAACTCTAAAAATGTAATAAATACAATTGAAAAAACACCAAAATGTTGAAATCCGAGCCAAGTTTTGGCAAAAGTTGGCTCGGATTTGGCCAATTTTCAGAGTCCAAAAAGGGCAAAATTGGAAAACAAAA
Organism: Paralithodes platypus; assembly: GCA_032716605.1. Lineage (NCBI taxonomy): Eukaryota > Metazoa > Arthropoda > Malacostraca > Decapoda > Lithodidae > Paralithodes > Paralithodes platypus. Next base: position 12,908,104 of record CM064560.1, on the reverse strand, counting down.
TTGGCTCGGATTTCACCCTTTTTCAGCTGAAGAAAACCCCAAAGTGTTGACCAAACTTGGCTGGTGTTTGTCGAATTTTCAGAGTCCAAAATCACAGTAACCTCATTTTGAAAGTTGGCTGGGGTTTTCTTGTTTTTCACTGTTGAAAAACTCAGTAAGGATGTGGTTAACATTAGCCTAACCTAACCTAGTATTATGGGTGGGGGCTGCCGTCCCCACACCCCCGCTAAATCCATGAAATCCGAGCCAAGTTTTGTCATTAACCTAACCAATTAACCTAACCTAGTATTATGGGGTTAACCTGGGTTAACCTAACCTAACCTAACCTAACCTAACCTAGTATTATGGGTGGGGGCTGCCGCCCCCACACCCCCGCTAAATCCATGAAATCCGAGCCAAGTTTTGTCATTAACCTAACCAAATAACCTAACCTAACCTAGTATTGTGGGGTTAACATTAGCCTAAGCTAATAATAAAATAACCATACTCGAGAAATACTGCCAAAAATACCCCTAAATGTGAGGAAAACTAACCTGGCATGAGGCCTTCCAGGAGGTTGTGTTTGAAACTGACGTCACACTTCACAGGCGAAGTGCATTGTGGGTACAAGTTAAAATGTATTGTTACAAATCGATATCCCAAAAACTAAATGTAGAAAAATTAGAAAGTAATAAATTCAGACAGTATGTAAAACACTGGAAGAGACAATTGTAAAAGATAATAATTTGTTGGGAAAATAAATCACTAGGTGAAGCTAGACTCTCATTGGCTAATGAACATCCAGGAACTTCTGGGAGGAGCCTAGCATGTAAACAAAGTGTTGTGGACGGGACTGGACTGGCTGGACAAAACTAGGACTTAACTCTGAAAATTGTATAGGGGGGTGACAATGAAATTGACAAAATAAGAAAAGTATCCCTTATCCGCGCATCTGTAGGGTCCCTTGAGTAAGGTAAGATCTTTAACAAATGATTACCTAAGACAGGAATCCCGTAATCGAGGAGTAGTAGTGGTGCAGTTAACCCAAATCTTTTTTTTCTTGTGTTTTTTTTTTTTTTTTTTTTTTGCATTAACCTAACCAAAAAACCTAACCTAACCTAAATGTATTTGGGGGCTATTAGGTTAGGTTAGGTTAGGTTTTTTGGTTAGGTTAATGCTAAAAAAAAAATTAAGCCAAGATTTTTTTTTTTCCTGTGGATAAAAAGTATATAGCAATGAAGCATAGAATGATAGGAACCCAAAACTACCATTAGAAATGAGGGTTAATATCCCTTAACCAACGGCGCACGACATCTGTCGAGTTAAATAAATTTGGACTATGTGGCGGTGCACGACAGCTGTCGAGTGCCATTTTCAGCACGTAATGTTGCTGAGAGAGAGAGCTGAGCGGTGGGATAAGCGTAGTAACCTTATGACCGCTCCCCACGACCACCGTGGACGTACTGAACTGTATTCCACCCCTCTCCCCCATCTCTCACTCGCTACACAGGGAATTATGTACGGAAATTACCTTATTTTAGGTTTTTTGCACTCGTGTTGCACGATCGTTGCAAGAGAACCAGTGGTCGTACAAGGATGGTTCGGGTGTCATTGGAAAGCTCTGTTTACGCCCTTTCAGGGATAGATACTTGTTTTACACTCTGGTCTTGTTTATGCATGAAAATGAGCACGGAAACAACCCTATTTAGGGTTAAAAAAAAACGCTGGGCGGCACAGTGTAAAATACCCTACCACCCGCTCTTTGTGTGATATACAGGAGACGCAACAACGTGTTTTTCAGGTATTTTTGTTTTTGGTATTTTGATTTTGTTTTTGGTGTTTTAGTCTAATCTAGTGATGAAATTGAATGGGAATTAAACATTTACCCATTATCCATCAATCTAAAGACACGCCCCCCGATAGTGGGGAGGTCTATGAAGATCAGGGAAATTGAGGGGTAAAAAGCGTATAGAACACGATAATACACATTTGTAACCAAAATTTGGCTCGGGTTTTGTCAATTTCCAGACCCATAAAACCCGACTTTTTGAAAACCCGAGCCAAGTTTTGACGAAACTTGGCTCGGATTTAACTAATTTTGAAAATGAAAATAACACAGTAACCTTATTAACATGTTGGCTCGGGTTTTGTAAATTTCCATACCCATATAACCCGACATTTCGAAAACACGAGCCAAGTTTTGACGAAACTTGGCTCGGATTTTACTAATGTTCATGTTAAAATTACACAGTAACCCTAATAAAATCTTTGTTTTGGTTTTCATAGGGTTAACATTAGCCTAACCTAACGAAGTAAGAATGGGGTTAACATTAGCCTAACCTAACAACCTAACCTAACCTAGTAAGAATGGGGTTAACATTAGCCTAACCTAACAACCTTACCGGTCAATATACAGGAGGCGCTACAATATAGGTAGCAAAATTCTAATGGTATTTTTGGGTTCCTATCATCATATGCTTCATTTCTATATACTTTTTATCCCCGGGAAAAAAAAAAAAAAATCTTGGGATTTTTCATTTATTTTCTTTTTTTGTTTGGTCATTAACCTAACCAAAAAACCTAACCTAACCTAATAGCCCCCAAATACATTTAGGTTAGGTTAGGGTTTTTGGTTAGGTTAATAAAAAAAAAAAAAAATCCAAGAAAAAATAAAAACCCCAAGATTTTTTGTTTTTCCCCGGGGATAAAAAGTATACCCAAACTACCATTAGGACCTTACCTAACCTAACCTAGTAAGAATGGGGTTAACATTAGCCTAACCTAACAACCTTACCTAACCTAACCTAGTATTATGGGTGGGGGCTGCCGCCCCCACACCCGCTGGTTGGGTACTGGCTGAAAAACTGATTGTTTTACAGTAGGCCTAGGCCTATGTATTTTTTTGTTTTCCCCTTATAATACATTTCAGCTCTTAATGACATATATAGCAATGATGTATATGCTCTACCGGACCTATTAGGCCTAAAAAGATCGATGGGCTAACTGTCCGTCCAAAACATCAGTATAACCAACTAGCCCTTGCATGCCAGTTTAAACCTATGCGAAAAAATATTTTACTTTATGTTTCTTTGCGATCACCCATTAAGGTTCCCGAGCTAGCTGTGGTCTGGCTCCTTTATATTGTCCCAACCAACCAACTAACCTTAATGAACAGAGGAGGTACTGGGCTGGCCGCTGGAGGCTCGATCACCACTCATCTTGGCCAACAGCTGATGGATTTTTGTTTCGAATTTTTCCATGTAAAACAAGTGTATGTGCATTTCAAAACTAGCTGTCCTCGTCAGCTGTATTTGGAACACTGGTTATTGCACTTTGGACAGTTTACACTTATTGGAAGGCGAAAATGTCTTAAGCAGCCTCAGTGTTTTTGAAGACGGTGGAAAAAGCTTTGATCGGCTCACACCCTCTACACAAGCTGGCCAGAATCAAACTGATTGCTTATATCCCGGGTCACCTGTTTTCCAAATCATGGCATCACCTGATTGGTCGATAGACATCACGTGTCAGTGAACTCGAGTACTCTTGGCATGAATTAGGTAGGGTGATTAGTGATTACTTTGGCCACGACGCCACCAGTATAGTTCATTGCATTCGCCACCAGATGTTTCAGTTGTTGGCTGACAGTCATGCAAAACAGCTCTCCCAGAAGAAGACGAAAAAGAAGAAGTGTAAACAAACTCTTAAAACGTAAATATCCATATAATATATATTATGTTAGTTTCCTGGGAATTACACCTACATCAAAAATTTGGAAAACAATTGCTTAATCAAATGCTATTGAGCTTAATTTTTTACCAATATTGTAGCGCCTCCTGAATATTGACCGAAATGAGGGTAGCATTCAAGGAAACTACTGCAAGACTCGGAAACATGTTATTTTAATACCAAAATTTTCCGAGTGTTTTTATATATTTTTTTTTTCATTTACATCAATATATATCTATCTATCTATTGCCGGACGCCTTACTCCCCTTACGAGTGTGGCCATACACAGAATGGCCCCAAGCGGACCCATTCCCTGTGAGAGCGACAACCCGAGCCAGTTTAGTGAAGGACTTACAGGATTGACCACTCAATTTAGGATCCGTCCGACTCCGAGGCCCTCTGTGTATCTTGTTAGCACTATTTTTCTACAGTGGTGTTCGGCTAATCCATCCACTAACCTGCCTTACCCTTAGGTAAGCAGTACGGATTTGTATCAGGTTTACTCCCCTAGACAGGTTGCCAACCAAGGCTGACGAGTCCCATCCACCCGGATTTGTATAAGGTTGTCTCCCCTAGATGAGTTGCCTACCAAGGCTAACGAGTCCCATCCACCCGTTAATATATAGTATACAGTATAGTGTTAATATATAGTATACAGTATAGTGTTAATATATAGTATACAGTATAGTGTTAATATATAGTATACAGTATAGTGTTAATATATAGTATACAGTATAGTGTTAATATATAGTATACAGTATAGTGTTAATATATAGTATACAGTATAGTGTTAATATATAGTATACAGTATAGTGTTAATATATAGTATACAGTATAGTGTTAATATATAGTATACAGTATAGTGTTAATATATAGTATACAGTATAGTGTTAATATATAGTATACAGTATAGTGTTAATATATAGTATACAGTATAGTGTTAATATATAGTATACAGTATAGTGTTAATATATAGTATACAGTATAGTGTTAATATATAGTATACAGTATAGTGTTAATATATAGTATACAGTATAGTGTTAATATATAGTATACAGTATAGTGTTTGTAATTAATTAGAAATCTCGGGAAAACCTATTTTCCCATTAGGCCTATCGATCATGTTGAGACACGCCCCAGATAGTGATTTGAAAAGACATTAGCCTAACCTAACAACCTTACCTAACCTAACCTAGTATTATGAGTGGGGGCTGCTGCCCCCACACCACCGCTGGTTGAGTACTAATCCCTTAGTAAATAAAAAAATAAAATATGGCTGTCGATTATACGAAGGTGAAAGAACGGTCATGAAGTCTACGGTGTTTACTCTGCAATCTTCAGCTTTGATTGTACATTGATAACGGGAAAGTACCGTATTGACAACCTTGTTACGAAAATTAAATGTTAGTACCATACTTTTATAATAGGTTTTTCCGAGGGTTTAACACATTTTCATATGATCTTTAGAGGTATCGACAACCTTGTTACGAAAAAGACATTTTAGTACCATACTTTTTTATTAGGTTTTGCCGAGGGTTAAAACAAATTTTGGTAAGATTTTACGGTGTGACAGTTACAAGCCCCATCGATGTTTGTGTAGCCTATAGGTATGTTATATAATAGTCTTCAGTCCTATTATATGTCCTTCCCGTCGCAAATATATTATAAGGGAGATATAGGGTAAAACACAGAGTCTTGTCTGCATAATGACAAGTCCTGTTTTACGGGATTTCGGCTTTATAGATTTTTTTTCCCCTCCTACCTTACTAGGGGGACCTTATAGTTGCGCGATCCAGTGCTGCTTTGGTAATTGCGTACATTTTAGGTTAGTTTCTATCCACGTATTACTTTTAGGTTAGGTTAGGTTAGATTTCTTAGTTAGGTAAAACAACACTGTATATCAAAGAAAAAATGCAAAACAAAACAAAAACACACATGCTAAAACTCGTGACTGTCACACCGTATCAATTTACCCAAATTTTCTTATGATCTTTAGAGCATATAAATTCAATATTTTCAAATATATCAACAAAATTCGTGGTATTAAAATATCATTGAACCCAGGAGGTTTAATGTTATTTTAATACCACGAATTTTGTTGATATATTTGAAGATTAATAATGAATCTATATGCTCTAAAGAGTATAATAACATTTGTTTTAACCCTCGGCGAAACCTAATAAAAAAGTATGGTACTAAAATGTATTTTTCGTAACAAGGTTGTCAATACGTTACTTCCAGTTATCGATAGCTCTGAAGATCATATGAAAATGTGTTAAACCCTCGGAAAAACCTAATATAAAATTTAAGATAATATTCAAGGACACTAGTGCGACGTTATGAGAAACAATTTATTAGGGAAAATAGGCACCAATAGATTCGCCATATTTTTCTCCATATAGTCCGCATGGAGGATTTTCGGGTTTAATTCTAGTTTCGCTTTCACAGCATACTCATCAATTTCTATGGCTACTTTAGAGTTGTCATATACCATACTTAATTCCTATATATGTCCAAAGCGGCGGAAATGCATTATAAGGAATTATACCTACTGTAAAAAATAAAAAATCTTTCCATATGCGGCACCATAGCTATTACATAATACTAGGTTAGGTTAGGTAAGGTTGTTAGGTTAGGCTAATGGCGTTAATGTAGTTTATTATCATTATATTACGTCTTTTACCCAGCAATTTCCCTGATCTTCATAGTTGGTCGGGAAGCTATGCCTTTACAACGGCGCCTCCCTTTTGTCGCTGTGTACGTGAAACTAGAATTTTACCGATTTTCGTTATCAACAAATTGAAAAATACCCACTTCACAGACAAATACACCAAAAATCTAAGTCAAAGCGGGGGTGTGGGGGCGGCAGCCCCCACCTATAATACTAGGATAGGTTAGGTAAGGTTGTTAGGTTAGGCTAATGTCCTTTCAAAGGGGTATAGGCTAGTAAACACTAGGATAGCCTATACCCGGTCAGAGGTAAGAAGAAGAAGAGTCCTGCAGTAGTCTCCTTGAATGTTACCAAATTTAATTTTCGTAACAAGGTTGTCAATACAGTACTTTCCCATTATCAATGTACAATCAAAGCTGAAGGTTGCAGAGTAAACACTGTAGACTTCACCGACTTTTCTTTCACCTTCGTATAATGGACAGATTTGTTGTTGTTGTTGTATTATTAGTATCCTACTCAACCAGCGAGGGTGTGGGGGCAGCAGCCCCACCTATAATACTAGGTTAGGTTAGGTAAGGTTGTTAGGTTTGGCTAATGTCCTTTCAATGGGGTATAGGGTAGTAAACACTAGGATAACCTATACCCAGTCAGAGGTAAGAAGAAGAAGAAGAAGAGGGTCAATATACAGGAGGCGCTACAATATAGGTAGCAAAATTGTAATGGTAGTTTTGGGTTCCTATCATCATATGCTTCATTTGTATATACTTTTTATCCCCGGGGAAAAAAAAAAAATCTTGGGATTTTTCATTTATTTTCTTGGGATTTTTTGTTTTGGTCATTAACCTAACCAAAAAACCTAACCTAACCTAACCTAATAGCCCCCAAATACATTTAGGTTAGGTTAGGTTAGGTTTTTTGGTTAGGTTAATAAAAAAAATAAAAAACACAAGATTTTTTTTTTTTTCCCGGGGATAAAAGGAATATAGAAATGAAGCATATGATGATAGGAACCCAAAACTACCATTATAATTTTGCTACCTATATTGTAGCGCCTCCTGTATATTGACTAAGAAGGGTCCTGCAGTAGTCTCCTTGAATGCTACCCCATTTGTTTGCCTATTGCCGAATCTCGCAAGAAAGCGGTAATTTAAGATCGGTGACTTCGGACCAAAAATATATTGGTCCGAAGTCACCAAAATGGGCCGAGGTCACCGAGGGTAGTGGTCCGAGATCACTGGGCCGAGGTTACCATGGGCCGAAGTCACTGGCACCCAGGTTGTTAGGTTAGGCTAATGTCCTTTCATAGGGGTATAGCCTAGTAAACACTAGGATATACCCGGTCAGAGGTAGGTGATACGCCCGATGACACAACTCTTGCCCATTTATATTATATTGCCTCGGGCTCAGTGGGTTAACAATGAAGAATGGTATATGACAAACCTATAAAATAGATAAATATCGATGTGGCCCGTATCCGGCAAGTTGTATACTTTTACCAAAATGCTTACTTACCTGAGAACCAAAAACATGCTTGTGATATTTGTTGTAAATATTTTATAGCTGGCTAGGCTAACCTTAATTATTATCAATGTATAAAATGCATCAGAGGGTTTACGAGTCATTGTACACAAATCAGGAACTCTCTGCCACAGACGAAATTGGAGCAGTAAATCCTTACCGTATTAAATATTTGACACAACAACCGTAATCACACCACAATAACCAATATGACAGCACTCATTGAATCATCTATATTTGACACAACAACCGTAATCACACCACAATAACAAATATGACAGCACTCATTGAATCATCTATATTTGACACAACAACCGTAATCACACCACAATAACAAATATGACAGCACTCATTGAATCATCTATATTTGACACAACAACCGTAATCACACCACAATAACCAATATGACAGCACTCATTGAATCATCTATATTTATGTACAATCACATTTTCAGTAAGTTTTCTATAGTTTCTTAACCCATTCTGTACCGGCGACGACGTTTAAATTGTAATCTAGCTATATTAATACGATTTTATACAGTGTAGGAAGGATCTGTGGTAGTATAATGACTTAAGTATTTTACGTTGACGTAGTAGGACCCGTAGAGGGCCGCTCTCGGGCAGTATGATATGCGGGGGTTGTGCATGAGGACTAGTGGTTGGGTACATAATCAGGATTAAGGATGTACTGATTGATGATATTAGTTCTAAAATAATAAAATAGGTGATTCCACTATTGGATGCTGCGGGGAAAAATATAGATAGTTTGAAGCCTGTTCATTGCTGGAGTAAAAGCTGAGTAAAATCGTCTAACAGTAGTCAGAATTAAGGTAAAAGGACGGCACCGGTATTGAAAGGGTTAAAATAGCTTTGGATTATAGACTCACTGTCACGGACGATAAAGGATCACTGAATGGCTGTACCTTTGTTTATGTTTGTATTGGTATATCGTGCACGGTAACTTGTAGCCCAATACGCCCATGGATTGGTTAATAATCAACTGGCAACCACAAGTATCCATATAGTTCCGTTGAACAACACAAGATGGCAGCAGAAGGTAACAAAAACACCCAATCAAGGTTACCGTATACAGAGCCATAACCATGTCGAGTACGTTAACATCATTGCTGGTCTCACCTTTCCAATGTTAATTTCATAATAATGATCATGTCAGTAGTTTTGATATAACAAATGTTCATAATCCGCTACGTTCACTCTAGGACATGAATATTTGCCTTTGATGGGCCGGTTTTCTGGACCATTTTCTCCCTCATGTTTAGCCCCATTAGTTTTCAGATGTTAAGATGTTTGCCCCATTAGTTAGTCGAATTTCAGATCTTTCGCCCCATTTCTTTGTCAATATTTAGACCTTTCGTGCTATTTAGGTGTCGATTTTTTCCCTGGCGAACGATAGTGAGCCTGCAATGTTGGAAGAACCGGCCTTCGGCCAGGACATTTTTCTACCGAAAAATTTACAAATTAATCTAGAAGCGGGTTCTAATGGATGTTTTTTTTTTAAATCTGATGGAGGTCTAGGGAGGAAACTAGAAAAATAACGAATACATGCACAAATCGCCCAAAAAGTGAACCATTCGAACCAAATGTTCGAAGCTATCCCGAACTGAATGGAATCGTTTTATTAATTCTTTACCTAATATTCAAATGTCGGAGGTTCGGTTTGGTGTTCGGGTGATCATGTTGGACGAGGAATTGTCTTAAGCCGGTATCACACGAGAGCTTTTATAGTCAATATTCGATGATCAACATTTTTCTGGCAAAATTTTTGGAATATTTTGCACTTGTATCGGAAACTAGACTGATGATAGATGAATTTAGGCAACCGAAATAATTTATATGTTGACCACAAAAGCTGCCAGACCAGTGTTGAGGATAATTTTTGACGTAAACATTACTTTTGGAATAATTAAGTAGGCCAACGTTACTTGAGGTTAAGGACATAAATCGTGGCCTTAAGGGGAGACTGGCCGTTTGTTTGGTCTAATAATTAATTTTTCATATATTTTTAAAGTTTCCTCCATAGACCTCCATCAAGCTTAAAAAAAACACCCCCTAGACCCCCTTCAAGATCAATTTGTACATTTTTCGGTAGAAAAATGTCCCGGCCAAAGGCCGATTCCTCTTAAAATTGCAGGCTCGCTATCGCTCGCCAGAAAACAATCGACACCTAAATGGCACGAAAGGTCTTTAAATTTACAAACAAAATGGGTCGAAAGGTGTTAAAATCGCCAAACTAATGGGCCGAACGTCTTATAATTTCAAAGCTAGTGGGGCTAAACATTAGGGAGAAGGGGTTCCAGAGAAACGGTCTGCCTCTCCTAAGTTTTGGAAGCCATCCCGAATCGATCTTTGTATTAACTTGATACCTAATATTATTAACATTTTAGAGGTTCTTTTTGTTCTTCGAGGATTCATAATTATTGGGCCAGGCTTTATGTCTTTGACTTAAGGGGAGGAAGACCGTTTTTCTGGACCCCCTTCTCCCTATTATTTAGCCCCACTAATTTTGAGATTTTAAGACGTTCGGCCCATTACATTGGCGATTTTAACACCTTTCGCCTCATTTCGTTGTCAATTTTAAGACCTTTCGTGCCATTTAGGTGTCGATTTTTTCCTGGCAAGCGATAGCGAGCCTGCAATTTTAAGAGGAACCGGCCTTCGGCCTGGAAATTTTTCTACCGAAAAATGTTCAAATTTATTTTGAAGGGGGATCTAGGGGGTGTTTTTCTAAGCTTGATTTAGGTCTAGGGAGGAAAATAAAAAAAAATATGAATACATGAATTAATAGACCAAACAAACGGCCAGTCTCCTCTTAAGCCGGAGTCACACGAGCCGTTTTTCGAGCAATTTTTTCGGACAATTATGGTCTGGTAGCTTCAAAAATTACACTTTATCAGAATTCAACCGACTAACATACTCTACTTTCAGTCTAGCTACCGATACCAGTGCAAAAAAGTCCCGAAATACAATGAGAACAAACTTGCTCATGGAAAATTGACGGAAAAATCGGTCGTGTGACAGCGGCTTTAGAGTGTACAGTTGCGTTCATAACTCTGGTACAGTCACGATCCCTAATTTCTTTACCCCCTTGGTTCGAGATGAGTCAAAGCCAGGATTAAGTGGGGATGGGCCGGTTTTCTGGACCACTTTCTTCCTCATGTTTAGCCCCATTAGTTTTCAGATGTTAAGCTGTTTGCCCCATTAGTTAGTCGATTATAAGACCTTTCGCTCCATTTCGTCGTCAAAATTTAGACCTTTCGTGCTATTTAGGTGGTTATTATTTCCCTGGCGAACGATAGTGAGCCTGTAATGTGGGAAGAACCGGCTTTCGGCCGGGACATGTTTCTACCGAAAAATGTACAAATTAATCTAGAAGAAGGATCTAATGGATGTTTTCTTTTAAGTTTGAAAGAGGTCTAGGGAGGAAACTAGACAAATAATGAATACATGCAAAAATCGGCCAAAAAGTGAACCCTCCCCCCTTAAAGAAGGTCAGGCAGGCAGTGGACACGGCCACTTTATGGTGAGACTCACTCACCTCAACCACAACTCATGAACACAGTTATGAAGCAGTATTGATGCCATTCATATAACATGTTACGTTGTTATTATGAAGCAGTATTGATGCCATTCATATAACATGTTACGTTGTTATTATGAAGCAGTATTGATGCCATTCATATAACATGTTACGTTGTTATTATTTCATTGGCAATGATATAAATGTACTTCAAGGAGTACAAAGGAGTATAAAGGACAGTATAAAGGCACACACAATGCTTTGTTACTATTGTATTAAGTATTGCAAGTATATTAGCAGTAATAATCGAGGTATTAGTATTGTTATGAATGCTTTGAAATTGACTCGGCGTTTCGTAAGTATTGTGAACACCCAAGACAAACTACTTCGCACAAGTAAAGGATTCACAATACTGTATGTATGGACAATCCTTATTGTAAGCATTCATAGTGTATGACTTGGTAAGACTTCTTAATTTGTTACATTTAATGGTAATATTATCAGTCAAACTCCATGACTGTGTTTATGCGGTAGGAGGCAGTGACAATGTTTGTGTTCATATGTGTGAAGCACTGCCTTCCATCATCGTGTACCATTTTTACAATCCTTAACCCTTTGAGTACCAGCGACGTGTGTTATACTGTATTCTAGCTATACATAGACGATATTATGCAGCTTAGGAAGGATCTGAGGTAGTTAAAAAGGACGGTTGAGATAGTTTGAAGCCTTACTGTTGCTACAGGTCCTTCCAAAGCTGAATCAAATTGCCTAATAGTTGAACAATATGATAAAAGGGACGCCCCTGGTACTGTACTTCATGGGTTAACTAACCTTGTTCGCTCACCTCACGTTTCATCAACCCTGGCTTCGACTTCCCTCGAGCCAATGGGGGTAAAGAAATTAGGGATCGTGACCGTACAGTCGCCTGTACAAGTAGCAGGTAACAGTTGTGGCTATTATTGCTAATACATTTTGAGGCCTCAACAAATTTGATAACCGGGTGGATGGGACTCGTTAGCCTTGGTCGGTAACCTATCTAGGGGAGACAGCCTTATAAAAGTCTGGGCGGATGGGACTCGTCAGTCTTGGTCGGTAACCTGTCTAGGGGAGTAAACCTGATACAAATTCGTACTGCTTACCTAAGGGTAAGGCAGGTTAGTGGATGGACTAGCCAAACACCACTGTAAACAAATAGTGCTAACAAGATACATAGAGGGCCTCGTAGTCGGACGGATCCTAAATTGAGTGGTCAATCCTGTAAGTCCTTCAGTAAACTGGCTCGGGTTGTCCCTCTTACAGGGAATATGTCCGCTTGGGGGCATTCTGTGTATGGCCACCCTAATTAAGGGGAGTAAGGCGTCCGGCAATAGATAGATAGAACAAACTTGAGTGGGAGGTAGTTGCCATTTCTGGACCCCCTTCTCCCTAATGTTTAGCCCCATTAGTTATGAGTTTTTGACACATTCGCCCCATTAGTGTGTTGATTTTAAGACCATTCATCCCATTTCTTTAATGAATATCAAGGCTTTTCGTACCATTTAGGTGTCGATTTTATTGAGCATTAGCGAGCTGTAATTTTGGAGGAACCGGCTTTCGGCCGGGACATTTTCTACCTAAAATTTACAAATTTATCTCGAAGGGGGATCTTGAGGATAGCTTGATGGAGGTATAGGAAGGGGGATCTTGAGGATAGCTTGATGGAGGTATAGGAAGGAAACTAAAATATTAATAAATACTGTATATATTAATGTCCATACTTTCAATCCATCAGCATGGACAGCAATCCCCGGAAAGTGCCAGTTATAGTCGTTATTGAGTAATTGGGACCTCACCACTTGTTGACGTAATTCTGACGGACAGCAACAACATAATGGCGTTAGCGTCTAGTAAGCTTTAGGACAAGCTCTAGGGTATTTTAATGTACGGAATCTGGTTCCTAACCATTTATTGACTCCTAGTACACGTAATATAAACTAACCATTTATTGACTCCTAGTACACGTAATATAAACTTGCATTCTCGGTCCTTTGAAGACAAGGACAATGGGGTTTGCCATTGTAATATTTTACTTTCTATTACATCAAATTATACACAACATTTTAAGACTGAGTGCTCCACACATACGTGCAGTTTCAGTCTCTTGTCCTAATGACGGCGTTCCAGGCAACCCTGTTAAGGGCTGCTTCACTCGCCAAGTTTTTGGATTTGAGATCGGCACGTATAGTCCGATCCCAGGTTTTCCTCGGTCCACCCCTTGGTGCAGCCCCCTCCACAGACCTGTATTTTTTCACCCAATTTTGTTCATCCATTCTCTCCACATGTCCATACCATCCCAGTTTACTTGTACGCATGCATCACCTCGCTAATACTCTTTATACCTAAACGTCTCCTCAGCTCAACATTTGTTATTCTATCCTGTAAGCCTGGCCCCACACATCCATCTCGCCATTCTCATCTCATTAAGTTTTCTGTTGACATCCTCTACTTTAATGGCCCATGTTTCTGAAGCATACGCCATTGCAGTTCTAATACATGAGGCATACACCTTTCCCTTCAGGGGGAGAGGCATTCTTTTCATGGTCAGGATTGGCAGCAGTTCTCTGAACTTCCCCCAGCCACTGCACAACATCTCTAGGCACCCTATCAAAGGCCTTCTCCAGGTCTACAAACACAAAGTAAAGATCCTTGCCTTTTAGTAAGTATCTTTCCTGTATCTGCCTGACTATGAAGATAGCATCGGTTGTACCCCGTCCTGGCATAAAACCAAACTGCATATCATCAATGGAGATGCTTTGCCTGATCAAACCCTCAAAGACTCTCTCACAGACCTTCATGATTTGGTCAAGCATTTTCAGGCCCCTATAATTTCCTCTATCTAGCGCATCCCCTTTTCCTTTGTATATATTTACTATTACACTTTTGAGCCAATCCTCTGGGATTTTCTCATCTTTAATAATGGTGTTTATCAACTTATGATTTCATTTTCTGCATACACAATCTTCCCATTATCGTTTCTAACACACCATGTTCACCTATAATATCCCTACTGTCATTTTTAACTTGCCTAGCTAGGTTGAAGATCCCATTGGGATTGTCAGTGTTACACACTTGTTCGAGGACCAGGTCCTTAATGCATTTTTTAGCATTGCAAATAACTCTTTTGGCAGTTCGTTTAGCTGCCTGGTATTCCTCCTTACTGCCTCCCTTCTTCCATTCTTTGAAGCATCTCCTTTTCTCTTTCACAGCATGTTCTACCTCATCGTTCCACCACCAGGAGGTCTTATTCCTGGGGTGCCCCTTTGTTTTCCCACATACTTTGTCAGTGGCAGCGATAAAGCTATGCTTAACGAAATTCCATGACTATTTACATCGTTAGGCCTAAGCTTCCATATTTCTATTTATTTCCTCCAGTTCACTATGAAACCTATCCCTAACTTCCTTGTTCTTCAGCAGCCACACTTTTCTTTTGGGTATGTATACCTTCTTGCGCTTAAGATCTCTGTATAAGCTCATGTCGCACACAAGTAGCTTATGTTGGGGGATACATTCTTCGCTCGGGATGACCTTTACATCCCGAACCAGTTTCCAGTCTTTCCTGTTAACCAAGAAGTAATCTATCTGCAAAGTCATTTATATCAAGGTTGGAGTAGAAGGAAGGGCTATGTATTCAATGGTGTACAGTACAATTGTGGTGTGGTATTTATTAATAGATAGTTTCTAACTTTACCGGGAATGCCTAAATATGTTAGAGTCGAACTAGTGATCAGCTTGCAAAAAAATACAAGACAGCTATTTGATTTGTGAATGACAAATAAGTGTTTTTTGTGCTCTAAGTCAATCAGTAATCTTCCATTCTTCCACTGGCATGATCTGAAAGCATTTTTGCTGTGACATATGCAATATTGATTGCTAATTTCAAATAAATCAGCTGGTAAATAGTGATTTCCCCTGGCTCCGGACATAAATCACATCGTTCCCTGTTTTTTTTTTTTTTTTTTTTTTCACTATCACAAAACGATTGATTCTTTAAATAACTTGAATAAGCAAGCCCAAACCAACCATATCATAGCCTACGCTATTATAAACTGGGATAGACCTGTGTATGTCCTCTTATTCCGACAGTAATAGTAAGAAATAATGAAAGAAAGGATCGGTGATGTAATTTCCCAGAATACTGATTTTGTTTATATTCCACTTGTGTCATTCATAGGGCTATTGAAGAACCTAATCAATCTAGTTTGTGATAAGGTAGGTTAGTTGTCCTCTCTGATGATGTATGGATCATTTTTATTTGTAGTCGTTGCCTTTGTCCAGTGGAAAAATTAAATATTTACTAATCGAAATACAGGATGAAATAATAAAGTATGTTGAGCATGTTGTTATTATTTGGCCATGATATATATATATATATATATATATATATATATATATATATATATACAGTATATTATAGGTTTGATTCCCGAAGGGAAGTAGAGAAAACCTAATATTTAGTAGGGGCCCCGGAATCATTGACGATGTTGCCTATTAGTATAATAGTCTCCATTCAACACCCGCGTCAGCCGTTTTGAATCAACCGCCGCGGGGAAGAAAAAGAGTCATCTTCATAAGTGCAAGCTACTTCTCTTTTGGTGTCGTCATAGATCGGGTACCCACTACGAAAAAACTTTCGTAAAAAATAAGAGAATAAAATAGGAAAAAATGTAACACTTAATACTGTTATCAACAAGCTTCCCACATTCGGTGGATTTTCTTGTGTTGTGGCTTCTTACTGCCTCTCGCCAAGCGCACAATTCGTCCTTCACTGATATATCAAGATAAAAAAAAAAAAAATATCAAGCGAATGGGAAGGGGACGTCAATGATTTCGGGGCCCCTACTAAATATTAGGTTTTCTCTACTTCCCTTCGGGAATCAAACCTATAATTTAATAGTAATTTTAATAATTCATCATTGGCGATGTTGCCTGAATTCCAAGACTGGAGGGGGACATTCGCAATAACATTGTAACCTCTGTAACCGCAGGTTAAGTCAAGAATCCTTATAACAGAAAAATATATTTTATTGTGTTGCATACAATATATAAAATATGAAAGAGTGTGAGCAGTGCGTTGCTTCAAAGAAGCCTGCTCGAACAACATAGTCCTCTTACATGAGGTGCTTGTTGTAATTTGCGATATATAGAGCTAATTCAAAACCCATAATCACATTGACCAGGAACCTGGGCCGATCCCAACTTGTTCCTTCGGTCCACCCATTGAGTCACTTCGACCAACAAAATCACTTTTCTATCTAGTGAAACTAGCATAGACACCTTAATTCTACATATACAAATGACATTCTTGTACTCGCTAACATAGCGTAAACAAATTATATTATTTGTAAAATAAAGAAAAGGCAATGATTAGATAACTTTAATTAATAACTAAAAAACAAAATCGAGCTACTTAGCTCGTAAACATATACTTGGGCTTGGCCCGGCGGAAGCAGTGCCTAGCTTGCCCTGTATGACCTTGTAATCCAGTGGAGGGGGGTTCTTCTTATGTACTGGGATCCACTTATCCCCCCCCCCCCTTTTTTCTTAGCCCACATGGGCGTTACTTATCACAGTACTAATGACTAACGTCTGGAATACAAGTAGTTAAAAAATAAAAACGTAGACCAGAGAGAGTGCCCTAATCCAGATATCGAGACAAGGAAGTTGGAAACAAACCTAATCGTAATTTCTAAAAGAGATAAATACATGCAGGTACTGCTGCGATCGGGGCACGTTCTCTGTCCATAACGGACTCTTACCAAAATGGCGTAGAGTAAGGATTTTTTTTATGTACATTGAGTAGACCTAATAGCACCAGAGAATTGGCTGGCTATACCAGACCGTACGCCAGGGGGGCTATTAAGTGCCTCTAGCTAAAGAGGATAATGCAAGAACCTTGAGACCAACTGGTCGATAGCCTTGAATGACCGTGACCGTGTCCCCCGGCATTACAGTCTGGACATGTAATATTTTAAAACATTCTAAAAGTAAATCTGTGAAGCAAACCGTTTCCCATCACTTCGAGGTCAGAGATAGCTCAGGGTTAACACGGCTGGCCAAAAAAGTAAGGCTTGAATTCCTCCGGTGTATTGCCGGCGAGGTGCAGTAGCAATAACGGGACCGGAAAGGAACTGCAAGTAACTCCGGTTCCCCTTTTTTCTTGATTGTGTCCTAACTATAGGGGTTAGAGAAGAGGGAGCTGACAAGTGCGGAAGGCTTGTGGTGGCTACTGACAAAATATAGGTTAAAAGATCAGAGAGAGTCCTATTACTCTTGGGGACTGCTACCAGAGGTAACTTGTCTGGAGTCCCACTGGGAATCCTGAAAGTATGAAACTCATCGGCTGAATGCCTTGGCACCCTGTCTTGTTGAACCAGATCTCTGTGCACCACTTGCTCCTTGAGAAAAAAGACAAAAGGAATGGTGAACTAACATCCTAAATATTGAAAATTTAATTGAAAAGAAAAGGAACGATCACGCCCGTCTCGGGTTAACATAATATTTGGGGAAAACGGAGGGAGGAGAAGTCTACCACAATAAAAGGGGGTTGTATAAAATTGTTCCGGACCAAAAGTTAATTGTATTAGCGAATGGACCTGCTCCTGAACTGCCCCTGACCCGGGTAATTGGGCTATTCAATAGATCCCTACTTTACTTGGACACAACCCGATTGAGTAGATGATGATAAAAGAGAGAGGGGAAAAACCCTGTAAAACTTTTGGAGGGTGAGCCCACCCGCCGGGACGAATCATCCCTCCTGACGCCGGGAAACCCCACCCAGATCGTGAAGGAAAAGACACAGAATGATCCGTTCAAAGCTTCTCAAGACCAGAAAATATTTATATGGAACGAACAAACTACCTGTTCGTGTCGTGTCGCACGTAAACTGGAGAACACAAACATAAACTTGGAACTCCTTGGGGAATCTACAAGTGTAACAGAAGGGAAAACTCTCTTTGTGTCGTAAAACCCAGAGTTTTAGCCAACCCTAACCTAGAGCATACATATGCGCTGAATCTTTAGTAACATGTCATACCGAAGTCCTAAGGGTAGCCGCCTGCCGGCGGACGTTTCTGTTAAACTAATTTCTTTAAGATATTGCCTGTTTAAGGGAGAAGCCTTGCCTTTGCGTGTCCGACCTGGGGTTAGCGATGGTTGCATATCCCCGGGACTGTTGATCACGTGCCCACTAGTTTTTTTATCCTAACCATCATTCAAAAGTTTGTATCAATCCTTACTCAGCACCGGGTGAGGCAGAGCCTAGCTTCCCGCGGCCTTTTTCCGTCGTGCGCTTGCGTGTACCGGCACAGTCCGGTCGTGCAGAAGAATTGTAAGGAGGCGCTGCCAACCCTTGGTAAAAAACACTGAATCCAACCTCGGAACCCTATTGCACTAGCACAGCCGAGGGAGAGAGGAGGACGTAGGATAGACAAAAGACTGCTACTGCTATGTCATAAAAAGTCCACTAAAATTTTGCGGCTGGGGCGTTGAAACAACGTCCGCCGGCAGCTGCTGAATAGGTGGGTGCAAATTATTTTGGGGAGACCTATTGGGGGGTCTCTTCACTAAACTTAAGCATCACCCCAACATCTCTCTGCGTCTGGTCATCGAAAGGCTTCGCGGTCAAGACCGGAGAGAACAAAATTCTATAATAAACATTCTTAGGTAATCCCAGAGCCAAACTGAGTCTGAGTAGCTGTCGTGACCTGACTGCCTCAAATAATGCTGCTCGGATTTCTGTGATTGTTCGAGCCGGGGAAGGGAGGAGATATTGTTGAAAAGCCCTGACTAATTCCTCCTTCCGCCGTGGGGGGTCTGGCATGGGTTTAGCAATGGCCAGTTAAAAATTTAAAATTAAAAGGAAACTAATAAACTTTCGATGGGCATTATCTCTTACCAGAAATTCCCTTTGGAGTTCAATGAGTTATGGAGCAATGAAGGGCAGGGGAAAATCCTCTGCTTCTAATTGAGGGGCTATGAGAAAATCGAAAATAGGTAGCGGAACTCCACCCGGTTGTTGTTGCAGTCAGTCAAACTCGGTAATGGGGGGGGGGGAGGAACAGGTGACAAGGGATTAGATGTAATATCTATCGCAAATTGCTGAAGTTCCTGATCCCACGTTACCCATGGGCCATGGCCCACCTCACCCAGATTCAATTCCCTCTGGTCTTGGTGGGGACCACACCTGTGAAACTTGAGAGAAGGCTCCCTCCACTGATAAAGGGAATGACATCCATTAATGCCGCAACGTTCATGACAATCAGGGCAAATAGGGGTGTCTGGGTAAGGAGGGTCCTGGACAGGGGCATCCGGAGGAAAAGGAGTCAGTTGGCCAGGATTATATACAAAATACCGATAATTAGGAGCGTCAGGTCTAGCGTGGATAGGGACATGTAGCACCCTACCTTGTGCATTTTTTGCCCTAAAGACGTGACGTCGGTTGACTTCTATCGCCCACTCCCCCGGCACTGAGACCTCCCCTTGTGTCGACCTATGCCCTTCCCCTTTCGACAAAGCTGTCACCGGAAGCCAGAGCTTTCCTGGTGCTTTGGGTAGTTGGGATTGGGATTGTGTAAGCAATTGCGGCAAAATTGAAGAAGGCATAGCAAAGGACTGAGAGGATGGGGGAAAGGTAGGATCCGGCGGACTACTGGACGGTTGGCAACGAGCCGCAGAAGGGGATGTATATGGTCGAGTGTCATCTGAACAAAGAGAACTATCACGTTGTTTACCCCCAGCGAGAGAAACTAAACTAGTGTCCATCCTGTCCGAGGGGGACCTATGGGAGGTAGAGGCAAGTAACAAATCACCCGCCGGCAAGCCCTGTGTGGGCCGACCGGCGGAGGGGGAAGTTACGTTAGAGGACACCTGTGAACTCTAGGTCCATTAACACAGGAACTTGGGCCGGGGACAAGGGGCGGCCTATTACTTGTTCCGGCAACGAACCTGGGGTAGCACCTAAGGTCTGAGGCCAAACTTCCTTTACGGTAGTGAGGGGGGTCACCGGAATAACCGGCGTAGGTCCCGTAGTCAACGGGCGGATGATCACTCGTTCAGTCTCTGTTGCGGCGGAGATGGTAGATGAATGGGGGACACCCTCATTGACATGAGAAGGGTGGGACACAGGTAAACTTGGCGGTGGTCCCGGTGCCTGAGTGGGGGTTTGGCCGTGTTTTATAGCACATTGGCAGATAATTTTTTGTAACAAATCATTCAGTTGTTCAGTCGTAAAGCAAGGGGGTTTCGGTCGTTTTAGGGGCCTAGCTTGTTGATCTACTACCACTAGGTTTGCATTGTGTGAACTAGGACTGGGATCTAGTGTCTGACTGCTACAAGGTGGGGAAGGTCGACTCGAACCATTGGCCGGCGACTCCTGGTCGTGTGGCGTTGGTGATTCTTGAGAGACCTCCTGAGGCTGAAACTCTGTGTCACTGGGGACGGAAGCCAACCTTGGTTGAACCTTAGATGGTGAATGATCCGCCGCGTAAGACCTAGTGGTCGTAACCGCGTTTGATTTAGAGGAACAAGGAAACTGAGAAGAATTATGAGCCCTACTGCCACTAGGGGCGTGTCTGTTAGTTAATACTAGTTTGGAACCATGGAGCCTGACTTGTACAGATTTCCTCACTCTAGTGGCAGCTTGGGAGTGGCCGGCGTCCGCCCCGAGGAGGCCGGGGAAAAACCCTGGCGTTCCCGCGAAGGATGTCGGAACCACCGGCTGGGCCACGGAAAGACCTAGCTGTGAAGAAGCAGGGATATCTCTAGTTATCTTAACACTCCTTTGTGGGCTAGACAGTTTGAGTATTTTGTCCGGTAGAAACTCTGAGCTGGCCGTTCTGCGCATGCAGCCCGCCGCTGGATCCGGGTGGACAGGGCCAAGACATTCCGGTGACTCTGAGCGACTCCTCTTGGATCGGAGAGAGGAGCTCTGTGCAGACGTCGTCGAGGAATTGGGAGACCCAAGGGTCCGCAAGGGTATTGGGAGGTTCTGTGACTGGGGAGCTAGGTTGTCATGAAATGAATATAACTTTACCACCCTCAGCAATTCAGGATTATCACAGACCAATTCCGTGTTAGCTACTCTAGAAGCATATGCCGTAAACTTGGATTTAATATCAATGAGAGTGAGCAGACAAGATGTATCTTGGCCAGCGAGCCATTCCTCAAAAAGGTCTGACCAGACTGGACATGTGTGAGATGTCCACATGAAAGAGGATTTGTCTAAGCATTTTACACACCTGATACACAGTCTATGCGCTGGTACCGGAACAAGAAGGCATGTCGGAGTTGAGCAGATTGTGAACAAGGGCATGATTACAGAGTCTCCCCTCCCCGGTGGGAACGTCGCAGTAGCAAGGAGGTCCGGGCTGTAGTAGGGGGGGGTGGGGGCCTGGAAAGATAAAATTTCCAGGAATCAATGCTCATAAGGACATGCAGAGAGAGCCTTAAACATCCTATACTCCCGGAGCAGGAAAAACAGTAGGCTACGGCCTCCCTCATTATTCCTACTCCTAAGAGGTTCGGAAGAGCATCTTCTCATGCCTCTTTTCAACCATGAGAAGAGGTTTTCACTGCAGAGGGCCCTCCTATGACATGGGTCATAGGTGAGTAGGCCCAACGGCAGCGTGCAACTGCGTGCTATCAAAAACAATCGTTAGCAGCCGCCGGTACGTTTACACACTGAGCCGCCGGCAACACGGGGTAAACGCAACGTCGGAGTGCCAGCGTACGACATGAGTCATAGTTGGTAGGCCAAATCACGGCGGGTATCGGCGTGTTATTAAAAACAATCGCCACCCGCCGTCAGGAACGTTTACGCACGAAGCCGCCGGAAATGACGGGGTAAACGCAACAATGGGCCGGCCGGCACTTCAAAATCATTAGTCTAACAGAAAAAATATCTCCTTCCGCTGGACCTGCGAGGTAGCCGGACGGAGGGCTAGAGGCGCCCTGTCCCTGAGAAAACACCGACAGGGGAAAACAAGAGAGAAACCCAACCACACGCCGGCACGGCGGAACGAACCAACGGTCGCAGAACAGAGGCCGGCGGGTCAAGAGGGAGAACACTCGGTGAAAAGCACAACAACGAGTGAAAAACAACCTAAACTCTCAAATAAAATCCTGACGTCAGGACGTCTCCCAGAACTCCCGGAAAGTGGGCAACACTAACCAACAAGGAGCCCAGGAAAAGGGGACACAGAATAATTCACACATAGAAAAAAATAAATCTACCCTCATCAAAAGATAACCTAAAGGCTTAACAAGAGAAAAAAAACTCGTCAAAAACAAAAATGAATGAGCAATAAAATTTGAGCAAAAAGCGCAGGGACAGCCCCCGAATGGGGCCTCCCAGCAGGCGAGGACGCCAGAAGATCCCACAGCCACGTGTGACTGCTAAAAAAGAACAAAGACAGGGTCCAACGACCCAAAGCTGGACTAAGGAACAGTTAGCGATGAATGAAAAGCCTCCTAGCTAAAGGAAATGCAAAAATTAAAGCGCCTAGCAACAAGTAACACCACGCGTGTGGTGACAAAAATGAACACAACAAGGCGGCGCCTGAAAAGTACCCTAATTTTAACACTTCCTGCGGGCCAACAAAAACACAACCGGTGCTAGCTAGTCTAAACCCTGCTCACTATCCCCCAGATATATACAAATGAGTAAAGACTCACTAGAGGAGAGCGAACGTCGAATGAAGCCGGAGCACGGGGGCACAAGTGTTGACCGTTGGCCCGCGGGGAAGAGAAGGACGAATTGTGCGCTTGGCGAGAGGCGGTAAGAAGACACAACACAAGAAAATCCACCGAATGTGGGAAGCTTGTTGATAACAGCATTAAGTGTTAAAGTTTTTCCTTTTTTATTCTCTTATTTTTTACGAAAGTTTTTTCGTAGTGGGTACCCGATCTATGACGACACCATAAGAGAAGTAGTGTTGCACTTATGAAGATGACGTTTTCTTCCCCGCGGCGGTTAATTCAAAACGGCTGACGCGGGTGTTGAATGGAGACAATAGTCTCCATTCAACACCCCATAAATACAAGTCCGTTGCTGGTACCGAAAGGGATAAAAATGTAATTAGAGAAAGAGGTAAAGAATATCCCCGTCCCAGAGGGTAGGCTAATCGGATAATTGTTCTACTTATAAGATTTAAAATATCGCCATAAAAATGGCAACACTATTCTAGGATGCCAACAATGAATTTCCTGACTTTGTATAATTATATTCTGTGAGTTTTCTAAAAATGGGTACATAACATAACCCGAAACGTTAGAGAATAAAGATTCATAGCTCTTCCCTGTGTTTTCTTCTCCACCCAATCCATATATATATAGTAAAACTCTCAAGGAAAAATGGAGCACCAAGCTTTTGTATATTATATCAAGACATCTTCAGGGTAATACCATTGGTATAAATGGTATTTAAGATAAAAATGTCTTGAGTGAATAGAGGAACGCTTGGTGTTCCATTGTTTCATTTATCCTAGCGAGTTTTACTACATAATTTGATCACACTATTTGTAAATTAACCTCCATATATATATATATATACACAGTGGCAGATTAAGGGGGGGGGGGGGGGGCTGACTGGGCTGCAGCCATGGGCCCCCAATATTTGGGGGCCCCCCAATTCCCAAAGTTGATTAACAAAAACAAATGACACCTAAGGGGGATGCATGATTGGGGGCACTCCGGCCTTCCCAACCCTCCATGAAAAATCTTCCCTCCGGTACTATTCCTCCAAAGGCCACGGCTACACTAACACTTAGGTTTTCATAATATAGAGTAATAAACTAATAATAGTACATGTAACTTAATGGGCCAGTGCCTAAATAATAATATAGTTATCGCTATATTTACTTTCAGTCCCTGGCTTTCTTTCCTAACTCGTAACTCTCCCTGTTATTTTATGTAGTATACCAGTATTGAATGTTGCATCTCATACAGATATTCTGGATAACTTCTCATTTGATTATATAGTTATATGTTTATACATAGTAATTACTATACATTTCTATATGAGACATAGAAGAGAGAATCAGAATAGTATAAGGTGTAATTTTATATTCCTACTCGAATGTTCAAGGCATTGTTGACACTTCGACACTCAAGGGTAGAGGACACCAAGACAGGCCTGGACGTCCAAAAATTAGAGTTAAGTTTCTCTAGTTAATACAATATTTGTATTGCTTCTTTTTTAATGTAAGGAGTGAGAACGGACTAGTCAAACTGGCGGGCGTCGCAGTGGAAGCGTGTTCGTGGATGTGCCTGCGTGACAGACAAGGCTGAGTGACTCAGTCATGTCTGTCACTATTCTGTTACTCAACCTGAGTGACCGTCTTTAGAGAGAGTCTAATAAACTTGAACAATGGATTTTATTTTCCTAACCAAGCTGGTTGTTTCTATTTTTCACCATTTTCACTGTACTCAATATCACTTAAAATGATCTAGTATGTCTCTCCATAGGCCTCAAAATGCCTTTAAAAGTGCCCTATTTAAAAATAAAGCTATATAGGCTCGCATCGCTCGCCACCTGCTTGATGAAAGGGCCCCCCACCTGAATTCTAGCCAGGGGCCCCATGCACCCTTAATCCGCCCCTATATATATATACATATATATATACATATATATATATATATATATATATATATATATATATATATATATATATAGGTAAGGCCATATGGTTATCGCGCATTATTGCATGCAATGCAATTTATGTAACAATTGCTAATTAATGCAATCTATTTAGTTGAATATATTTTTGAGATGTGAGCTAAAGCAATGGTTTTATGTTCTTTTACAGTATAATATATTTCAATAATTTCGTTCATGTCAGAGAACACTACTTGTGAGTACATAGATGTGGTAACAGGATAAATTGGGGCCACAAATGTAGGTCTTGTCATTATGTCAAATTTGTGATTATTGTACAGTACTGTGGAGTGCACAAAAGCGGATGAATGAAAGAGAAGTGCGATCCCGTAGATTTTTGGGGAAGTTTGGTGGAGTGGTCATGCCACTGGAATGGTAATGTGTGGATCTTTGACCAGACGCTGACTCAGGCGTCATTCTTCCTTCTCTGCTCTGCGCTCAACCGACCCGGACGTGCCTCCCCATGCTCCGCTAGTTCCGCATTTGTTGCGTCCCTAGTGAGTTTTTTCTCATTTGTTTACTCCGGGATGTATCGAGTAAGGTTAGGATATGCGTAGCAGGATTGTCCTGGGCGGGTTGCCCGCAGTGCAGTGTATTTTGGGTCGTGTTTTTGGGGCATCTATTTCGGGTGTACCCTCGTGGTCCTGTTGTGGACATGTGAACTTTTTCACAGTTAGCTAGCTTTGTGATGCAGGCGTCTTTCATTACGCGTTATTATTGCTTCCTTTTATCTTTCTGATGAGGTAGCTTGTTTTTGCTGATGTTCCCAGCGTATTTTTCTTCACTTAGTGAAGTTTTTTCTGGGTCCCGAGTCAGTTCTTCCCTTTGTCGGAAGTATTTGCTACAGTGGTGTGTTGACGGTGGTTCCTGTTGTGATATAATTCAGTGCTTTTGTTTTTATTACGACGTGTTTACTTTTATGTCCGTCTGCCTAGGCCTAGCCAGCCTCTCGTAGCTTTGCCACATGTACAAGTGTTATTGATTTATGTTATAAATATGTACTACTGTGTCATGTGTGTCCTGGTTTAGTTGTGTATTGGCTAATTCCACGGACTATTTATGTGTCCTGGGTTAGTTGTTTATTGGCTAATTCCACGGACTATTGTGTGGGCCCGGGGTTAGTCGTGCTTGGCTATATCCTCGGTCTTGTGATGCGTTCAGATGGTATCTGGACGGGGTGGGTTGCTTTTCCGGCGGGTTTTTCTCGGTTACACCATGAAAAACCCGGCTGGTGGCCGAGTTTTTAGCCACACATGGTTTTAAAAACAGGCTTGTGTTCCCCGGCGAGTGAGTGTTGAGGCTCTCCAGGACTGTGTCTCTGGTGGGGCCTGTGTCAGGCTCCCTATGATTCCCGGCGGGATGGCTGTACCCATCTAACAGTGTTCATGTGGACACGTGTTGTGTGTAGTTTTTTCCCGGTTTTGCAAAGCCAGTAAAAAACTAAGCTGTTGTTGTTTGGTTTTGCTCCCCGGCGATCTTTTACAAAGAAGTGGGGATAGGAACTATTGGGGTTAACGTTATAAACTTTTATTCACACCCGGCGGGTACACCTTGGAAGGGTGGGATTAACGAATTTGCAAAAAATTCAGTTTAGTTGACCAGTCAATGGAGGGATGCATTTTGTATCGCCGCCTTCAACATACGGCGATTTAAGGCACAATTGGGGTTAACTTTTTGTAACTTTATTTTACAGGGTGCTCCCTGAAAGGGTAGAATAACGAATTTGCAATTCAGTATAGTTGACCAGACAATTGAGGGATACGTTTTGTATCGCCGCCTTCAACATACGGCGATCAAAAAACCACTTCGGGAGAAGTCAGATCTCGTATTATGTCAGGCTTCCCAGTTTTTGATCTGCGAGATAATACGGGGGCCGGCGTCTTTTTAGTTTTTTTTCTTCAAAAATATATTGAAACAAATACCACCGGGAAGACTAAATCAGTTATAAACGCCATGCTGGTCTTTATGTCATGTCAGAGGGTATTCATAAATCTTTTGGACAGGTTAAGATATTCTGAAATCTTTACTAAGGAACCCCACCGCGTATCGAGCTGTAGTCATTGTGTATTGCGTCTCGTTACCCGGCGGGTTATTTAACACTTGTGTGCGAAAATGTTGGGGTAACCTTATGAGCATTAATTCCTGGAAATTTTCTTTTTTTCCAGAGCTGGGTCCCGGCGGGTCTATAGAGAACCTGGAGTAAGTTTCCCACCAGTCTCTGTCATGGCTACCTTTGCCCCTGTTTTTGCTTTGTGCATTACGCCCTCCTGTTCAGGTATCCCTATATTTGCACACACCCTTTGCATTAAATGTGTTAAATGTCTCGACCGCTCACAGGGTCTGTGGGTGATGCGGAACTGTACCTTTTGCTCTCAATTAAGCCATAAAGTTTTGCAAGACAATGATAAGACCGCAGCGGTCGCTTTACGGGAGGTTAGGCAGCAGATGACCTCTTATACTACTACAGTGGCTCATAAGTCACTTCAATGCGATAACGTAACTCTTTGGGATAAGTTACTAATTGAGCACCCCCCCCCCTAGTAAACGTCCCTCTAGAGTAACTGTACGAAAGTCAGCAGAGACTGGACAGGGTATTACACTTTCTCCAGCCTCCGGCACATCTAAGAGACCGCGAGAACCTACGCCCCCGGTGGCAGCCTCCTCGTCACGGGCGCGGTCCAGGTCCAGGTCACCTCTTAGACAGCAGCCGCCTGGTCTCTCTTCTTCGCCGGCGAGTAAGAAGAGCAAGACAGAGGGGTCCACAAGTAGCTATAGTGAGAAATCTACAAAGTCCAAAGGCAGTTCTAGGTCGCACCGTAGCCACAAGTCTTCTAGGAAAGACTCGCATGAACGAAAGGCCTCCCGGCATTCACCGGAGTCTAGTGCCTCTCTTCATGCCTCTACTCCCGGCATATCTAGTATTCACTCTCATGGGGCTAGTGTGGTGTCAGCAACAAAAGACATTTTACCTATTAGTATTCTAACCTTAGAATTGGAGAGTTCGGTGGACAGTGATCGTCCTCTAGCAGGGTCAAGTGGGGGCTCCATGGTTGAGGGAGTATCGGACTCCCAAAGGAGTGCAGGCCAAGGCCTGGGGGTATGGCGATATTCTCGACCAGGGACTGAAAGCCCACGTCTGGCTCAAGATACACATTCAGTGGCTGATGTCCACAGGGACGCGGCGATCCCATCATCCATTCCAGACATGACTTGGCAACACGACGGGGTTCCGGCTTCGGCGGAATCCTCTCACGGGGAGCCAGATGACAAAGACGAGGTGTCTGTAATCTCGGACATGGAGGTGCAGGAGTCGGGTTCAGTTTTAGACGACGCACAGGATCGGAATGATTCACCTCTGAGGTCGTCATCAACTAAATTTATCACGGCAGAAGAAATAGATGGGTTATTGGTTAATGCTCTAACAAAAAAAATTGGCCAACAGCCGGAGACTCCTACAGTAGACCTGGGAGCTTCCATGACAAGTTCCAATGTTCGGCCTCTGATTGCTTCCATTGCCTTAACTAAGATTCCTCACCCTCCCTCTATATCACCATCTGTGGTCGCTAGGCCTGCTTCGGCGGCACTGACTACTTCTAGTGTAAGGGTGGTAACGGATATGAATCTGCCCCCTTTAGATAAAGCGCCATTAAGAAAGGTAGCGATGCCCCTATTATACGGTCCCGACGAGTCATGGATACAATTGTTCCCCACTAAACCAGAGGTCGCACAGCCCACCTTGTCAGGGGAACTTCCAGTGCCACGAGAGTGGGTAATCCAAGGCAATAAATCTAAAAAGTTACGAGCCTGGGATATATTGGGTAATGTACTAGATGTTAATGTTAAGGCCATTCCTAACTATTATCACCAGGACTATTTTGTTTATACTGCTACACCTGCCCTGCCCCCTGCCTCAGCTTCAAAACTGTTTTCTGACTGGTCCAAGAATGATGGTTTTAATGATATAAAAACACTGTCAGCTCTCACGCCAGAATTAGATTTGCAAACTGTCACAGACACAGCCGCTAATCCAGCATTGAAGGTGGGGCAGTTGGGCCCGGGACCTTGGGTGGAATGGGAGACGGAGGCTCAGAACTTTGCTACCACCTTCACCTCAAAATCCTCCACCAAATTCCTCAGGACAGTCATTCTTGGTTCTCTATGCCAGTGTGTGCTGGCGGTGTCCCATCTGCTTTGTTTGCTTTCTTAGCTGCCCCCAAAATCAATCTATGTGAACTCAAGGACCCTTTCACTACACCTTCCCAAACTCACCTAGACCGGGAATTTAGGCTACGGGGGAAAGCGTATAGACTTTTCTCCCAATACATTGTGACGCACCAGGTGGCGAAATCGATGCTACGATCCACTCAGGCAATCGCGGACGCGGATGCCAGAAGATCGGTTGAACTATCTCGGCGAATGCTCCTTCAGACGTCGATTCAGTCGTTGGGTGATATCCGCACAGCCTTGCTTGAGGCGGTACGAGCGAGACAAGATCTCAGAATGATCTCAGGTTAGGAAACTTCCTGATCGAATTGCGAATCAGGTGGTCATGTCACCAGTGCTTACTCCCTCTTTAATGTCCCCAGATGTGTGGAGAACTGTGTTTAATATGGCTCAGGCCTTTAAACAGAGTCCCACCCCTTCTAAGAAACCAGCTTTTAACTTTCCCAAACCCAAGCCAGTCGCAAAAGCGCAGCCGGGGGGATCTAAGCCCTTTCACCTACCTAAGTCCTCTTCCCCCCAAGGTCAGTACAGGTATAGACAGGGTAAGTTTACAGGTCAGAAAGGACGAGGCTATAACAAACCAGGTCAGGGCCCGTCTTCTGCCAACGCCGGCCAGCAGGCGAAGCGTCCACCACCACCTCCTCCACCACCATAAAAAAACTAAAGTCTCTCTCACTCCCGGTGCCGGTCTCAAGGCGGGTGGATCCGAGGGTAGTACAGCCGGCGAACCCTTGTCTGCTAACTGGGTCGTTCCGAACGTGTCACCAAGCATGGCCATTAAATACGTGGGCAAGGATGGTGGCACGCAAAGGCATCACTTGGCAGTGGCTCCGGCGACCTCGTTTACGTCAGCCGACAACGGCGAATCTAGTTTCATTAGAGGTGGAGTCACTGATCAAGGAAATGATCGCCAAGAATGTCATCATCCCGGTCCCTCAAAATTACCCAGTCTTCACATCCAAGCTATTTCTGGTACCCAAAAGGGACAGTGTTCAGATGAGACCCGTCGTAGACCTGTCTTATCTGAACCTTCACATTCACAACGTGTCATTCAGGATGTTGACAGTACATCAAATCAGGCTAACACTTCCGCCGGGAGGATGGATGTGTTCTTTAGACCTGACAGACGCGTATTGGCACGTCTCGGTAAACAAAAGATTTCAACGATTTCTGGCCTTACGGATCAGGCATCAAAATTATGTTTTTCAGAGGATGCCATTTGGATTAAACCTGGCACCTCGCTTATTCACGAAATTAGTCCGGCAAGCCCTGATGCCATTGTTAAAACAAGGGATCAGGATTTTGTGGTACCTAGACGACTGGCTAGTGCTGGTAGAGACGGAGCAAGTATGCATAAATCATGTCAACATAACATTAAATCATGTCAAAACTCTAGGGTTCAAGTTAAATCTGGTAAAGTCAAACCTTGTTCCCTCACGAGTAGTTCAGTGGATAGGGCTGGTTTGGGACACAGCTACTCTCACTCTGAGTCAGAGTGTGGACAATCGAAGCAGATTTCGCAGGAAACTGTTCCGGTTCCTTCACAGTCTGACTACGACACGGAGAATCTGAGAGTCTCTGGTCGGCTCTCTCAACTAGGTTCAACTAACTGTAATGTTGGGCCGGTTGAAAGTAAAGCGTTTAATATTGGAGGGCAACAAATATTTTCCGCTATTGCCGGCGGAAAAATTATGGCCCATACCAAAATTAATCCACAACTTACTAGCGGTCTGGGCGAAGAGGGAAACGTTGCACTCAGTAATGTCATGGACCTCTCCTCCGCCGACGGTATGGGTAGACACGGATGCGTCAGGCACGATAGGTTGGGGTTTTCAGTCAAACCAAGGGCACCAGGGTCAAGGGCTTTGGTCCCATTTAGAAATCTCCCACATCAATGTCAAAGAATTACTAGTCCCCTTATTTTTCCTTCAGGCTCACGGCTCTACTTTGCGGGGCAAGTCGGTGGCCTTCAGAATGGACAATCTGAATGCGGTTCACTGTATTAAAAAACAAGGGTTGACGAGATCTCGAAAGTTGCTAACCGTGTCAGAAGAGATTTTTATTCTAGCCAACAGGCTGGACATTCATCTTCACGCTTCTTATCTCCCAGGCGTAGCAAACATCTGGGCAGACGCTCTGTCTCGGAGACAGAGCAGAACAGTAGAATGGGCGCTCAAGCAAACCATTTTCAACCAAATGATTGCGGAGCCTTACCATCCACAAGTGGATCTGTTTGCGTCAGAGGAGACTCACAAACTCCCATTGTACCTCACCCGCCGGACGATAACGCCGGCAGGTGGGCCAGACGCCCTGGTGACAGACTGGAACAGGTGGAGTTCCATTTATCTGTTTCCGCCGCCAGACGCGTCTCTAATGTGCCAAGTAGTAAACAAACTACGAGATTATCGGGGCGTAGTCTCGATAATCGCGCCCCTATGGCCGGCGCAGTTGTGGTACCAGCAATTGAAAACGTGGTGCCCGCACCCGGTGTCGCTCCCGGTCGGGTTTTTCCACTTAGACACGATTGGCAACCTAGCGACCTCGCTGACTTTTGCATTATGGACATTCAGGAGGCCAAGTGGCTAGCGCCGTATGGTAGAGACGTGACCAATAAATTCATGAATCAATATACCCAGTCTACAAAACGACAGTATCAATCACATTGGCAAGCCTTTACTTCTTGGATCCTTAGGACAGAACAAACTGTGCCCTCGGTGGCTTTGGTTTTTAATTATTTAAATTATCTGTTCGAGCAGAAACGTTTATCTGTGGTAACGTTAAAAAATCACTTAACAGCGATTAGGATGCCATTTTGGGACCTTACCGGTCTCACCATACCAGTCGCGGAGGAAACAGGTTTTATGAGAGCATGTTTTAAACTCCGCCCACCTCCCCGTCAGCTCATGCCTACTTGGTCTCTGGACAAAGCTTTGTCATTACTTCATTCCCGTCTGTACCAAAATACTGCAGATTTTACATTACTCTTAAAAAGGGCAGTATTCCTTATGGCTTTGGCCACCGGCAACAGAGTATCTGAGCTGGCGGCGATGAGCAACACACCTAATTGCCTCAGGTTTGGTAGGCTTAATGAGTGTATTCACATTGCACCTTCCCCAGGGTTCATAGCCAAGAATGAGCACAGTGAACACGTGTTTTCAGAGTTCACGGTGCCGGCGTTGAAAAGGGGAAAGGTGCACCATAATTTATGTCCAGTGCAGGCTCTAACCAAATATTTGAGAGTAGCTCATCTAAATCCCCAGGGTGCTTTATGGGTAGCAAGTACGGGTAAGCGCTTGCTGAAACGTAGATTGGCTTCTCTCTTGGTCGAGGTCATTAAAGAGAGTAATCCCGGCGTTGTGGGTAGGGCCCACGATTTACGCAAATGGGCAGCCTCTTTGCGTTTCCTTAAGAATTTTTCTGTTGAAGATATTACGTCCACACAGTTGTGGGCCTCTAATCATACGTTTTTGACACGATACCTGTCAGTAGCTCTAGACAAACCTTCCTTGCCATGTATAGCTTTAACCCTTATTTAGCGGCGAGCAACATAAGTCGAGTTAAATAAAGCTGGACTATGTGGCGGCGCTCGACATAACTCGAGTGGCAATTTCAGCACGTAATGTGGCTGAGAGAGAGAGACAAGTGGTGGCAGGAGACTAGCGAGCGTATGACTGCTCCAGACCACCGCGGCGAACCTACTGACACAAATCTCAGCTCCCTCCTCCCTCTCTCACTCGCTACATACTCAATTATGTACTGAAAGTACCGAATTACCTGCTTTTTGCACTCGCATTGCACGGTTATTGCAAGAAAACTATCCATCATACAAGGATCGTTATGGTGTCATTCGAAAGCTCTGTTTATGCCCTTTCAGGGAGGTACTTGTTTTACGTTTGGTTTATTTAGGCATGAAAATGATCACGTAAACAGCCCTATTTTGGCTAAAAACACCCCGCTGTGCGGTACACATAAATAAACCGCATAGGCCGCTCGTAAGGTGTTAAGGCAGAGGGTCTAGGTGGCCCCAATAGTCACTTCTTGTTTAATTT
The DNA here is from genome assembly GCA_032716605.1 of Paralithodes platypus. Classification (NCBI taxonomy): domain Eukaryota; kingdom Metazoa; phylum Arthropoda; class Malacostraca; order Decapoda; family Lithodidae; genus Paralithodes; species Paralithodes platypus. The sequence goes on along the minus strand of CM064560.1, from coordinate 12,874,710 downwards.
CAAGAAAAAGGGGGGAGGGGGGGGGGGGTGCAGTCAGTGTAACATAGGACACCCTAGACCCCGCCGGAGTATAAGAGCTGTGATACTAGTTATGGGTATTGTGATATGAAAATTTCTCTGTACTATTCAGTGCAGGAAATTGTGCTAGTACAATGGTAGTACAAACAACAGTGTTGTTATAAGTAGTTTTAGCTGTGAAAGCAATGTAATTTTAAGCATTGGATATATTTTGCAAGATATATCCACGAGTATTATGGGGTTATATGTGCACATGTAAACTTATAAGTTTGTTATTTTTCACCACTTATGATGAGTGGGGTGCCTTTTTAACTTACAGATCTGTTCACAGAGTCTCAAGAGTTAACCCTTTTATCAAGCAGGCTTCTTTGAAGCACGCTCCTGCTTGTACCCCTTTTTGTATATATGTGCTGCGCCAATAAATATATATATTTTTTGAAGTAAGAGAACTATGTGGTGTTTGATTATCTGCTTTTGCTAGAGTTATGATATGATTACGAATGTCCCCCTCCAGTCTTAGATATCAGGCATAATCGTCAATGATGGAGGGCCCACTAATAAATTATAGGTTTGACTCCTGTATGGAGATAAAGAAAACCTAATATTTAGTAGTGGCCCCATAATCATTGACGACTGGGGCCCTCCCGACCATCCCCTTCCCATTCGTTGATGTATTAAGGATTTTGGTTTACTTGATATGTCAGTGAAGGAAGAATGACGCCTGAGTCAGCGTCTGGTCAAAGATCCACACAAGTACATCCACAATATTATGGAAAGCTTATTGAATAGTTATTCTTATTTTGTTTTTGTTTTTATTGTTTACAAAGTTTTTTCGTAGTGAGAACCCAATTCATAATGACTGAATCATGAGTGAGGTTGCGTGCACTCATGATGAAGGCTCCTCAAATTTTTAATGCTCTGCGCGGTAGATTCAAACTACGGCGGATGAGTGTTTGAAGAAGGTGCCTTATGTAATAGGCATAATCGTCAATAATTACGGGGCCACTACTAAATATTAGGTTTTCTTTATCTCCTTATAGGAGTCAAACCTATAATATATATATATATATATATATATATATATATATATATATATATATATAGGTAAGGCCATATGGTTATCGCGCATTATTGCATGCAATGCAATTTATGTAACAATTGCTAATTAATGCAATCTATTTAGTTGAATATATTTTTGAGATGTGAGCTAAAGCAATGGTTTTATGTTCTTTTACAGTATAATATATTTCAATAATTTCGTTCATGTCAGAGAACACTACTTGTGAGTACATAGATGTGGTAACAGGATAAATTAGGGGCCACAAATGTAGGTCTTGTCATTATGTCAAATTTGTGATTATTGTACAGTGCTGTGGAGTGCACAAAAGCGGATGAATGAAAGAGAAGTGCGATCCCGTAGATTTTTGGGGAAGTTTGGTGGAGTGGTCATGCAACTGGACTGGTAATCCAATGGTCCTGAGTTCGAATCCCGATGTATCAATGGGAAGATATTATTGGGATGGAATTTGTGCTGTACCTAGTATCAGTGCATTACCACAAAACCCACCGAAACGCCAGCAAAATACCCTCATTGTTCCCTGGATTAAATAGCATTGTATGAATATTCCCATATTAAAAAATATGCTAAAGGGGGGCAATGCCTAGTGAGTTCATTGCTCAATAGGTGGCGTTCTGAGAGTGAGTGTCCGGGTCTAGATGGTGAGACAGTGAAGCACTGGAGCGAAGCAGCTTCAGAGATGTGGCTGCTTCCAGCTTTGGGTGCACCTGTGCATCTTGCTAAGGCAAGATATGGGGGGGGGGGCTGGTTCCATCCCAAAGTGCTTCACATGTTTCACTCCCTAGACTGGAACGAGACCTCACGGGCTTCGCCGTTCAATGTACGGTTGAATGTACAGTCGGTCACCTTTCCGACTGGGCCACCTAATGGTAATTTTGCTGGGAGTCTTTCGCTCTGATCGCTCACTCCCCCCACCCTGAATCTGTTGCATATTAGGTCCCATAGATGGCGTAGTTAGATTTGCTGGGAAGGAGAGGAAGGGGCTATAGGGAGTAAGGGGGGGGGGGGGGGGGTATTATCGTGTAGGAAAGGTTGGAAGTGTGTAGGGTGGGGATGTTAAGTGAATTATTTAACCAGGTTTATGGTTACCGTTTTGTCTCATGATATTAATTACAATTATTGAACAGCTATTTTTAGTGAAATCTACCTTTAAGAAATATTAGAATATGTATTATTAATTGTTGCAATCATTGCTACAGTTCATTCTCCGCTTAAGCTGTTGCTTAACCCACTGCTCTAAACACGTGTTAGATAATATATATGGAGAGCTTAAGTCTAATGTTAATAACGTTAATATTAGCACACCCATATGTATAATTAATCTATATATATCATTATTATGTTTCATGACTGTCAACATGGTTTCCATGGAAACGAGAGCTTGTTGGTAATTCGGGAATATAAGCACAGTAAAGGTCACACTACCATTACACCAAAAGTCGAACACAATGTTCTCAACAATCTTATACAAAACAAACAAACAAACAAACAAAAATAGTTTATTAGCCTTTTGTACAATTTGATGATGGGCGATTTACATATTAATCTTATTTGATATACAGTATTTTACTATCATTTAACTTTTTACAAAGCAGTTTACAAACATTTACTGGCCATGATTTTTTTTTTTTTTTGGCCTATGCCTATTAACTCAAGATAATCGTATTCCGAAAGTAAATTAGTTGATGAACTACCTTAGGTATATATAATAATGCAAATGGCTATGTATTCTATGCCATCCTGGAAAATTGGTATGTCAAAAATTAAAGTGAAGCTGGCAACCGTATTTTATGATTGATTGTATTAACGATCTATTGCACAGCTAGATAAGGACTGAAATACTCTGCATCATCAAACGTCCATTACCTCACTGTAGACGTTTATGCTATTTTGACCTCTATTGTCTCATGACAGAAAGTTGAAAATGGTTTGCTTTAATTCCTCGCCAACCTAACACCTCTTAAAATGCCACACATACAGCTGTTCAGGCATGCCAACATGTGTAACGATATCAATATATACCCTCTATATTTACTGTCCTTAACAATAAAATGGTTTTGACCCACTTGCGTTATCTTGCAATGGTAAAACAAAACAGGTGCTTCCTGTGAAGTTGTTTTGATTAGAAAAATGTGTAGAATATGACTGTTGGTATGCCTGGAGACAATATATACTCGTGACTTACATTGGCAACCAATATTATAGTTATACTAATTAAAATACAAAGGATTACTGTGGTAATTTGATTTGACAATTAATATACAAAACTATCATTGTAGAGAACAATGCGTTTGTAGACGTTTACTTTTGGTGTAATGGTAGTTTGACCTTTACTGTGATTATATTACCAAATTACCAACAAGCTCTCGTTTCCACGGAAACCATGTTGACAGTCATCTATACATGAAACATAATATTAATATATAAAGGTAAATTATACATATGGGTGTGCTAATATTAACGTAAATTCTTCTCAGCATGGATTCACTCAGGGACGTTCTTGCCTTACTAATTTGCTTAGTTTTTTCTGAGAGGTATATGAAGCAGTAGATAATGACAAGTCATATGATATAATATATTTAGATTTCAGTAAAGCTTTCGACAGAGTCCCCCATGAGAGATTGATGAGAAAGGATGAGGCGCATGGAATAGGTGGGGCGTTGTTGGGATGGATTAGGTCATGGCTAATTGGTAGGAAGCAGAGAGTCAGCATAAATGGTACGAAGTCAGAATGGGGAGCAGTCAAAAGTGGTGTCCCCCAGGGATCTGTATTAGGTCCTCTGTTGTTTGTTATATACATAAATGACCTTGATTTAGGTATAACTAGTAGGATAAGTAAATTTGCAGACGATACCAAAATGGGGAGTACAATTGATTCAGATAGAGATATAGAGTGCCTCCAAAGGGATCTAGATACCTTACACTAATGGTCAGTAAATTGGCAGATGAAGTTTAACATTGACAAATGCAAGGTATTAAAGATAGGGGATGCATACAAATGTTAAATATAAACTAGCTAATATGGAATTAGAAAACTCGAATTGTGAGAAAGATCTAGGTGTGTTTGTTAGCAATGATTTGAAGCCTAGACAACAGTGTATAAGCGTTCGAAACAAGGCAAACAGGATTCTCGGGTTCATCTCTAGGAGTGTGAGTAACAGAACTGCTGATGTTATCTTAAAACTTTACTAGTCATTAGTGAGACCCCATATGGGTTATGCTGTTCAATTTTGGTGTCCTTATTACAGAATGGACATAGATTCATTGGAGAGAGTACAACGTAGAATGACAAAAATTATCCATAATATTAGAAATCTTCCGTATAAAGAAAGGTTGAAGAAATTAGGCTTACATTCGTTAGAGAGACGCAGAGTTAGAGGGGATATGATAGAGGTGTTCAAGTGGGTTAGTGGGATTAACAAAGGGGACATGACAAATGTACTAAAGCTCAGTGATAGCGAAAGAACTCGTACCAATGGTTTCAAATTAGATAAATTTCGTTTCAGAAAAGATATAGGCAAATATTGGTTTGGTAACAGAGTTGTAGATGGGTGGAATGGACTACCAAGTGGGATTAAAAACGGTAGGGAGCTTTAAGATAAAATTGGATAAGCATATGGACGAGAAGGGTTGGGTGTGAAGGGGGATCAGCAGGGTTGGGCCAATCAGCGCTCTGCAGACCCCGTAATCCTGCGTTAATCTCTAACCGTTTTGGTAAGATGATTCTCAGGGTATTAGAGTGATGAGCCTATAATTGGGCTTTGTAATTGGGGTTGTGTGGGACAGGGATCTGCCTTGCTTAGGCCAATCGGCTTTCTGCAGACTCCCATTTTCTTATGTTCTTATGTTATTAACATTAGACTTAAGCTCTCCATATATATTATCTTACACGTGTTTAGAACGGTGGGTTAAGAAACAGTAAGCGGAGAACGGAACAGCAGCAATGATAATATAGGAGTTTTGGTTTGCATTAGTAATGTCTATGATTCATTACAATGAATATATTTTTATTTAGACTTGTCCAATGCATGGGTGAATACATGAGGAATCAGGAACTTCTCCCTTATTAAATTTTTCATTAATGTTATCCTATGACTTAAGCTATTTTAAACTTCGTGTGTCCTGGCATTTCTTTTACCACAACGTCCCTTGAATTTAGCTCTGTCACTCTTTTGGCTTTTGGGGAGACACTCGTTACAGGCAACCTGCCTTTTGTCTCCCTCATACACATAGACAAACAATGTAACGCGTACGGCATTTGTTAAATGCCATGTTGCTTAATATTCTGTATATACAGTGTAATTTATAATTGTTAAATATAGCACTTGAATAAATACTAATTTCAACGAAATATACCTTAAAGACTTTATATTTATGTTCTTACAACATATACTTATCATATGTATATATTTCTGAACTATAAATACTACACTATAACACGCCACAAGCATACGCAAACAAACAGGCATGCACACACACACGCATACGCAAACGCACATAATGGTTATTATTATTTCCACCCACTATTACATGAGGTGTCACAAAATATATGATTATGGTATATATCTCAATTGCGTAGCATACATTTAGTCCTGTTGCTAAATAATGACTTTGCTAAGTGTTCAATGTTGCGAAAATAATTATCTATAAACAACATTTTCACTCCGATAATGCTTATTGAGGCACACAGTATTCTGTGTGTGTGTGTGTGTGTGTGTGTGATTACCGATTATGCCAAGAGTAATGCTTAGTTGACGTAGTTTGCGTTTCCGAGGTTAGAGAGTGATGGTCGACCAATGACATTCACTGTTGTCAATTGCGTGAGATCGTTATTAGTTGCCTGAGATTGCACTGCATATAAAAGAAAAGACAATACTGTATTAGTTTAAAGAAATAGTACATTTTAAAAAATAACAAAATGATGTAAGGTAGCTTTCTGCAGTCATAAGAGTAGGCGAAAATCTATACTATATATGTCGTGAATCCTAGCTGGAATATATACCTTAGTTTGAATTTCCCGGGTTCACGACAGCTGGTTCCTTTTTGTTAATACGTATTACTTTATTTATCTTTGTGGATAAATATTACTGTGGTTGCACCAATTATATCTTAGTTTATTTTCCCTTATTATTTAATCACGGGGGACGATATAGAACCCTTAAATATATTTTATATTGTTACGATAAAAGGGAATCTCAGTACACTTCACACAGAGACTTCGTCCCGCTCACAACAAACCACCAGTTGCTGCCACATAACAACAGAACTTCCCTGATCTTCACCTATCGACATGTCCATCACCTAACCTACACTCTTTGCATCACAGCTAAGTTCCTTTAATACGAGAAGTACTTCATAATTATATATTACTGGGACTACCACAGATAACCTACACATACATGTTTACAAGTAAGTCAAACGCCGACCCGGTATCATTTTTATAGCCTAGGCCAATTCATCTTTCCAGGTTTAATTATTTAATTTATATCCGTTTCTCCTCTACCCCCTAGGAATAATAAACAGGATATAATTGGTGCCCACAATGGTGTCCACTCCTATTGAGCCCCCTATTGGGCCATGATCAGGCCATAGCATTTGGTGAGGTAGCCATGTGGGCCCTCCCCACCAAAGCGAAAAAGCAACTAAGGACACATATGTAATCCCTCTGGTGACTAGATCACTGGGGTTGTCCTCTGTGGACACAAAACGAAAATGAGCGCCTGGGACTAATGACTTTATCTCATCAACTCTATTTTGAACATATATAGGCAAAATCTTTTTACTAGACAACCAGCATAGGGTTATCTGGCTGTCCGACCAGAGGTATACATTCTCTATAATCAGCTCGTCCGTGTAGCCCTCACATAATTATATAACATGCGAGACGAGCTGCGAGAAGAACAGCAGTCAACTCCATCTTAGGTATGGTGAGAGACTTAATAGGCGCCACCTTAGTTTTGGCCATTACTAACCTACTCGCCTCATCACCAACCGCATATGTCCGGGATTTTCCGCTGGACCGTCCAGTGCAGTGCCCTGCTTTTTTTGTTAAGCAGTTCTATAGACCAGGGGCAAGGGTGGACACTGTCAGGCAGACCTCAGCCTGGGTTAGATGTGCCAGGGAGCCGGAAGGTATTAGATAGGCTACTGAACAGAGCGCATGCCTTCTTTGAGGAGAAGGACAAGGCCGAGGAGGAGCAGTCGACGCAATAGGCTAGATCTAAAGACTAGGACGACGGCTGCGGCTGTTCCTCCTTCAGAGGAGTCTTGATCCTTCTTTCTTTTCCTTTGTAATTTGTTAAAATTTAATATAGCCTAGTAAAGTAGAGTAATATGACATAGGGTAAAATTTCCTTTTCTTTGATAATTTGTAAACTCACAGGGGGCACACGATCTGCATGCTTCAATTTGCTTGGTTGCTGTCGTCATCAATGTAAGTAGGTTAGCCTAGGCTTAGAATAGATTAGAATAGGTTAGCCTACAGTGACGATTAGTATTGTTGTTCCTTAAGATTTAGTTACCGTAAACTTATTAAAAATGGAGGAGAAAATAGAGTCATTGCGGCGGTTCAGGGCTGCCAAGAAGGGAGGGATTACTAAGCTTACCTCTAATCTGTCTGAATTTATTGAACATGCTGCTACACTGCATGATGTAAAGGGTGTGAAAACCAATTTAGAAAAGGCCCTAGCTGATATCGAGTCATATAGCATAGAGTTGTATAGCTTATATTCAGATGATCAGTTAGAGGATGAGATGGTGAAAGATATGCAGTATGTTAATCAAGTAAACAGTCAGTTAGCTGAGTTAGATAGTGCTCTACAGACAACCACTACTGGTAGAGCTCATGATAGCGCAGCAAGTAGGAAACAGAAGGGAATTAAGCTACCCTCCCTGAAGTTGCCAGTTTTTGACGGGGATCCAACACAGTGGATGGGTTTCTGGGAGCTCTTTGATTGTAGTGTTCACTCCCAAACAGACTTAACTGACATTCAGAAATTTACGTATCTAAAGGGACAACTTAGTGGTGAGGCTCTACAAATTGTTAGTGGGTTTAGTTTGGTCGCTGCAAGTTATGAACCAGCGGTCACTATACTGAAAAACAGTTATGGTCAAAAGGATCGCATCAAAGCAGCTCACATAGCGAAACTGTGTAATCTCCCGCATCCTAGCCAGGAGGTCAGTGCTCTGAAAGATTTTTCCGCGTCATTTGAGTGTGCGTTAGAGTCATTACGCTCTATGGATGTAACAGTAAGTGAAATGTGTGCAGAACTGTTGCATAATAAACTTCCTAGTGCACTCTCTGAAGTGATTAAGCGTGAATTAAAAGACAACTGGCTGGATGTGGATGAATATGTTCGTGAGTTTAAGACTGAAGTGTGCAATCTAGAAAGTAGACATAATCCACTAGAACAGTTTGGGGCGACCGCCACAGCAGCATATGCAGTGTATCAGAAACCCGATACCAAGCAGAAGTATGGATGTAAGTTGTGTTTAAAGACAGGACATTTTTGGGCAAACTGTGCAAAGTACAAGAACAGTCCCGCCAAGGCTGTTACGGCTGGATCGGCAATACATATTCGGGATTCTTGATCGTAGGACAGAAATGGCTTAAGTGACAACGACACGCTCGATTCCAGTCCCAAATACTATATGCTCCAGACAACAAAAGCACCAACGCCCTACAGAGTTATCGTCTACGGTAACGAGGTACCTTAACTCGGCGAAAGTGTACAACAGGGGTAGGCTATGAGGCTAAACTCCCTCAGACATTTATAGGTTACGTTATTACTAAAGAAATGCAATACTCAAGAAACTACGTTAATATTAAGCCTCTAATAATGTAGAATAGAAGCAGGCTAAAGGTATGACAGTGAAATGCTAAATGACAAATGTACACGCCTACTTGAAAGCGCGTGCACTACACTAACTGTCCCCTACTAACATGCACTAGCATGTAGCATACAAGATGTTCATGATCCAGTAGATACCTAATAATACACATGGGAGGAACATAAACAGTAGTCACTTATTATAATAATGAATCTATACTTGGAATAACTAAAAGGTTGCAGGCAACAGTACTGCGCCGGTAGCCTACTACCGCATAGGCTACTTCGCTTCTCTCACTCTGTCTCCCCTCCGAGTCCGTATGCGCCCTACGCAACAGAACTCCGGACACAGCAGCAAAACGACAGTGCAGTTAATTGATACATGAAAGTATTAATAGTGTTGTCTTGTGTGTGAGTAATGTGTATTGTAAAGTGTTATAGATATATACTTAAAGAGAGCTGCAATGCATAGTAAAATAAAGATATATCCCACTCATCATCCCCATGTGTTCTAGCTAGCAGGCCAAGTCACAGGAACAACGAGTCCCAGCACCGAAAGCGAGAACCCAGGAGAAGACTGTAGAGAACACAAGGACAGATAAATTACGTTACTCTACTATACCGGCACTACGAGCGAGCTGTAGTCTCGGGTGCTACACTCGCTCCTGGCTCGGTATGCAAATCAAGGCTAAGTCCTCGTCCCTCTACAGACAACTCCTGGGCATGGTCGGGCTCTTACACATGGCACCAGTCTAGTCACAAATGGGATGATGAGCAGGGCATATAACTCGTGAACATGTAGAACGTTCACCAACTATCCTCATCAAGAAGATCGCTGTTCACATTAACCCCTTAAATCTAATACATGTAAATATATGCTTGTCCTAAGAGTAATACGAGAGGTGAGTGCTGAAACTCCTTTAGGACCTCAAGGGAAGGTTATTCATTTAAATAGAGAGAAGAATGAAATGAGAGTAATGTCGTCAGAGAGAAAGAGTGCAACCGTGAGAAGTGGGGAGAGAGAGCAAGGGATGTTAGAATCTCAAAGGTTCTAGGCAACCTGGTCATAGAACACGCAGCCAACCTCCAGGCAGTGTGCTGTACGACAACATGGGCCCAGCCCAGGCAGGCAACAATGGACTACCAACCCTATCGCGCCTAGCTATAAGCGCAAGGCTGCCAACCAGTCCATACATCTGGCAACCACCCGGCCGGCAGCGCGGCGCGTTGCTACCCTCTTGCTCTGAAGCCTAACTCACTCTCTCTCTCTGAACTCCCATTGTCCTATCTATCAACTTCTCTATTGATACTACATATTAAATGGAAGGTCTCGACATGGCTTAAAACAAAACCCACCACTGGTTAGCACATGACGAGACCTTTGCAGAGATACAAAGAACATAGTTATAAGTTGTCACACTCAATATACATAGCGGCTGACGGTAGCCAGATCACGGGCGGTACAGTGGAGTACCAAGGAGTACAATCAGGTTGCGTTGCCCAAGCACTGGGTGCGTCACAAGGCCAATAGAGCAAGGCAGTTGAAATTGTGCATCGGGTGCCTGTCATCAGAACATGGCAGCCAGGGGTGTACTAACCGTAAAATTAGGCCGTGCCGATTCTGCCAACAGAAACATTTTAATTATTTGTGTCCGACACCACGCCTTGAACAAACTGGACAACCAGTGGCCCCTGAACCAACAGTGACCATGGTTGTGGCTTCGGGCCGTAATGCAGTGTTGTTACCTACCATTCAGATTCCCTTGACTGACAGAAACGGTCATACCAGTAAAGTAAGAGCTTTGTTGGACCAATGTTCGCAACGTACCTTCATCTTGCGCTCTGCTTTATCGCAGCTTGATTACGTTGGGGTCAGTAAGGAACAGCTAAGACTCCAGGGATTTACTGGCTCACTGGGTAGTACTGAGTATGAAATAGTAGAGTAAACCTAACATCACAGAAGAAGGGTGCGTAAATTAAAATGTAAAACTTGCAAACTAAACAAACAAAAATTGGGACAAGGACAATATAAAGTCAAATTAAATTATCAAAATCGCTATGTGGAAACAACGCTTACTAAAATGAAAATTATTAAATAAAAGAACACAATCCACCACATAGGATGTACATTACTACATGAGCAAGTTAATCTGTTTCCCAAGCAAACTAATCGCACATATAACAACGCACTATCGTCACGTTAAAGGAAGTAGTCAAGTTTGGGAAGTCCGGGACGTTCTGGCAAATTATACTAAACTCTGCATGAATAAAGAAACTACATGTTAAATGTCAAAATATTATTTAAAATCAAATGAAGAAGAAAAATAGAAGAAGGGTGCGTAAAGTGAGAGCCGATGTGGTGGAGGAGTTACCAGTATACAACCCAGGGAGAGGATTAGTGATGGAGGTAAATTCTATCAAGGCTCGGGGTTACAGATTAGCCGATCCAGGTATCACTGATGGAGATATGATAGGGTTACTGATTGGGGTGGACTTTTATTACCACTTTGTACATTCAGGCTATGTCAGAGAAGGAAGTATAGTTATGTTACCCACAATTTATGGTTATGCACTGAGTGGCACTTATCAGTCAGATATAGAAGAGACCCATGTAGAGTTAGTCACTGTTCTTAAGTTAGCAGTAGACCCTTTAGTGGAGATACAGGAAGATATTGGCAGGAATTCTCCAGAATTAAAGGATCTGACAGCTCTATGGGAATTGGACCATATTGGTTAATGAGAATGAGACTGGTAAGGGTGGGGAGAAAGTCTTAAATAGATTTTCTGAAACGGTACAGTATTCCTAAGCACAGGGACAGTATATAGTGGAACTGCTGTGGAGAGATAACATAGATAAATTACCTGATAACTTTAAGTTAGCCCTGGGCAGAATGAGAGGCTTGCAGCGTAAATTTATAAAGGATCCCAACTACTGTCAACAGTATACAAAAGTTCTGGATAATCAGATAGAAAGGGGGTTTATGGAAAGGGTAGAAAACAGAAATCAAGCTGGTCATCCCATCCACTACTTACCTCACCATGGTATTACCGAGGATAGTGTTACTACGCCTGTATGGATAGTGTTTGACTGTTCGGCTAGGATGGACGAGAAGGCGTTCAGTCTGAATGACTGTCTCCATACAGGTCCATCGCTAGTGGCTGACCTCACCCAGGTGCTTCTGCGCTTTAGATGCCATCAATTTGCCTGGGTGAGTGATATTGAGAAAGCATTTCTCATGGTGGGGTTGAGTGAGACGGATAGGGATGCTACTAGGTTTCTGTGGCCCGTTGATCCCTTGGATGTTGCAAGTCCTTACATTGTCTACCGGTTCCGTGCAGTTCTGTTTGGGGCCACCTATTCTCAGTTCCTCCTTAATGCTACCATTCAAAAACACCTGTCTATGATACAGGAGAACAGTGAAATAGTTAATAAGCTAAAAAGGGGGTTGTACAGGGTGATTAAAAAAAAGTGTAATGATTTCACATGTATGTCATTTCTTCATTGTTTAACCTACACACTTTATCTTTTCAGGTTGTGATGGTGGTATCATGCCATTTGGCATAAGTCAACTACAAGGTTCTAGCTAAAATGGTATTCACAGCCGAGCAGAAAGTCAAGATAGTTGAATTCTGGTATGAGACCAAATCGTACGTCACAGTCCGTCGTCGGTTCTGCCGCGAGTTCAAAGTTCAAACACGTGATGGACCTAAAAATAATGTTATACTGAGGTTTGTCAAGCACTTTGAGAGGAAGGGTACTGTCCACAGCACACACAAGGGGAACAGTGGACGTCCAGCAGCAGTCACAAAGAACCATGCAAACATGGTTCTATTTGTATGTAACATGTGTGATGCACATAAATAAAAGGGGATGTGTCGGATGGTTGAAAGCCACAGTTGCTCGCGCGTTTGGGGCTAGCAACACGTATTATGAAAAACATGTATCCTCCTTCATTCACTGTCCCCCACCTTCACTCACTCAACCCCACAATTTGCCGGAGGATAGCAGGTTTTTCACAATACGTAGATGGAGGTCTTTTAAAAAAAAAAAAAAAATGCAAACATTGATACTGTGCGCAACTCAGCCATCAGAAGCCCAAAGAAGTCTCACCGCCGCCGCTCCCAAGAGTTGGGACTCTCCCCCTCCAGTCTGTTGCATATTATGACCAAGGAACTCAAGCTATTCCCTTACACCATATCTGTGAGGCATAAACTAAAAGCTGAGGACATGCAAAGAAGGCATGTCATGTGTGATTGGCTCAGCCAAAAGCTTGAACGCACCCCAGGATGGATCAACCACATCTGGTTCTCCGACGAGGCACACTTCCACATCAACGGCTCCATCAACAACCATAACAACGTCTTCTGGGGCTCTGAGCTACCTGAGGAGATCACAGAGAGGCAGCTGAAGGGCCCAAAGCTCACTGCCTTTGTGGCAGTTTTTTTTTAGGTCCATCACGTGTTTGAACTTTGAACTAGCGGCAGAACCGACGACGGACTGTGACGTACGATTTGGTCTCATACCAGAATTCAACTATCTTGACTTTCTGCTCGGCTGTGAATACCATTTTAGCTAGAACCTTGTAGTTGACTTATGCCAAATGGCATGATACCACCATCACAACCTGAAAAGATAAAGTGTGTAGGTTAAAAAATGAAGAAATGACATACATGTGAAATCATTACACTTTTTTTTAATCACCCTGTATATTGATAACTTACAGGGGACTGGTGATGATGTAAGTGATTTGCAACAACAATGTTGGGATGCCCGTAGAATATTTTCCAGCGCTAACCTGTCTTTACGTGAGTGGGTCACAAATAATGAGCGTTTGCGGGAACTGTTGCACCTGAAGGGTATATCTTCCGCCAAACAAGACGGGGTTAAGGTACTTGGCGTTGAGTGGCTAACTGATAAGGATATGTTACAGGTTAATTTCCGCGGAAGTAGCCCTGCATTGGTTACAAAACGCGAGGCTCTAAGTCTAACCGAGAGTGTGTTCGAACCTCTAGGAGTGTTGCTACCATTAACCATCCGGGCGCGGAGGTTCGTACAGGACTTGTGGAGATTAGAGTGTGGGTGGGATGTCCCAATTCCAGATGACATGAGAGCTAACTGGCAGGGTATTTATAATGATATGATAGATAGTACAGGTATCATGTTTCCCCGTCAGGTCACTAATTCTAAGAGGGTTACGCTGCACCTATTTAGTGACGCTAGCTCAGTGGCATATGGTATAGCGGCCTATGCGGTTGGTGATCAGGTGAGTAGGTTAGTAATGGCCAAAGCTAAGGTGGCGCCTATTAAGTCCCTCACCATACCTAAGATGGAGTTGACTGCTGTTCTTCTCGCAGCTCGTCTTGCATGTTATATATGTGAGGCCTACGCGGACGAGCTGATTATAGAGAATGTATACCTCTGGTCAGACAGCCAGATAACCCTATGCTGGTTGTCTAGTAAAAAGATTTTGCCTATATATGTTCAAAATAGAGTTGATGAGATAAAGTCATTAGTCCCCGGCACTCATTTTCGTTATATGTCCACAGAGGACAACCCCAGTGATCTAGTCACCAGAGGGATTTCATATGTGTCCTTAGTTGCTTCTTCGCTTTGGTGGGGAGGGCCCACATGGCTACCTCACCAAATGCTATGGCCTGATCATGGCCCAATAGGAGGGGACACCACTGTGGGTTGTAACACGAGTCAAGAAGGAACCCTGTCATTGCCGGTACCGGTTGCCCCTACTGCCATATTGAATTGGGACCGGTATGGCTCATATATGAAGTCATGGCATGTAATGGCATGGGTCCGTAGGTTTATTAGGACTCTTAAAGAGAAGACACTAGGGAACTATCAGGCAAAACCGGCATACCTGACAGTGCCAGAATTAAGAGCAGCAGAGTCAGCCATGATTAAGGTAGCTCAGAGAGAAGCTTACTCTGAGGAACACCACTATTTGTCAAAAGGACAGGGCACACCAAGCAATATAGTGAAGCAGTTAGGCCTCTATATGGAGGGAGGCATGATACGCTGTAGAGGTAGGCTACACTTTTCAGCTTTACATGATAGCGCCAAGTACCCTATCCTTATCCCTAATAAACATCGTATAGCCACTCTCCTTAGTAATTACTCTCACAAAGTGTGTAACCATAGTGGTGTTAGTTATGTTGTAAATTACATAAGGCAAAGATGGTGGATCCCCAAGATTAGACAAGTAGTAAAGAAAGCCTTAAGGGGATGTATCATCTGCAAGAGATTACAAGGTACATCATATCGTGCTGTACAGGCCCCTCCATTGCCGGAGTTTAGGGTTCAGGAAGTGAGTCCTTTCCAGGTAACGGGGGTTGACTACACAGGTGCCTTGCCAGTAAAAGAGAAGGGGTAAGTAAACTATATGTAGTCTTATTCACCTGTGCAGTTACTAGAGCGGTCCATGTAGAGACGGTGTCTAACCTCTCCTGCGAATAATTTTTGCATGTGTTCCGTAGGTTTAGTAACAGGAGGGGTTACCCTGAGATTATGATGAGTGATAATGCCACCACATTTGTTAGCGGAGCCAGTACATTACGGGAGTTGATAGATGATGCAAGGTGAAAAGGTACTCTAGCGGAATTCAAGTGCGAGTGGCGGTTTATACCGGCCAGGGCGCCATGGTTCGGTGCCATATGGGAACGGGTCATTGGCATCCTAAAGGCTGGCTTGAAGAAGGTACTGGGTCGAGCATTGGTTACCACAGAGGAACTGAATACGGTATTACTGGAGCTCGAGGGCACAGTCTATGATCGCCCGCTTGGCTACAGCTACAATGATCTTGAAGACCCTCTACCCATCACTCCTTCACAACTGGTTCATGGGAGGCGGATCAGAAGCTTTCCAAGGCGGGAAGTCACGGATGAAGATCTCAAGGACACGACGTGGCGTAACAACGATTCCGTCAACCAACGCTTCCAATATGTAACAAAACTCTCACATGACCTGTGGAAAAGGTGGAGCACTGATTATTTAATATCACTCAGGGAGCAACATCGTCACTTAATGGTAAAAAGAGGGATAGCATCGTCGCAAGTTGGGGACGTCGTTCTAGTACATGATGACGGCCCCCGACCTTTTTGGCGTATAGGTCGGATAATGAAACTTCTTCGTGGTCCTGACCACGAATGTAGGGTAGTTAAGGTAAAAACAGGAGCCGGTTTGACCACCAGACCGGTGATTAAGCTATACCCACTAGAGATAGATTTAGAGGTAGTGGATGGCGACAGCAAGCCGAACTCTGATAATATCCTTCCTGCTACTGGAGCGGACCGAGGTGATACCCCTCAGAGGCCGTCACGTCGGGCTGCTTTGGGTTCCTCCCAGTTGTGGCGATCCATGATCGGGACGGGACAATTGTAAATACTTTGTATATAACTGGTGGCGGAGTATGTCGTGAATCCTAGCTGGTATATATACCGTAGTTTGAATTTCCCGGGTTCACGACAGCTGGTTCGTTTTTGTTTATACGCATTACTTTATTTATCTTTGTGGATAAATATTACTGTGGTTGCACCAATTATATCTTAGTTTATTTTCCCTTATTATTTAATCACGGGGGACGATATAGAACCCTTAAATATTTTATATTGTTACGATAAAAGGGAATCTCAGTACACTTCACACAGAGACTTCGTCCCGCTCACAACAAACCACCAGTTTCTGCCACATAACAACAGAACTTCCCTGATCTTCACCTATCGACATGTCCATCACCTAACCTACACTCTTTGCATCACAGCTAAGTTCCTTTAATACTAGAAGTACTTCATAGATATTACTGGGACTACCACAGATAACCTACACATACATGTTTACAAGTAAGTCAAACGCCGACCCGGTATAATTTTTATAGCCTAGGCCAATTCATCTTTCCAGGTTTAATTATTTAATTTATATCCGTTTCTCCTCTACCCCCTAGGAATAATAAACAGGATAATATCATTAATTATAGCATATTTATCCCCACGACTTATGTGACACCAAATGATAATATGGATTTTAAACAGGTTATATATAGACCCATAGATGCAAGTTATCAAATATGACAACATTCGATGGCGGGTCACGCAAGTATAATGTGTCTAACACAGACAAAAAACAATGCCTTATATGGTGATAATGACGTTTTATGTGGACTTATTTTACTCCATATCATTATATGTGTATCTGCCCTTTTGCAATCATATTTACAAGCAGCCTCGTAAAGATCAGTAGATCTGTTGTTGCTTGTGTTCCTTTTTACTTATTTGTTAAATGTAACATGTTGGGTAGACTTATACAAACATAGGAAGAATGAGATTCTTGAGTTTTAAGGCGTCGTACCGTTTAAATGCTTCCTCCTTATTGCGGACAGCAGTAGAGAGAAAGAAAATGGAATGTATGCTTCCATGCCCGATAGGATTACCTCGGTAATGCGTTCAGCACTCTCCGAGGGTCCTCGGCCACAGAAGCAAAATTTATTCCATGGGAAATCAAAGAAGTACTGCCGGAGAGCCTCCCAGTCGTCAGCGCCAAAGTGCCATAAGCGCCGCCTGATAAGAGGATCAGGTGGCCGTACTGGAGAGATAGGACAGATGACAGAGATAAGTTTATGGTCGGAGGAGCCCAAAGGAGAGAAAAGATCGACAGTATAAGAAGAAGGGTTAGAAGTTAGAAACAAGTCAAGAATGTTGGGCCAATCTCCGAGGCTTGCTGAACCAACTGCTCTAGGTAATTTAGGATAGAAAAGACGTAGGCTTGTTCACCAAGTTGGTCAGTAAAATTAGAGGAGAGACATTGGTGGTGATGAACGTTGAAATCTCCTAAAATGGAGATTCAGAGAAAGGAGAAATGGCTAGAATGTGTTCCACTTTAGAGTTTAGATAATCAAACAATTTGGGAAAGTCGGTAGAGTTAGGGGAAAGACAGTTATCACATAAATATTTAATATGAGAATGACAGGAAAGTTTGAGCCATAAAGTTGAGAATTCAGAGGAGCCAAAATCGGAAATACGAAAGCCTTTGGCTTTGAAACTAGGATAGAGAAAGTAGGAGGATAAAGAGAAGGGGCTGCTGGCAGTTGCTTCAGACACCTGAGTTTCACACCCAATAAATATGTCCTCCTTGGCTGGGATCGAACCAAGGTCAAGCAGATTCACACGTGAGCGTGCTTACCACTCGACCGCTGGGGCTCCAGTGCTGAATAAAATTATCAAGCACTAGCCTCAATAAAATGTATGATTGTAGCCAAAACAGTAAAGGGGAACCACGGTCGGGAGGTTCATGGTCGATGCATGAGCTATTAACACGGATATTATATGCGATTGTTGTTACAGGAATGAATGGAGGAAGTTAGTTAGGAAGAACATATGAAAGTATTATTTTGTAACCTTTTAATTGACAAACCTGGAAGGTCATCATCCCCGATGTTGTGAAGACTTTGTTGTGGAAGTGTATATCATCTGAGGTGAAGTCAATGATATTGAGGCCTGGTGAATGTTGTTCCGAATGTTAAGAATACTTGCTTTGGAAGGTATTTATTGTATTAATTTTCTCCCGGTCATCATTGTTCCCTTTCTAATGTCCCTTGCTAACCCTCCCCATCTATTTAACGGGAATGAAGGGTTGGCTACTGACTGGCTGACTGCCTGTTACACTTTCTGTAGTAGCATTAGCATGACCAGGTGCTGTCTGTTATATACTAATGTCTATACTGTTACAGCGACCAGGTAGATGTCAATAGTTTCAGCTGATTGAGTTGTGCGGCCGACCGTGATTATTTAAACCTTTAAGAATTAATAATTACTAAAAGACGAGACATTGAAAAAAGTCGCATTAGCCAATCAGCTAGACTTATTGACATCTAGGTGAGCCGTTCTCACCTCAGCGTCGCTGAAACAGAGTATAGTGATCCAGCAGCACACATAGTGGACACCTTAACAATACCCATCAGGGTTTTACAAACTAATGGTCCTCCAGATATTATCTGCCATCACTCACAGTGCACTCGGTTTATGATTACGCATATAGTTATTATTATTTATATAGGGTGACAGGCTCTTATCTAACTTATACATTTTACTGCACATAATATATAATTACCCTTGCATAGATTTGATCATGTAATATTTAAAATTAACAGTTATATCGGCATTTAAACCCAACACACACATACACACACACACATACAGTACAGCTGCCACGTGGATGAGGTTGCGGTCATCCTCTTTATACCAGTTGTGATATAATTATGGTCTCTTCAGGCCTAGCGTGGTTGCTAAATTTCAGTACCGTATATCTTAAAATAGTTCCTAAGCATGTTTTTCTCTTCCAGACACCAATAGGTCTAAGTCATAACACGATTGGTTGTTAAAATATCAGTGGATATATCTTTTTCATGAGCTACCCTGGCAACCTGTAACGCGCTGAGTTAGTTGCGAAAGATAATAATTGGTAGATAGTGCGGTCCCTGTGACTCTCCTGCCAAACCAATATTCCTACACAGAGAGAGAGAGAGAGAGAGAGAGATGGCTAGAGCCATAACATATACTGATATGCGGATGCATGCAGTGAAACATTAGTGTTTATTGAAACACAAGTGTGTATGTGTGTGTCTTTGAAACATCATATTAACATTCTTGATTGAAAAGTTTCCCAAAGGTTAGGTTTGCTCGATCGTCTGTTACCCCCTTATCCCCGTACAGCCTCTTTCTCCGTACAGGGACACTGTTGTAAGCGTATCAGGTATTGTTCGCATATGAAAAATGCCTCTGAAAGGGTGCAGTCAAAGGCATGTAATCTCTACTCTTCTCCACCATACTGTCTACAATATCTCCACATTGTGAAAATTGTATGTATGTTACTGTTATGCCATTATTATAACCAGTGTTCTTAAGGGGAGGTTTTTAGTGTGTTTCCTAGACTTCCATCAAGCTTAAAATTACATCCCCTAGACCCCCTTTCAAGATAAATTTGTACATTTTTCGGTAGACAAATTTCCCGGCCGGAGGTCGGTTACTCTTAAATTACAGGCTCGTTATCGCTCGCCAGGACAAAATTGACACCTTAATGGCACGAAAGGTCTTAACATTGACATAAATGGGGCAAAATGTCTTAAAATGTCAAAACTACTAGGGCGAACGTCTTAAAATCTCAAAAGCAATGGGGCTAAACATGAGGGAGAAACGGGTCCAGAAAAAAATCCCTCAAGTGGAAATCTCCCCTTAACAGCTGTCCCAGCCTATACCTCTCACTCTGCAGAGACAGAGGGCCACCCACTTTGTAACTCATTCCCAACCACTTTTCTGCCCACCATTCAAAGCCAACAGTTAACTTAAATTTCCCCGTAATTTTTCAGCTCAACAAGTAAAGTATGGAATTCACTCCGTAAATGTGTCTATCCCTCACCCTATGACTTTGTTTCAAGCTTTGTGTGTCCCGCAGTTACATTCCAGTGCACCTTGAATATGGTGAATATGGATTAGGTCATGGCTAATTGGTAGGAAACAGAGAGTCAGCATAAATGGTACCAAGTCAGAGTGGGGAGCAGTCAAAAGTGGTGTCCCCCAGGGATCGGTATTAGGTCCCCTGTTGTTTCTTATATACATAAATGACCTAGATTTAGGTATAACTAGTAGGATAAGTAAATTCGCAGACGATACTAAAATGGGGAGATCAATTGATTCAGATAGCGATATAGAGTGCCTCCAAAGGGATCTAGATACCTTACATGAATGGTCAGTAAATTGGCAGATGAAGTTTAACATTGACAAATGCAAGGTATTAAAGATAGGGAAGATGCAAACAAATGTTAAATATAAACTAGCTAATTTAGAATTAGAAAATTCAGACTGCGAGAAAGATCTAGGTGTGTTTGTTAGCAATGATTTGAAGCCTAGAAAACAGTGTATAAGCGTTCGTAATAAGGCAAACAGGATTCTCGGGTTCATCTCTAGGAGTGTGAGTAACAGAACTGCTGATGTTATCTTAAAACTTTACTTGTCATTAGTGAGACCCCATATGGATTATGCTGTCCAATTTTGGTGTCCTTATTACAGAATGGACATAGATTCATTGGAGAGAATTCAGCGTAGAATGACAAAAATGATCCATAATATTAGAAATTTTCCGTATGAAGAAAGGTTGAAGAAATTAGGTTTACATTCGTTAGAGAGACGCAGAGTTAGAGGGGATATGATAGAGGTGTTCAAGTGGGTTAGTGGGATTAACAAAGGGGACATGACAAATGTACTAAAGCTCAGTGATAGCGAAAGAACTCGTACCAATGGTTTCAAATTAGATAAATTTCGTTTCAGAAAAGATATAGGCAAATATTGGTTGGTAACAGAGTTGTAGATGGGTGGAATAGGCTACCAAGTGATATAGTGGGATCAAGAACGATAGGGAGCTTTAAGAAAAAATTGGATAAGCATATGGACGAGAAGGGTTGGGTGTGAAGGGGGATCAGCCGGGTTGGGCCAATCAGCGCTCTGCAGACCCCGTAATCCTGCGTTAATCTCTAACCGGTTTGGTAAGATGATCCTCAGGGTATTAGAGTGTTGAGCCTATAATTGGGCTTTGTAATTGGGGTTGTGTGGGACAGGGATCTGCCTTGCTTAGGCCAATCGGCTTTCTGCAGACTCCCATTTTCTTATGTTCTTATGTTCTTATGTTCTGTACTAATCATTCTGTTTTGACCGGGGGAAGGGATGTCAAAATGTTTATAAGTAGTTTGCTTCTTGTTTCTTTCATACACAGAGACACAATTTATTAGGTAAAGGGAAGTGGAGAACATCAAACCTTTGATTGTCATATGGAGGAATTGGGTTGCTTGTAATGGGAATTTGCATTACATAGGTGAAGTGGCTCTGCGGGTCATTTTTTTCATTATGTTTAGATGAATATATAGAGTAAACATTACCGAATACTTATTCTTTTGATTAATAAATACTCTATCCACATATATTAGAGTCAAGCTTTCGTTTATAAGTCTCTTCGATGTATTCGTCCATTTAGTTCGTATCTCCCTTTCCCTCTTGCTCTCTCTCTGAACGGTTTAATTATATTTGCATTGATATCCAAATGTATATGCTAATAACAAACACCTTTATCATACATATCAACATTGGGAAATGCAAACCACTAAAACTTCTCTGGGCTACTTTGAAAGTATATAGCGTTTTCCAATGACATTTTAGTAGGACCTATTTTTCTTATAAGTTATAACACCTTTGAGGTTTGTAGCACTTACAGTATTTCCGAGCAAATCATTTATTTGTTTCTACTTAAGTAGGTTACCAGTTCTAAAGTCTGATATTTGTATACTGTATTTTAGTCATATATATATATATGTGTTTTCTTCTCCAAACCCCCTTCTCAAACACAAAATACACATCTGGAGAATATCATAATTATAAGCGACCAGTTATGAAAGCTGTTATTTTGGTATAGGCATTTCACTAATGACGACTAGATGGATATGGATATGCAATACATAGAAACATTATTTTATCTTAAGTAACAACACAATGTTAAACATAATGCTGTATTTGAAAAAAAAGGCATGAAACAGAGAGGTATGAGGAGCCCAAAAACAAATGCCGCAAATCGACAATACGGGCCAGCCCGGGACCTCAACCAAAATTAAAAGACCAACATTAACCCAAAGAAAAGCAAATAAACATCAGCTAAGGAAAAGACTAATCAATAATGTGGATAGATATAGATATATAGATAAATAGATAGTGTGAGTGAATGAGTGAGAAAGAGCTGTCTTACTAAATAGATAGTGAATCTAGCAATCCCTACAAATTGGTTTGCAAACAATAATTACACATACACAAATATTTCCTAAAGGCAGATTTCACTAGCAAAAACTATTTACATCTTAATTAATATCAGGAGGTAAAACGGTAACCATAAACCTGGTGAAATAATTCACGTAACCCCCCTCCCCCACCCTACACACTTCCAACCTTCCCTACACAATAACCCCCCCCCCCACCCACCCCCTTCTCCGTGTAGCCCATCCCTCTCCTTCCCAGTAAATCTAACGACGCCATCTATGGGACATAACATGCAACAGATTCAGGGTGTGGGGGGGGGGGGGGGGGAGTGAGCGATCTTAGTAATATCAGAGCGAAAGGCCCAGCGAAATTACCATTAGGTGGCCCAGTCGGAAAGGTGACCGACTGTACAGGCTCTCAGCCTATGCCCGAGAGGGAGTAGTTGGAATATATAAAAAAAAAAAAAAAAAAAAAAATCTGGAGAGCAACAACAGATGGCGTTATTGTAGTGGCATTTGGCAACCTTTAGGAGCACGATTATATTAGTACATTAGATAGGAAGATCCCCCATCTTCTGGTAATTAATAGTATTTCTGATGGACAGTGTAAGTTTAAGTGTAATCTTAAATAATAAGTTTGTAGGATTAAGAATCATAATAATATGTTTTAGTATAATTGGGAAGAATATTAAATTATGTTCCCTATTAGATATTGGGTAGTATAATATTATTCCTATGAACATAGGTACCGGTTATAATTATAAAATGGTAAATATTTCCCAACCGATTCGCGCATGGGTGAAACAGCAGGGCTCCCACAATCCGACTGGGGAAGTCATTTGTTCTCCAAACCCCACTGCTGCAAGACCGATTGTTTTTCTCTCATTACATTCCATTACCGCGCTAGTACTAACCTCATAGTGCAGTTCCACCAATGCATTGATCATCTATCATCACTCTCATCATGTCGTAAGTAAAGACATCTCTATTCATCCCTATTCATCAAATTAGTTCTGATCAATTGTTATTGTCACCCAACATCATCGCCATCTTGTGAACCACCAAACTTCCCCTTCCTTCCCGCTGTTAACCCAGGAGCTGCGGGAAGACTCTTAAGAGTTTCCCCGGGCGACTGCGGGAAGACTCTTAAGAGTCTGGGCGGGAAAAAAAAATCCATTTAAAACACCCCAAAACAATGTTTTTTTTGTTTTTTTTTTGTTTTTGCCCCTGGGCCATGCCAAATATCCCCTCCCTCCCCACTTTCCTCACCTCCTTCAGTTATCACCTATTTTCCCTGTTATTCCCTTATTCTGTGGTCTATTTTCGTGCTAACATTAGCGAGTTGCAAGCAGGGCATTGTCATCACTGTTACCAAGCGAGTGCAAGAGAGAGAGAGAGAGAGAGTATCGATCGACAGTCTCTCTCCAGACGTGGGGAAAAGTGGAGGGGAGGGAGGTTGCCTCAGCCATACATTATGTAACTCCCGGCCTGTATCGCCGATTTTGACCATCCAAACGCTGTTTCCACTTGTTTTATTGTTGTAACAGGTTAATACCTTTATAATCAACCTATAATATGCGCATATGGATAAGTATTAATGCTATTTATGGTAAAATAACGATGTTAGTGATGGGAACAGCTCAAATACGTGCGCACAGGAGTGTGGTGTCTCATACCCCCCATGCGCACGTCTTAGGTTAACTAGGAAGTACAGGTCATAACCAGTCTTACAGTCGCACAGCACGCAGAGCTTAATGCCAAAGCAATGTCTCTTTGAGGGGATGTACTGCCGGAAGTGGAGCTCTTCCCCCAGAACAGCCCTACAATTGTTCCGATAATACTATTTTAGGTTTGTTCTGGGATCCCAAATATATTTACGAAGACCAGGTTCCTTGTGGGATGCGATTCGGAACCCCAATTATTTGTTTAAAAATACGCCTATTAACCCATAAACGGATGCAAAGCTCATAAGAGGTTTTACTGGGCGACGGCGGAAAAGCTCTTAAGAGGGAGGCCTAAAAAAAACATTTAAACAGCCCCAGTAGCATTAAACAATTTTTTGTTTTTTTCCCCCTATACCTCATATCACTCCTCCACATCCCCTCCTTCCTCCCTTTCCCCTCCCCCTTCAATTATCACCTATTTTCCCTGTTATTCCCTAATTTGTTGGTATATTTTTGTGCTAACATTAGCAAACTGTGTGGGGGATGTGCTTACGTGCCTAGCGGGTGTGTTACACAACCGAGTGTGTGTATGACGACAGTATGAGTAGGCTCAGTGTGGCTTGAGGCCTCGTGGAGGGAGGGGTTGCCTCAATTTTCTCCATAATTCATGAATGGGCTGGTCCATCTATATTCGCGATTTTGACCAGAAAAATTATATTTTCACTTGTTTTATTGTTGTTACAGGTTACTATCTTCATAGTGAAGGTAAAATAGGCTCATATGAATAAGTAATAACGATATTTATCGTAAAATGACGATTATAGGCCTGAATGGAGCCAATATGCTCGCCCATGGGGAGCTAGTTCAATACCCCCCCCTCGCCGTTGCCGAGTTAATCCTGTGTTCTGAATACGGATAAACCTCTGTGTTTGATCCAGGATCGACTAATCTCAATCTCGGGTTTAAACCTGCCCCGAAATCCGAGGTTTAAACTACTGTTCTGAATGTTTGCCTTATTGATTCAGAATTACATACAGATAACATTACCGCCTACTATGGGTTTCAGAGGCCGTGTTACATCGTTTTTCGGGAATAACTTATTAACATACAGTTGGATCAGTATGATATTTTGACACAGTTTTTTCAGACCGTGCCCTAATTTTCGTCAATATAGTGCATTACCAACAGTGTAGAATGAATCCACTTGTCCTTGTGTCATGAGGTTAAAGTCACACATTAATGACACAGAAACGAACAAGGCTACCGTGGCTTACCTGTGAGAACCACCAAACCATTATTGCTCCTCCATCAAACATGGTAGTTATCACCCACCACCCAACCCTACTATTACCTTTAAATTAAAGTTATCTGTCAATATCAAAATATAAGTACTTGTATACAAAAAACTACTTTTGTATATTTATACTTGATATTGACAGATAACTAGAATTTAAAGACGATAGTAGGGTTGGGTGGTGGCTGATAACAACCGTGTTAATTTGCACATTTACGTGAAGGCTTATCACTAATCACTTTAAAGATGTCTTAATCACATTCTCTGACCCTCAAAACATAAGTATAGACACTTTATTTGTCATTTTTGCTTGCCTAGTTAGAGAGATATTGGAGAAAATGGTTCATGAAGTGTCAACAATTTCCAATTTGGCGGCCATTTTGTTTATGCAAATTAGATGGTCAAAAACTCAAAATTTCGCTTGGGAACCGGGTTTATCGAATTCAGCATACCTGAAATATGCTAAAAAGTCTGGTTCCCAACTTTTACCTAAAAATGCTCCCAACATTCACATTTTCAGAAACCCCACTACTCTATATGTTGCAACCAAACTGTAGTGCGCATATGGACCTGTTTTTACATTTAGCGAAGTATGTGTTCTAGTCATTAATTCTAGTATATATTATATATATATATATATATATATATATATATATATATATATATATATATACAGGGTGTTCAGAAAACATGTGTACAAAATGAAATGGGTGATAGGGAAATCAGAATTAAACAGTTTATACTCCATGGAGGTATGTCCTTAAATGCTTCCTTGCGGTGCTACAGGGTAGACAGTTTCAACGTAATTTCCCTAAATTTGTACCCTAACTTCTCTGTGAGTAATCCGTTTACATACAAACATGGTAATTTAATGTACACAACAGTATGAACATTACTTTATTAATGTCAGTACACTGCAAAAACAAAAGAACATTAAATTGAAGAGAAGATTAACAATCATTAATCATCAGTCAGAACTGTTTACTGAACGAAGATGTCTTATGTCATACTGTTGTGTACATTAAATTACCATGTTTGTATGTAAACGGATTACTCACAGAGAAGTTAGGGTACAAATTTAGGGAAATTACGTTGAAACTGTCTACCCTGTAGCACCGCAAGGAAGCATTTATGGACATACCTCCATGGAGTACAAAATGTTTAATTCTGTGTTCCCTATCACCTATTTAATTTTGTACACATGTTTTCTGAACACCCTGTATATATATATATATATATATATATATATATATATATATATATATATATATATGCCGCACGTCGCTTGTTTTGTGTTTAATATATAGGCTAACCAGCACATATACTGTATACTTGAATACTGTAAGGTTAGTTATCAGCATTCAAAACTATATTGATAGGAATAGAAAATCAGTAGACAATAGCCCTTATAGCACCGGCAACGTCTTTTGGCTTATATTTCAGCTGCATTTAGGCGATTTTATGAAGCTTAAGAAGGATAGCCTATATGGTAGCTAAAATGATTAATCGAGATATTCTGTAATCTAATAACAGGTAGACATCCTTCCTAAGTTGAATATGTCCATCTAATAGTTGTCAGAATATAATGAAAGGGACGTCACCGTTACTGAATGGGATAATAGTGAACATTGCCTCCAAAATGACAGGCATATTAGGCTATATATGGGAAGATAATAATATTCAGTTCCATTTCAAATGACACCAAAATAATCCATTACACAACTGATTTGTATATACTTTGGGGAATAATGGGAATGTATTGTCTCGGCATTACCTAATTACCGAGTAATCTTAATTAACAACACACTTAGTTTCAAAATGTTCGTAATAGAGGTAAGGATGTTGTAATTATGTGTCAGATGATAATTATTAAACCGAGTATAGTGAGACAGAATTACAACTTACGCTTCTATCTCGCCCACCACCTTTCCTTCCTAGCACTAAATCCGCGACTGATCATTGCAGCCAGCCGCCCAGCCCGCTTAGCTCGGCCTAACTGCCAGGCTGTATCACGTTTGAAATTTCGAACACTCAGTGTTGCCAATTTAGCTACTTTCCCACTAGATCTATTTACTTAGATCTAAAGGCCAATTTTTACATCTAGCAGCATGAATTCTAGCGATATTCTAGAGACGTGAGCCAAAATAGAGTGATTTTCTAGAGATTGTGGAATTGTTCTAGCTATGTTCGGCCTGTATCTACTATCTAGCGGACTTGGATTTGGTAACCCTGCCACTACCCTTGTAGGCAAATGGATATGATTTATCGGAATAAAATTGAGTAGATATGGTGACTATAGTAGTGATGATAGTAGTAATAATAGTGGTGGTAATTGTGGTAGTGATACAGATAATGGTGATACAGTCGTGATGGTGACAGACAGTAGTGATGATAGTTATAGTAATAGTTATGATGGTCATAGCACTTGGGATGATAGCAGTAGTGGTGGTAATGGATGTGACGGTGATAGTAGCAATGGTGATGTTGATAGTAGTGGTAAGGATGGGAGTGATGATGACAATAAGAGTAGGCCTACTCATAAATGTGACTGTACTAGACTATAGTCTATTCGCTGTAAGTAGGCCAAAAAATCATAACCCCATAAACACCAAAATCACAAAAGAAACGTGATTTATTATCAAGTCCGTCACCGGAGATGTCAGGGAGACAGTGGTCAACAAAAATCATCATCTCCTGTCAACCAAAATACCAGCCCAGAAAGTTGTCCTGTCATCCATTGAAAACAAAAAAACAGCTGAACAAATTACAGTGTGAGGAACTGAGCAAAGACAGGCTATTTCATCTACGGAGCACAAAGAAACACAAGTTGGTGGTGACAGGTGAGGACCCATGTCCCATCGAGATCAGGATGGAAGAAAGACGGGACAGATACGATCTAGAAAATCAGCAGGAAGAAGCTGACACCATCATCGTCCAACAAGTCCTGAGGTGTGCTGGAGAAGCCCATCACATCACTGTGGTTTCTGATGACACAGATGTGTTTGTCCTCCTTCTTCACCATTACCATCAGACAGGACTGGATGTACCACTAATCATGGATTCCCCCCGCAAGGACAGAACAATAGTGGACATCAAGTCAACACTGGCCAAGCAGACACAAAATGTCGAACACCTTTTACCAGCCCATGCCATATCAGGATGTGACACTGTAGCATCGTACTATGGGTTGGGAAAAGGCTCTGTCATCAAAGCCCTGAAAGCTGGTTATGACCTATCAGCCATTGGCAACATGGATGCACCATTCCAGCAAGTCCTTGAACAAGCCACTGCCTTCATCTCAGCCTGTTATGGCATAACAGAGAGCACAGACATGTCATGATGTCCCACACAAGGCTACTTGTCTGGGGAAAAAATAATGGGAAAGGACATATGTCTGCACCAAATCTGGCTGCTCTACCACCAACAAAGGAAGCATTCCTTGAAAATGTTAAGAGGGCCCACTTCCAACCGTACTTGTGGCGAAATCTCGATGTGAATCAGCTACCAGAACTGGACCCAGAGGAATTTGGATGGGAAAAAGACACCTGTAACAGGGCACTGATCCCAATCCACCTACCAGAAGATGCCAAACTTGTATTGTTTTGTAGATGTTTAGGTGACAATCACCACGGTCGATCTGGGGATCCGCCGCTGATGAGCTCGTCCTGGAATCTTTACGACTCTGAATCTTACGATTCTTTACAGGACTGAACTTGCCATTTTTATCGGCAATAGCTCAGAGAAGAGTGTTGAGAGGGGAGAAGGGGTGTTGGAGAGAGAGGAAGGTGTTGGAGTGGCTTTGTCATGTGTGTTTTGTCTGTATACGTAGTCAGGATGTCCCCTGACTGGGTGCAAGCATGTGAAACATGCTAGGACGTACTACCGCACCCACTAAATGTCCGCCGTGGCAGGGATTCGATCCCGGGTCTTTCAGATTCACACGCGAGCATGCTCACCACTTGACCACCACGGCCTGGGACACTTGTCCCAGACTACATCCTGAAGATGATCCGGTGTGGCTGCAAGAGTGAGACCCCTTGTGCTTCCAAGAAGTGCAGCTGTAAAGAACATGCTTTGCCATGCACGATGTTCTGTGCATGTTTCAGGGTAGGATGCTCAAGATCCTAAGTTTTGGGCATGAAGGGGTTAATATCTCAAAATGCCCAAGGGTGCCCACTGGGCACCCTCCTGTATTTTGAAGAGGTACCCCCAAGCTACAAGAAACAGCAAAAAAAAAAAAAATATCCGACAAAACAAGGTTCATCAATAAATCAGGCTATGGCTCCCGGACTATTGACTGACTTTTCCCAAATGGTAGAAATATTAGCTCGATTACTCTAGTCGTTTTTTTAGTTACATAGGATAGTGGTCATGATTGTTCGTCTTCTTACAGCGAATATACTATAGTAATGATGGTGATATTAGTAGGGATAATAGTGATGATGGTGATAGCAGTAGTGATGATGGTGGCAATAGTGAAGATGATAGTAATGATAATGGTGATCGTAGTACTGATGATATTTTGTGTTCTATGTGAGTAAGGTAGACAAAGGGAAGAACGGCCTGTATTGAGTGCCTCCCCCAGAATTGAAAGTGACAGGGCCAAAATCAAGGGACGTTCGACCAAAATGCCTGGACACACGTAGTTTGAAGCAATTTAAGTCATAGGAAGAGGGAAAGACTGATTCTGGGAGAGTTCCAGAGCTCAACAGTTGAATAGAAGAAAGATTGAGAATAACGTTTCACTCTTTGGTTGGAGAGTTGAACAGAGTAGGGGTGGGATTGTGTTGCAAGACTGGTATTACGTACCTTGCGTAGAGGAGGTGGTATACACAGTGAAAGCTCTTGGGAACATTGATTATTATAGTAGCGATAGAATAGCGAAAGAGATGCAACATTCCGGCGAAAAGAGAGATTGCAGAGAGTTGGTGAGTGGATGGGAATTAATGACACGAAAGGCCTTCATTTCTACTTTGTCTATGAGTGTGGTGTGAGAGGATCCTCCCCACACATGTGATAAATACTCAATACAAGGATGCACTGTGCCCCTGTACAGAGCAAGAAGTTGTGCAGGGGTAACGAACACCTTGAGGTGGTTGAGCAGACCCAGCTTCTGGGAGGATGCCTTAGCAAGACTGGTAATGTGGTCCTTCCAAGTGAGAGCAGAAGAAAAAGAGACACCGAGAATATTGAGAGAAGATGAAGGACTGATTTTTGTATTGTTGAAGTGTAAGGGATAGTCCTCTGGGAGTTCTGAACGGGTAGTAAGATTAAGAAATTGGGGTTTGAAAGCATTAAAGGCAACATGGTTTCTCTGTCCCAATTGGAAATAGTAGTTAGATTAGAAGATAAGTGTTGCATGGCTTCATTATGTTTGTTTTGAGGGATTGCTGGCTGGTGCGTTCAGGAAAACTAATTGAGTAGTGTAAGGTAGAGTCATCTGCGTAGGAATGGATGGGACTGGAGGTACAATTGAGAAGAGCATATTTGAAAAGTAGAAAGAGAATGGGAGATAGGACAGAGCCCTGAGGAATACCGGAGTTGGAGGATGAGGAAGTGAGCGATGGCCGTCCACAACCGCAGCTATGGAACGGCCGGAATTAAAGGAAATTAGAGAAAAAGGCACAGATGGAGGGATAGAAATCGAAGGATGGTAGTTTAGAAATATAAGATTTGTGCCAGACTCTATCGAAGGCTTTTGATATGTCTAGTGCAATAGAAAAGGTCTCACCGAAATCCCGAAAGGAGGATGACCAAGAGTTAGTAAGATATGAAAGAAGATCACCAGTAGAGCGACTTGTAAGGAAGCCATACTGGCGATCTGAGAGTAGATTATGAGAAGAGAAATGCTTAAGAAGTTTGGAAGCAAGAATAGTTTAAAGAACATTAGAGGTACAAGAGATGAGAGCAATTGGACGATAGTTGGAGGGTAGAGAGCGGTCACCCTTCTTTGGGACAGGTTGAATGAGAGCAAACTTCCAGCAAGAAGGGAAGACGTACTTTCTACCCTCTCTGGGCTTAACACTAATAAGGCGTACGGTCCGGACGGTGTTCCTCCTGTTGTTCTCAAAAACTGTGCTTCCGTGCTGACTCCCTGCCTAGGCAAACTCTTTCGTCTCTGTCTATCCTCTAACGTCTTCCCTTCATGCTGGAAGTTTGCTCACATTCAACCTGTCCCAAAGAAGGGTGACCGTTCTCAACCCTCCAACTATCGTCCAATTGCTCTTATCTCTTCTCTTTCTAAAGTTTTTGAAACTATTCTTGCTTCCAAATTTCTTAAGCATTTCTCTTCTCATAATCTGCTCTCAGATCGCCAGTATGGCTTCCTTAAGGGTCGCTCTACTGGTGATCTTCTTTCATATCTTACTAACTCTTGGTCATCCTCCTTTCGGGACTTCGGTGAGACTTTTTCTATTGCACTAGACATATCGAAAGCCTTCGATAGAGTCTGGCATAAATCTTTAATTTCTAAACTACCCTCCTTCGGTTTCTATCCCTCCATCTGTGCCTTTGTCTCTAATTTCCTTTCCGGCCGTTCCATAGCTGCGGTTGTGGACGGCCATTGTTCACTTCCTCACCCTATAAACTCCGGTGTTTCTCAGGGCTCTGTCCTATCTCCTATTCTCTTTCTAATTTTTATAAATGATCTCCTTAACTGTACCTTAATTCCCATCCATTCATACGCAGACGACTCAACCTTACACTACTCCATTAGTTTTTCAGAATGCCCCAGCCAGCAATCCCTCAACGACAAACGTAATGAAGCCATAGAACTCTTAAATTCTGATCTAAATACTATTTCCAATTGGGGCAGAGAAAACCTTGTTAACTTTAATGCTTCCAAAACCCAATTTCTCCATCTATCTACCCGCCAGGATCTCCCAGCGGACTATCCCTTATTCTTCAACAATACAAAAATCAACCCTTCATCTTCTCTCAATATTCTTGGTGTCTCTTTTTCTTCTGCTCTCATTTGGAAGGACCATATAACCAGTCTTGCTAAGGCAGCCTCCCAGAAGCTGGGTGTGCTCAACCGCCTTAGGGGGTTCTTTTCCCCTGCACAGCTTCTTGCTCTGTACAGGGGCATAGTGCGCCCTTGTATTGAGTATTGTTCACATGTGTGGGGAGGTTCCTCTCACACTGCTCTCCTAGACAAAGTTGAAAGGAAGGCCTTTCGTATCATTAACTCCCGTCCACTCACCAACTCTCTGCAATCTCTCTCTCTCCGCCGCAATGTTGCATCTCTCTCGCTATTCTATCGCTACTATAATAATCAGTGTTCCTCAGAGCTATCCCAGTGCATACCACCTCCTTTACGTAGGGCACGTGGTACCCGTCTTGCAACTCAATCCCACCCCTACTCTGTGCAACTCTCCAACCCAAGAGTGAAACGTTACTCTCAAACTTTCTTCTACTCAACAGCTGAGCTCTGGAACTCTCTCCCAGAATCAGTCTTTCCCTCTTCCTATGACTTAAATTGCTTCAAACTCCGTGTGTCCAGGCATTTTGGCTCGAACGTCCCTTGATTTTGGCCCTGTAACTCTTTCAACTATGGGGGAGGCACTCGCTATAGGCAGTTATGCCTTTTGCCTCCCTCATCACATAGAAGAAAAAAAAAAAAAAAAAAAGGAGAGTTGGCCTAGGCAGGGAGTCGGCATGAAAGCACAGTTTTTGTGTACAACAGGAGGAACACCATCCGGACCGTACACCTTCTTAGTATTAAGCCCAGAGAGGGTATAAAATACATCTTTACAAGAGATTAGGATATTAGGCATAAGTAGGAGAGGGGGGGGGGGGTGGAGTGGAGAGGGAGGGATAGCACCTGAATCATGCAAGGTGGAGTTTCTAGCTAAAGGTTTGAGCGAAGAGTTCAGCTTTGTCAGAGGAGTACAAAGGAGTACAAAGGAAATCAAGCAACAACAGATCCAGTGACCCTTCTAGTTTGCTTGTCCTCCAAAACACTGAGGATCAAGTGTCCAAACAGTGGTTTAGAGTGGGTAAAGGAACATTGGAAAGGGAATTACTGCCCTGGAACTAATGTCCGTGGCAGGATTAGGAAGTTAGTAGGGGACAGATGGGTTAGTAACTGAGGGGGGGATAAAATAAAGTTATTCATTTACAAACGCAGTCAGTCGCGGGTTTGATGCGAGATATTTGTCTAGGCGGAGTTTAAATGAATCAACGGTGATGCAGTCTATAACGTTTCGGGGAAGCCCATTCCACAAGTTGACAACTCGATTGAAGAAGAAATTCTTAGATTCGTGCGAGTTAAAAGATTTACCAATAATTTTGCAACCGTTTCCCCGCGTGTAATTAGATTGGTCGATAGTGAAGTACTTACTACAGTTCATATTGTCGATGCCTTTGATGATTTTGAACACTTGAATTAAGTCGCCTCTTAATCTGCGCTGGGTTAAAGGAAATAGATTTAATTCTCTAAGACGCTCTTCGTATGGTTTGTTCTTTAGGCTAGGTATCATTTTGGTAACTCTACGTTGAACTCGTTCTAGCTTGTTTATATCTTTTTGGTAATAAGGGCACCAGGATTGAACGCAGTATTCCAGAAGAGGGCGGACTAAGGAATTGTAAAGGGTTAGGATAACTTCTTTGGATTTATGCTCAAATGACCTGCCTATAAAGCCAATTATTTTGTTTGCCTTCTTAACAACTTCTGAACATTGTTGACTCGGTTTTAGGTTACTCGATATTGTTACTCCCAGATCGGTTTCTCTGTTTACATTCTTAAGCTGAGTGCCATTCATCGAATAGTTTGCTTTCTCATTTAGGTATCCGATATGTAGTACTTTACATTTATCCGCATTGAAACTCATTTGCCAAATTTGGGCCCAACATGACAATTTATCTAGATTGTGTTGCATATCGTCAACTTGTTCTTTCGAGAGTACGCTATTTGCAATTTTTGTATCGTCAGCAAATTTTGAGATTGTACAGGTGAGACCCTCATCTATGTCGTTGATGTAAATTAGAAAGAGAATTGGTCCTAGTACCGATCCCTGGGGTACCCCGCTACTTACATTGGTCCATTTTGATGCCTTACCGTTTATGACTACTCTTTGCTTTCTGTCGCTGAGCCAATTTTCTATCCATTTCAACACACCGTCTTGTATTCCATGCGCTTTTAGTTTTAGCAGTAAACGTTTGTGGGGAACTTTGTCAAAGGCCTTTTGAAAATCAAGGTATATAATATCTACAGCTTTACTCTCATCGTAGAGGTTGAGGATATCGTGGAAGAAGTCTAAGAGGTTTGTTAAACAGGAACGTTTTTTACGAAAGCCGTGTTGAGTATCTTTAAGTATGTTATTTTCCTCTAAGTGATTTACGAGTCTGTCTCGTATGACAGTTTCTAGCATTTTACATACAACTGAGGTTAAGCTAATTGGACGATAGTTACTGGATAGGGATTTGCTGCCTTTTTTGAATATCGGTGTTACGTTGGCTAGCTTCCACTGATCGGGCATAGTTCCAGACTGCAAGGATTTATTGAATAGTAATGTCAGTGGTTTAGAGAGCTCATCCTTAGCTTCCTTTAGAACTCTAGGCGAGATTGTATCAGGTCCAGGCGTTTTATTTACCTTGAGTTTATCTAAACAATTCAATACTTCTCTCTCTGTAACGGTGATATTGCTTAAAACATCTGAATTATCAATCTGAATCGGCGATGGTGTAGGGATATCACTGAGGTCTTCTGTTGTAAAAACTGATGCAAAGAAGGTATTGAGGGCATTACTCATTTGTTCTTCGTCTTTGGTGTATTCTCCATTTTCATCGACTAACGGTCCAACAGTTGAAGTAACTACTTTTTTCTTTCTGATATAACTATAGAATTCTTTCGGGTTTGTTTTACTTTGATTCGCAATATGTAACTCTAAGGTCTTTTTACTTTGCTTAATTAACTTTTTGGCTTTGCGTCGTAGCTCTACAAATTTCAGCCGTTCTTCGTCATTTTGTGAGGATTTTAATCTATCATTAGCAAATTTTTTAGCAAGCAGGCAGTTTGAAATATCTTTATTCCACCATTTGGGCTTATTATTATGGCCTGGACGCCGAGTTTTCGATGGTATGCAGTCTTGCACTGCTTTTAGGTAAGTGGCTTCGAATAACTTCCAAGATGTATTTATGTCGTTATTGTGAATTAAAAAGCTCCAGTCAGTTTCTTTAAACATAGCTCTAAGTTTATGGAAGTTTGCTTTCTTGAAATTAGGGACTTTTTCGATGCTACTATTTGGTTCGTTACTAGTAAACTTTAAAGTGAAAGTTATCGTATGATGGTCGCTGTTACTGAATTCATCACCAACATTCAAATTCTCTATTAATTCTTCTTTTGTTGCAAGTACAATGTCAAGAACGTTATTACCACGGGTCGGCGTTCCAACAAATTGATAAAGCGAACTCTCTTGCAAGTTCGTATACAAGTCATGTCCGGAGAGTGAAGTAAGAGTATCGCCCCACTTGGTCACAGGTAAATTAAAGTCACCAAAAATTACGGTATCTTGCGAGTTACTTATATCTGCAATTTGTTCGTAAATTTCTCGGTCAGTTTGCACTGATTGAGCTGGAGGTCTGTATATTAATGCAAGTATTATTTTTGTACCTTTATTATTCTTTATTAGCACAAAAGATGCGTCGACGTTCACAATTTGAGGTTTTGACAAGAGGGTAGGGTTAAGACTTTCTTTGATATAAAGTAAAACGCCACCTCCATTTCGATTTATTCGGCTTTTCTCAAACATTACATAACCTGGAAGTGAATACTCTGCTAAAAAGTCTCTATCGTCTGTATTGAGCCAAGATTCTGTTATGCCAATCACATCATAATTTTCTGTAAACACTAGCTCCTCTAAATCTGAAAATTTATTGCGTATGCTACGAGCGTTTGCATAGAAAACCTTTAAATTTGTTATTTTAGAACTCACGGAACGCGCTTCAATAATATTTTTGGTTCTTGTCGGATCTACATTTATGTTCATGGCTGTCCTCGGTCCTCGCTGTCTCCGGTCCTTATCGCTGGTGGTCCTCGGTTGCCTCTGTTTTTTTCTTGGCGTTGGATGATTTATGTCACTGCTGCTTCTTCTCGGATGGCGTTTTTTGATCCATGGCTGCGGACTGCTTTGTGTAGGAGACGACCCATGCGTGCTGAACCCACAGGGTTTAGATGAGTGCCATCCTTGCGGAACAGAGTAGGCTGGTTGTAGAAGTTGTCCCAGAGGTTGATGAATTCAACTTCTTCCCTCAGACACAAATGTTTTAGTCGGCTATTTGTGCTGAAGGCCTTGTCGTAGAATTTGTCAGGTGCGTCGATCTTGGGGAGAATGCCTGAGATGATGATATTCCTTGACTTGTTTTTGTAGTGCTGGATCATCTTGCGATATTTCTCCATCAACTCTTCGGATCTGGTGCGCATGACGTCATTTGAACCAGCATGGATGACAAAAAGGGTATTTTCATTTGCATCCTTTGTGGTATCTTCGAAGGCTTCCACAATGTCGTCCAGTCCAGCTCCTGGGATGCAAAATCTTTTTCGTTGAATTGGGACTCTGTCGCAGAACTCTTCGACCTGTCCTCGTAGGACAGGTCGGAAGGTAGGAAGAAGTGATGGTGGTGTCGTCAGGGTGGAAAAGGGGAGGGAAAGACAAGGAAAACAAATTGTTGGAGAGGCTTTTGGCT
The DNA here is from genome assembly GCA_032716605.1 of Paralithodes platypus. NCBI lineage: Eukaryota > Metazoa > Arthropoda > Malacostraca > Decapoda > Lithodidae > Paralithodes > Paralithodes platypus. The sequence continues at coordinate 12,837,346 of CM064560.1, read as the reverse complement.
ATATGCCAGAGAGCTTGGGAAGAGCTAGAGTTGGATAGTTCAGTGCATTTATTATTGATGAAAGAGTGTTAGGCAAGTCGAAGAACAGATTTGGCTTGATTCTGGGCAGAAACATAGGAAGTATGAGATTCTTGAATTTGAAAGCGACAGTACCGTTTGAATGCTTCCTCCTTGTTGCGGACAGCAGTAGAACAAGCGTGAGTAAACCAAGATTTTTTAGCATTAGACTGAGATAAAGAAAATGGAATGTATGCTTCCATACCCGAGAGGATTACCTCGGTAATATGTTCAGCACTCCCCGAGGGTCCCCGGCTTAGGAAGCAAGTCATTCCATGGGAAATCAAAGAAGTACTGCCGAGAGCCTCCCAGTCGGCAGCACCAAAGTGCCACAAGAGATTGAGAGAGAGAGAGAGAGTAAATATGCTAGGTAAAAACAGTTTAATGATGAACACAATTATTGTTACATCTGTAAAACTTTGTTGAACCCTAGTAGCATTGGTGGTTCTGGCTAATAATAGACGGTTTTGTACAGTTTAAATATAGTGCCATATAGCACTATATTCGTACTTGGAGCTAGGAGTTTATTAAAGTTCATTGTTCAGTTGAAATAGGTCATCTTGCAACTGTAATGCTAATACCATCGTAATAAAACTTTATATCTATTACAGATCCTTCATATGCTATATATAATCACCTATACAGTATATAGATATAATAAAATAGAAAGGACGTCACACATACTGAACGAGAGGTAGTTGATCTTAAAATCGTTCCAACATTAATTGTATAATGGACATGTATACAGTATATTATTTGTTCAACCAATAGTTTACTAGTCCAAGTTTCGGTAATTAAATTACGTATTTTGTAGATACCAATAACATTGTGCTAGTTCGTCTCTGAATGATCGTAACGTAATATTTTAGAGGACTTTTTGAGTGAGTCCTAAAAACGTGTAAAGTCTATGTAGTATGTTAGTATTAACATAACGTCTTTATTAACTTTTACCTTACGTCTTCCACACAAATGTTTCTTACGTGTTATTTTAGTACTGAAAAGACGTCTCATGTTACCGACTATTCACGTTTTCCTTACTTGTCATTTTTATGGTTTATAATTAGTATAATCTCTATGTCCTCACAACATAAATATAAACGTTGTAAGTATGTTATCATATGACACAGATTACCGTTTCTAATATTTGTACAAACTACGTCTTATTTACGTAAGTGCTGTTCGTCCAATGCAAGTTGCACTCCAACATTACATAATTTCCGATTTGGCATGTAATATAGATGTACAAAAACAAAAACAAATAATAATAACTTAATAAAATAAAAATAGCATAAGATACGTATAAAACCACTCATATTTACCAGCAGAATATGTGTTGACACTATATCGTCTAAAATAGCTATTAGATATGCTAGGGAAGAACATTTTAATGATGGAGAAGATTATAGTTACATCTGTAACGTAATGTATTAAAGGACGTCTTGAGTATGTCCTAAAAAATTGTTAATTGTATGTATTATGTTAGAATTAACATAACGTCACTATTATCTTTTGCAGTACGTTTTCTACACATATTTTTGTTACGTGCACATTTTAGTTCTGAAAATACGTCTAATGTTACTAACTATTAACGTTTTCCTTACATTTCATATTGAAGGTTTTAAATTGGTGTCATCTTTACGTGCTAACAACATATAGATTGACGTTGTAAGTATGATATTACATGACAAAGATCAACATTTATAATATTTGTACTAGCAACATCATATTTTCGTCCTTGCTGTTTGTTCAATACAGGTTACATAATTACATTTAATTTCTAATGTGGCACGTCCCATAGACGTAAAAAACGACCAAGTCCGTACATTATAGAACAATATCCGTATTACTAACCAATTACGTAGTAACAACGTTTTCAAACTATATGCACTTAAGGTCATTAACTTATGTTATATTACAACCTTAAATAAATATATTTGCGACATATTTTTGTAAACGTTTTAACATTACCATACCTGCACTATTTTGTAGGTACCAATAACATTGTGTTAGTTCGTCTCTGAATGGTCGTACCGTAATGATTTAGAGGATTTCTTGAGTGTGTCCTAAAAACGTGTAAAGTCTATGTAGTATGTTAGTATTAACATAACGTCACTATTAACTTTTACCTTACGTCTTCCACACAAATGGGTCTTACGTGTTATTTTAGTACTGAGAAAACGTCTCATGTTACCGACTATTCACGTTTTCCTGACATGTTTTTTTTATGGTTTATAATTAGTATAATCTATGTCCTCACAACATCAATATAGACATTGTATGTTATCAAATGACAAATATTACCGTTTCTATTATTTGTACTAACAACGTCTTTTGTACATCCTTGCTGTTCGTCCAATGCAAGTTGCCCTCTAACATTACATAATTTCCGATTTGGCATGTAGTATAGATGTACAAAAACAAAATCAAAAATAAAATAAAATAAAAATAACTATGTATAAGATACGTATAAAACCACTGATATTTACCGGCAGAATGTTACAACTACGTTTTGACACTATATAATTTCATAAAGCTATTAGATATGTAAGGGAACAACATTTTAATGATGGGTATTATTATGGTTACATTTGTAACGTAATGTATTAAGAGGACTTATTGAGTATTGTTACGACCGGGGCTCGTATAAAACAAGGGCTCTTAATCATTGGACTAGGAAAGCACACAGCCACAACGGTAACACTAGATCCAACCCCTGAATTTATAATGCCGGCGCACAAAAACACCTATACCCTCCAGAGTTAAATCTGCGATAACGGGGTATCCTATAACTCAGTATAAGTGCACTACTACTACAGGCTGATGATCTCTGATACAGCCTGATCACAACAACATACAATTACGGTAATAAGGTATACTAGGGAAAGATAGAGATCTTAATTAAATCACTGCAATGATTTAATGCAAACTAGAAGAAGGTATATTTAAAGTTACTCTAAACAATAATGAACTGTCACTCCTATACTAAAGAAAGTGAACGAAAGTCCCAAAGCATCGATCAGGAATCTTCTGAAGAAAGTCTGATGCTGCGGTAAGATGATCGTATCGGATTTTGAACTGTAGTATAAAGCAGGAACAGGATAGGACAATTGTAAGGACATATAGGGTTAACTGGCACGGGAATAATAACTGCGCAATAGTAGGAACTCAAACAGCAAAAGAAGTACTTCCTCATCAACGAAACAGCCTACTAGGGTTGTGCAACTCAACAACAACCTAGACTAATAAATGCCGTGAATAATAATGCATACATAACAGAAAGAGTTTATAATCTAAATCTGGTGTCTGCTAGAAATAAAGTCTAGCTGGGATGTAGTAGGCTAGGAAACAATGGCTGAGCAAGCGGCTCGTAGCCTAGCGAAGTCCTTAAGGCTGAGCGGCCAAATTACGTTAATTGACGGGGTGCTCTCTTGAGAGATCCAGATCGCTAGTATCTGGTTCTCTCCTGGCGACCCTCTCAAAGTCAAAGCAAACGAGTTAGCACAGTGTTGGGTGGCAGAGGCAAAAGCCCTCACTCGCAACACAGCGCTAAACTCACAAGGTACACAGTCAGAAAGACCACCTAGGCTTCCCACGTCTCCGTTGCGATTGTACAGGTTCAACAAAATCTAGTACACATCGCAAATCACAACACCAGTAGCCTTATCCCAGTCTAGCATTAAATCCCCCAGCAGACCACCACGATACAGGAAGGGAGACACCGTGAGTGTGTCAAACCTCTACAGACAAAAATGGCAACCCTTCCAAAATGCCTAACTAAACATGGGTTATCCGAGAGCTTCAGCATATAATACGATGGCCGATATATGAAATCGTGCAGAACCAAAGGGAAGTTATGATATTAAATAGAGTGGAAGAATGAGAGGTAAGAAGTTGAGAGAGAGAAAGTGCTCTATAGGTAGAAGTCGGGAGACAGATGCAAGGGATATGTGAAGGGTATGCTGGTCAGGCAAGCTCTGAGGATGGAACTCCTCGGGACCCCTCCAGGATCACACACAAAGGCATGGTGGTCAGCCAATCACAGGCTGCCACGTCACCAGGCAGCAGGGCTGCAGAAGGCGCCAGGAACCACCAGCCAATCAAGAGGCGCGAGACGGCACGCGTGCAAGCCTACAAAGCCAGGGGGGAGGCAGCACATGTATACGCTCGCACACACTACCACCCCACTGCCTATATTATTCTCTCTCCTTAACTATATACAATGCATCCTATGTTCAACTCATGATATAAAATGCTTCCCGTTGTCACAGACGAAAACAAAGACCTCCACGGGACTGTCTGTAACAACACGAACACTATGAAAGAAAGAACAACATTGTAGACAGACTGTAGCCAAATACCTTGCCCCGGCGAGTGCTAGCGAGTGGCCAAGCGAGCGGCTGAGCCCACGTGGCGTTCTGCTGAGCTGCAGGCGTCACAGTATGTCCTAAACACGTGTTAACCCCTTCTATACCACAACGTCTTTCTAGTTTTATTCTAGCTATAATTATACACACGATTTTATGCAGCTTAAGAAGGTCTGTGGTGGGAAAAATGGTTAAATGAGATAGTTGGAAGCCTGTTTATTGCTCAAGGACCTACATAAACTTAATAATATCGTCTAATAGTAGCCAGATTAAAGTTAAAAATATGTCGCCGGTACAGAAGGGGTTAAGTGTAGGTTGTATGTTAGTATTAACTTTTGCAGTACGTTTTCTACACATATTTTTGTCACGTGAAAAATTTAGTTCTGAAAATACGTCTAATGTTACTAACTATTAACGTTTTCCTTACGTTTCATATTGAAGGTTTTAAATTAGTGTCATCTTTACGTGCTAACAACATATAAATTGACGTTGTAGGTATGTTATCACATGACAAAGATCAACAATTTTATTATTTGTACTAACAACGAAATATTTACGTCCTTTCTGTTTGTTGAATACAGGGTACATAATTACATTATATATTTATAATGTGGAACGTCTCATAGATGTAACAAACGTTGTAGTCCGTACATTATAGAACAATATTCGTAATTACTAACCAATTATGTAGTAACAACGTCTTGATGATGATATGGCACAAATTATATGCACTTAAGGTCATTAACTTATGTTATATTACAACCTTTAATGAATACATTTGTGTCATATTTTTGGAAACGTTGTAACATTACCATACCAGCACTATTTTGACGTATTTTGTAGTTACAAATACCATTGTGTTAGTTCGTCTCTGAATGATCGTAACGTAATGTTTTAGAGGATGTCACGAGTATGTTCTAAACACGTGTTAAGTGCATGTAGTATGTTAGTATTAACCTCCCGGAAGCAAATGTTCACGAGCCTTAAACGAACGTTTTTCTCAGGACGCTGAAAGGCACTTATCGTGCCTTGGAATTTGGAAATCTCAGACACGTTTGAAAAGCTTTTTTTGTTTTCGTGTTCATTGAACGTTATAAATTAATTAATGTAGATAAGACAAATTTTATTTAATAACAATTTATTTAACTCGCCTTTCGAATACGATTATAAACTCAAAACATTAAAATTAAAATTTGTTTTATTATACTAAGACAGGATTATTCGTCGCTGTGCAGGCATTCGGCTATAACAGTTTTAAACAATAAATATATATGTAGTAAAATTACCTAAATATCTAGTTTTACTTAATTTATTTGTATATATTACTTTGTGAAGTAAAGAAATCACAGATGTTCTTGGACATAACGAATACGATATCTCCAGGCAGCCTGTCTTGCCTCATAACCAATATTTTCGTTCGCTGCAAGAACTAGTTCCTCTTTACCCATATTTTCCAAAATCAACTTATTTTAATTGTTTTACTTCATCAATGGAGTCTCTATGCATAATGTATTAACCCCTTTCAATCTCTGCCTTTCGAAGTCTTCTATATTCGTTGGTCAACATAATATGGTAGCCTATATGATACAAAAGATTTTCCCGCGTAAGCTTCGTGTATTATTCCACATGTTGTTGTGAATTGTGATCGAACTTTCTCCCGACTCTCCGGCTTCGTCACTAAATACTAGTAAATAGGTATGATTAGTACTGTTCATGGCATTACGTATGGTCATATATAGATGTCAGTTGTTGATGATATATAGCTGTCAGTTGTTGATGATGAAAAAGGAAAGGTCTACCAAAATTCTCCATCGAAATCATGAAGGGTGTATTTTTTCAAATGCGCTATTTTGTGTTATATATATATATATATATATATATATATATATATATATATATATATATATATATATATATATATATATATATATTAGGGTGGTCCAAGAAGAGGGGGTAAAATTTCAAAGTGCACTGGTCCTTTCTCCACACTGCTGGGGTTTTTCGTGTTGCATTCCTCTCCTTGTGTGCAAAATTTCATCGCGATACAATGATATTTAGAGGTCGACCCATCATCTCGCTTTCTATCATAGGATTTAACCCGGAAAATATCACATACCCGAATTGGAGCACTTCCCGACATCACAGACCCAAATGGTGTTGATTTCTGAATTCTCCGGGGTTGATAACCCCATAGACCACATTTTATCCCATAGGAAATATATCATCAATATTAATAATAGAAAAAGATAAACAATAAATACAAACAGACAAAAAGTAAGCAGCGGTTATACTTCCAGTTAAAAATGCTTGATTAAAATTATTTATGTCAAATTTTAGAATAGTCACAATAATTGACCCTAAAAAGATTAAATTTATGTAACAATTTACTTGCCTCAAAACCTCTGTCTACTAAGAGTCTGTATAGTAACCTAGCTCTAGCCCAGAAGTCATCTACTTTAGTGCAAATTTTACAAAATCTTATTAACTGGGAATAAAAACAATTGTACGTTATTTTACTATCGATATTACTATTAGGGAAAGGAAAGTTTATTACGTTAAAATTAAAATCATCAACTTTGTGATATACTTTAAGTATGCGCTGTTCATTAATATCAATTAATATTTATATCAAGAAAATTTTCAACTTCATCATTTACTTTACATTGTGTGAGGGGAGTAGAATTAGTATAAATAAGTTTCGCAACTTGATTAAAATTTAACAAATTGCAAACGAGAATATCATCAATATATCTACTATTATTAGTTAACAATTTAGAAAGTGCTAATTTTTCTGGGATTTTATTTTTCTTGCTACTGTCAACTAAGTCTTTTATATATTTAAATTCTAAAGCAAGCAAGAATAAATCTGCAATTAAAGGGCTAGCATTTCCACCCATAGGATTTCCTAATATTTGTTTGAAAATGTAAGGCCCGAATCTAACATAAGTATTGAAAAGGAGGAATTTAAGGGCATTTTTAAGTTTAGTTCTATCATAATATACTGAACTAGTGGGAGTAGAGCTAAGTGATGCATTATTAAAATATGTATAAACATTTATGAAATAATTACCATTCCCAACGAACCTGTCAAAGTGCAAATCTATAATAAAGCAAAGCTCTGAATATACTAAATCTAAAGGCAAATTGGTATACAAAGTTGAAAAGTCGAAGCTATGTACCGAGGTAACTTTCGGCATGGTATTTATTTTATCAATAACTTCTAACGAATTGTCAACACTCCAATAATAGTTAAAGAAACGGAAAAATGATAACCTTACCATTGACAGGAGAGGCGACGGTCTCCACACTGCTAACGGCTCTCATATCTGTAATTGTCCCCGCATTCACTTCACCAGTGGCATCCACATCTGAAAGTACAATATGTCAAGAGAATTATTATAATAAAAGGTCAAATACAGAAACCATTTACTTAGTTCTAACGCTATCACAGGAATACATTAAAACATCTAAACTGCCCAAGTAGTAGTATGGTGCACCTTTTAATAAGTGGCAAAAGATTGAAGTTCCTTAATGTGATATTGTAAAAGCAATTAAATTATGGTACATACCAGGTAAGCTATTAGAAGCAATCCTGGGGCTAGACAAAGTCTGGAAGACTGCTGTCCTACTGGTACTTGGTGTGACAACAACTCTTATAACACTAGGGTAGAGGGTCGTAGAAGGTATACACTATACAGTCTAATATATATGCAAAATATATACAGGTACCGGTATATAATTGTATATAGCAAAATGCTACAATTACTTGTGCCTTTTCTGATTGCCTTGAAGAAACACGACTGATGGTGGAAGACTTTGAGAAGTTCGAGGCACACATCTTCTTGGATGGAGGATGATCAGTCTGACTCGGAAGAAGATTGGTACTCAGATGCCGACTGACCTGACATGGTCTTGGAACCTGCCGATAAAAGCACAGTATTACTAAAAGAAAAATGTCAACGTTCACAATATCGAGTCAGCTATGACAATGCCTAAAACAACTGTAACAAATTACACAAAAAAGTTAACGATTATAAGACTTAGGCCTACATGCATTCTTTTCGGGTAGGATGTAGTGATCGGGCGTACCGCCAGCCTTTTTTACACTACGCGTAGTGGCGTCGGACCTTTCCCCATCATGTTCCCGTCTATTTTGACCTGACCTGACCTGACCTAACCTAACCTAACCTAACCTAGTATTCATGTAGTAATGACAGGGGGCAAATAGCAGAAAATATAGCGTCGAAATAGACGGGAACGTAAGTGCGAGCGCGGCGAGCGCCCTATGTAAACAATGACGACCGTACGCCCGAACTCTACATCCATCCCTTCTTTTCTTTACCTGATAAAGCCAGCTTAATTAACAAAAGGGTAATTATAGGGAATAGGCTCGCACCCTTATTTTACATGTTTTTTCCCTCAGATTTTGTGAAATTAGTGTTTTCATGGTTTTAGTTATAATTTCAGTGTGGGTTACACGATGGGTTGAGGGTGGCTGTGCCCCCCCACCCCCATGAATTATTGAAATCGTAATCTATATGTTGCCAGCAGGGGATAAATATCGATTAAGCTGCATAAAGAAGGCGTTTATAAACAGTGAGGATCCATGTCCGAAACTTACGAAAGAGATTGATTGGAATGGGCATTTTTGGGGAAATTGGGATGGATGTAGTTACCGGGTGTACCACTACCGACATACAACATAAATCATCTATAAATACTTATGAATCTATAATACTAGGTTAGGTTAGGTTGTTTGGTGAGGGTAATGTATTTTTGTATCCAAAGGCAGTCAAAATAGACGGGATTCGGGAACATGATGGTGAGCGTCCGCGTAGTGTAAACAAGACGGGTGGAACACCCGATAACTACATTCTTGCCCATTTTTTCTATTAATATCGGGTTTTATAAATGTGATCAAAATTATTGGGATGGATGTAGTTTTCGGGCGTACGGTCGTCATGTGCGCTCGCAGTTACGTTCCCGTCTATTTCGACGCTATATTTTCTTCTATTTGCCCCCTGTCATTACTACATGAATACTAGGTTAGGTTAGGTTGGGTGTCACTAAAGTACGAAAAGTAACGAAATGTAGCAAAATGTAACGAAATGTAGCAAAATTTAACCACAATTACTGTACTAAAACCAATGTTAGATATCTTTCATATTATGAAGTAGACTTTGTAGTGGTAGTGGTGGTGGCTGCCCGCTTCCGCTTGACCTGACCTGGCTTCTTCCCCTTAGCAGCTGCAGTTGAGATATGTAGGGTCCCATCTTGGGATGAAGAGAGTGGAGTGGCGATATTTAGATGCTTCTGAAAACGATCCTTGTGGCGCCGTCTTTGGTCGTCGGTTTTGTTTGTCCAGGCTGCAGGGGTAACATTAAATTTCTCAAATCCGGTAACTAGTTGGTAGTCGCCACGTCCAATGAAAGCCCGTTCGACATCTGTGTAGTGTCTTTCCACAATGGAATATATGGAGTTGATCAAGGTTGGAATGGACTGGGACCTCCAGTCTACTTTCATTTTAGCAACATGGTTCAAGCTCTCACAATTATTGTTTGTCCACCCTGGTAGGACTTCAGGCCTAGGTATACGGTTTTGAAGTTTTCTTGAAGTATTGGTAGCAGTTGAGTTTGAAAGTAGTTATTGAAAGAAGGGCTGTGTTGAAGAATGAGTGACATTGCAATGTCTCGTTTTTCATCAAATATTGGTTGAGATGATGACCTCGTCATTCCACATGGCCCAAACACAGCTTTTACCAGGATGCCGCGGGTTCTGGTTGTGGCTCCGATTTTATCCCGGAGATGAGCTATCATATTATTTTTCAAATGCCTCTCACACGAGATCATGTTTGAATTGTGAAACACGAATCTAGATGCCTTTCTTATAGCTTTTTCTTTGTCTGAACGGATTACTGGTTGTGATGATGTTCCGATAAGCTTAAAATATTAAATATTAAAATTTTAAACAGCCAGAAGTGCAATGAATCGAAATTAAGCTCAATTAAAATATATTTTTCTATGTTTGTGTGATCACAATATTTCTTTATATTTAGTATAGGCACTAGAGTTTTAAATACATGAATGCCATTTATAGTGTTCTATTTATATTTAGAACACCATTTTACGCTACTTTTCGTTACACATTTCGCTTGCGAGGTTCATTATTGGAGCTCAATTGTACCAGTCCAAGATTGTCCTATAGATGAATTGCTTGTTTGGAACTTCCCGAAGTTCCCGCCCTAAATTCGTACGTCTGTTTCGTTACATTTTGCTACACTTTTCTACTTTTCTACTTTTCGTTACTTTTCGCTACATTTCGCTACTTTTCGTACTTTAGTGACACCGGTTAGGTTAGGTTGTTTGGTTAGGCTAATGTATTTTTGGTAAAAATTTAAGACAACCCGGACAGCTGGGATCTCATTTCTAATGGTAGTTTTGGGTTCCTATCATGTTATGCTTCATTGCTATATACTTTTTATCCACCGGATTTTTTTTTTTTCTTGGCTTTATTTATTTTTTTAGCATTAACCAAACCAAAAAACGTAACCTAACCTAACCTAAATGTATTTGGGGGTTATTAGGTTAGGTTAGGTTAGGTTTTTTGGTTAGGTTAATGCTAAAAATAAAAAAAAATAGCCTAGCCTAGGCCTAAAGCCAAGAAAAAAAAAATCCGGTGGATAAAAAGTATATAGCCTAGCAATGAAGCATAACATGATAGGAACCCAAAACTACCATTAGAAATGAGATCCCACCTGTACGGGTTGTCTTAAATTGTTACCGTATTTTTATATCCAAAGGCAGTCAAAATAGACGGGAACATGATGGGAAAGGTCCGACACCACTACGCGTAGTGTAAATAAGGCTGGCGTTACGCCCGCACTTAGCATTCTTCCCAAATTATTCTCCCACAGTGGAATTTATAGGCCTACAGCATAAGGATTCCATAGACCTACATTGTCCCTAATAAATTATGTATAATAAGGCTGCGAGCCTAGCCTATTCCCTATAGCCTAGGCCTAATTAGGCTATCCAACAAAGTATTGTTCATGAAAGTGATAAAACACTGATAATTATCGATGGTGCCCGTATCAGGTTGGTCATAAACTAATACCAGGATCTCAAATTCAGAAAATCTTGGTTTGGTTAGCCTAGGCCTAGCCTATTAAAACTTCAAATTTTCCAAATAGCCTAGGCTATGGGTGTCAAAAATATATTTTTGTAATGGGGCTCAACGGGTTAAACAAGCTTGGGAAGCTATTGCCTTACTTGATATCGTTAATTTTTGCTTGGTCATAAATGTCCTATGACACCATTCCTCACCTTACATACCATAGCTGTGCCCGTATTTCATATTCAATGTGTATACATGCTTATGTCTTTTGCCTTTACTTTTGTAATGACTGCCATCGCAGCGAAATAACCCGTTTTACCCTATCGTAAATACACTTGCTGTTCATTCACCTACAAGTATAATCTTGGGCATAATCTCGTCACCCATTCCTTGTGCAAGCGTGTTTTAGTGATGTTATTGCTTTCAGATGGAGTTTGTTTTTGTGTTGTGTATTTATTTTATTTTTGCATGCCTGGTGGTGGCTGTGTTGTAATTTTGTTGCATGGGTGTTCATATTTGTTGATACCGGTATCTTGGGTGTTAATATATTTGTTGTAATTTCATAAATTTACCCTTTGAGGGCGAGTCACATCATGTGACGTAAGGTCTTTCCCACCGCTATATCAAGGAACAGGTGGTATTGTGAGGAAGAATAGAGAGTTGATATGCCTTATTTCGTCTCAAGCTGTCATCTACAAGTCTGTATTTTTTGCCTAGCTGCTTCCTATCGTAATGTACAGTATTATACGTCCTTCTATAGTAAGCAGATATTTGCAGAGCCATCCCTCCCTGCTCACACTTAAGTCCATGCTTTTTAACTCTCACTTATGCAGCTTAGGAAGTAGCTAGGAAAAAAATAGAGACAGATGTAGATGACAGCTCGAGACTAAATGTGGCACATCAACCCTCTATTCTTCCTCGCAATACCACCTGTTCCTTGCTATAGTGGCGGGAAAGACCTTGCATATTATGACGTGACCCGCCTTCTAAGGGTTAAGGGGTTAATATGTTGATAATATAAAATACTGTACTCGTATACAGTATTCTTGGTTCCATGTCAACTCAGCACCCGTACATTTCAACATCCCAGTACTAACTCATCTCGGTAATATAATTGGACATAACCAATCTAATTTTCCCAAAGCTAACCTAGATTTGACGGGTGTTGAGTTGACCAGGTGTTGAACTGTACGGGCAAATGTGTTTTATATTTTTCAAATATACTACCAACACTTAAATTTTATTATTTTGTGTACATGTTTTGTTTTGAGAGGGAATCCAACAAGAGGTCAACTAAGGAAAAAAACAACAAAAATTTTCTCTCATTTGATTACCATACTCGTTCTGGCTAGGAGTAGCCCATGAATTAAAGCCTGGTGCTTAGACAGGGCATACATATATTTATTATATACAGTACTATTTTGTTTATATTTACTATAATTATCATTCACTTCCAGTGTTCCTGACATTTTTCTCATACTTAAGTGCCAACAATTAAGCCACTTTTTCTTTAGAAATGTTGTTATTGGAAATACGTATGTATGTACTCAGGCACAATACCCCATAGTTTGGGGTTTGCCGGTTCAAGACAGAAACAACTATAAATCTGTGACACTATAGCATTTCCTCGCCCCTATCTCTGTCTCTATTCGTAGGTAGAAAATGCAAGAGGTGGGGGATACCTAGCCTCCCACCCCTGAAATATACTATAATATAAACAAAAAAATAATAATTTAATTTTCCAACAGCTAATGGGACTGGAGAAGCAGTTCCCGGAAGGACATGAAAATTCCAAGAATAACAGGGCCACGTTACTGAAGATCCTCAAGGAGTTGGCCCCGAATCCTAAGAAGAATGCAAGAATAGTTGCATTGGATGTCATTAGGGCATCCATGCAACGTTTAGCTGATGACTCTATATGGCAGTATGTTAGTGCCCTCGGCCGATCGGGCACTAAAAAGGTGTCCATGAGCAAAATGATACCCTCGATAAAGCAGATTGTGCTGGTAACATCGATAAAGGTGCTTTCAATTGACTTCAAAGAAGCATCAACAGCTCTTTCAATCTATTTAAAGAACACAAGCACAAGAGCAGCTGCTAAGAAGCACAAATCTGAAGCTGGAATTGGGAGGCAGGCACAGTCCGGTAACAGTACCGGTACTCAAAATGAAAGGGCCCAGTCTGCAAATACTGTTTCAAATGGGAGACAGGCTGGTGGTGGTTTATCAGAAACCTCTGATCCAGATGATGACATTCAGCCGGATGCAGACAGAGATTGTCATAATGATAGTGATTGGGAAATGGTTTGATAGGCGAATTCATAATCTGACGAGACCTGAATGTGTGTGGTGAAAGGATTCATTCTGTGGAGAAAATGTGATTAGTGATTGAATGGATCTTTTGTCTGGGTAGGGCTTCCCCTGTATCATACTGTGCTCTGTCTTTATGCTTTGTATAATACTTTTCTCCAAGTTGTGTGTGTTTTGCAGTTGAGAGGAGCTAATTTTTATGGTATATACCTAGTATCTTTTTTAATAGTTATTAGCTAAGCAGCTACAAATTTTGGTAAGGGCTTTTGTTACACAGGCAAGTTCAAAATTTTATTTTTTTAACAATCATTTTAACTACCGGGTATGGGGAATCCAGTTTAGAACATTCCCAGTGGATTGTGTTCTTTCATTTCATAAATTTTATTTTAGTAAGCGTTGTTTCCACATAGCGATTTTGATATGTTGTTTTGACTTTATTTTGTCTTTGTCCCAGTTTTGGTTTGACTTTGTTTGCAAGTTTTACATTTTAATATTCATATTAACTTATTATTCTCATCATCTTTTAAAATATAAACTGGCAATCTAATAATAAATAGTCTGCAAAATTGTCTCAAGCATAAGATAACTATGTCAGAATCAGATACAAATTAACAGCTAGCTTGAATAGCTAAAATTGGTAGTGTAGTTAGCATCCAGTGTGCTGATTCTGTATTCCAGAATGAATGTAAGATTAAGAATGGTTTGAAAGAAAAATGCAGAACATGATATTGTACATGTCAAAAACGTAGTGTAGTGATGGTAGCATTATGAAGCATGCACATCTGAACGTACAATACTGATTATCGTAGCTAGTGAAGAAAACCCCACAATCTAAGACAAAGTTTATTCCAAACACTGTTTGGAATAAACTTCTAGTCTGACATTGTTAAGTTTTTTTCTTGGCTGCATTAATTTGAACTTAGTTAATTGGATCATTTAAATGTGTCCGTCCTCTAGCGAGGTAACCCTCTCAGGAACCTATCTGTGTTAAGGAGAATTGACAATTTACTTTTATGTATTTATTTTCATGGTCAGTCCCATGAAAACTTTGTTATGAAGCTCAGTGGTTAGGTTAATTCACTGTAGGTTACAGTCATCGGAATAAGGCCTGTTTTATCGTTTCTGTGATGTCTGTTAGGTTTTCGTTAGGTTTCTGTCTCGAGCCGGCCACCTCCAGTTATGGGGTATGTGCCTAAGTATATAGATAGAAGTATTACATATTGCTGGGAACAGTTTAGAAATTATAGTTAAAAGTAATTCACTCAACAGTTTGCAAAAAATTGCCAATGGATATTTATTAGACATTTGATTACCAGTTGTATTTGCATAATGAAAATGATGTTCTGACGACTGTACCAAACATTTATAATAATTACAATATTATTAGTATTATGTATTATTTTTTTAATACAGAATATATTTGTATACTTAATCTGTTGAATGTGCATTACGTACCGGTATATATATATATTCTCAAATAAAAACAAATTGAACCTTGCATATTATTTCACATTTCTAGACATTACTGTGTATAATTATATATAAGCTATATATATATATATATATATTAACTGCACTTTATATATTTGCGATATACAAATTGTTAACCGTTAAATGTTGCAATTCTGTTTTGATTTTTCTAATTGATTCTTGTCAATTACGTTTTGTTTGCTATTATGCTTACATTTCAATTAGGTTCTCGAGTTTCACATTTATATAATTGTGACGCTTCTGCATAGTAGCCACGTGCGGGCATGCGCGCGCGTCGGCTGCCCAGCCGTTTAGAAACCGGCTGGTGGCAGCCGGCCGGCAGTCTTTTCCTTAGTATATATCCTACGACAATGTAACTAATGTCTGGGATATTCTTATGTTGTTTCACAGCTTGTAGCTGCCCTTATTCTTAACCAACGCATCTTAGTATATTTTATTCTCGATAGTTGATTGTTTCATTATAATATATAAGATGTAAGTCTAGTGAGGGCGGGAGAGAGAGACCGGCTTGGGACGTTGCTTCGCTTGCCAGCTTGGGACGAGCCTGAAGCGTTGCCATATGCATTTGATTGCAACGTTAGGCTTAGTTTCGACTCACGCACGGGGTAGAGGATTTTGACCAGGCAACAGTGTTGAGTGTTGCCAAGCCTGGGATGTACTTTGTATGCCTAGGGTGGGGTCCAGACAGATTCAAGACTCAGAGCTCACCTCATTGTCGTACCCTTCGGACCCCCTTGATATATAGCTATCCCTCTCAACCCCACTTAGAAACTTTCTCTCTTACTTTGTATACCTTCCTTCCACTACTTCACCAATCTATTTAATTATCCCATCCCCTTGATAGACCTTATATCTATTATTGTATTAACGATGAGCTCTCAGATAACTAGATAGGATTTTGGGCCTTATGCGGAGATGTAATTGTTAATGAGACCTAGGAAGCTTTTTTGTTGTCTCATATTTGGTGGTTTCATGCTTGCTAGTGTGTTCTTGTGTCAGGTTAGCAGGGGCTAGACCGGCGGGGAGGCTTTTTGCGATCCTTTAAGTAAAGTCTGCTGGTGCGAGTCCCGTGGACCCGCACGACTTTACTAGGATACCCGTGGGAGTCTGGGGGCATTTTCTTGTCTGTGTCCCTGTGTGTCTAGCGTTGTGTTGTGTGAGGGCCCTTGCCTATTCCACTCAGCACTGCGCTAGCACGTCTTGCTTTTGTTTTAGGGTCGCCAGGAGAGAGTCAGATACTTGCGATCTGAGTCTCTCAAGAGAGCACCCTTTCAATTAGAGTAATTTGGCGCACAGACCTGGGAACGTCCCTAGGCTAGAGCAGGTGGCTCAGCCCGGGTATCCGAAGCCTATATCCTTCCGGCTAGACCTCTGCCACCTGGCAGATTAACAGCTAGGGGTTTATCATCTCTGTATGCTTGTTATTGTGCCACAGTTTACCGTTTTTGTGAGCATTGTGAGTCAGGGTGTGGCTTAGAAACTCTGTCCGAGCAGGCTTGCCTGACTAAGAGTGAGAAGCACACCTATGTGGTTATGTTGCGAGTTGCTGCCTTTATTTAATTATACCTATGCCATTATACACTGTATGGCCTATCACTAGTATTTATTCCTGCTTATGAGTTAAGAGTTCTCTAAATCCGTAACGTACTTTCTTTGCTAAGCATCAGATCCTACAGTAGCCGCATGCAGTTTAGAAACCCGCATCTTGTCTACCTGTACGATGTTTTGAGGACTGTTTGCTTTCACCTTCTTTCACGCAGGGGTGATTAGTTGTATTAATTAACGTAACGTTAAATGTACTTTCTTCTAGTTTGTTATTAAATTGTTTCTGCAATTTAATTCCGTTATCTACCTTTTCCTTGAAGCTTTAAGTCAACTTAATTGTGTGATCTTTTATATAGCCTGCTTGACTATCAGCAGTCTATAGTGCGTGCACCCTGTAACCGAGTCATAGGATACCTCGTTGTCCAGGCAGGACTCTTGACAGTTTAGGGTGGTTTGTTGCCTGGATTTATAGATAAGGGTTGGATCTAGCGTTTTCCGTTGTTGCTTGTTGCCGCATACCTAGTCCAATAGAAAGAGCCCAGTGTTTATATATCCCAGGACGTAACAAATGGCGACCTTGCATAGGATTTACTGAACAGAGGAATATAGTGGTCATTTGTTTTGAGATTCCTTATGATTAGAGGAATACAGTGGACATTTTTTTTTTTTTTTGGAGCAACCAATATAACACATTAAAGACTTTAAATAACATTAGTATATACATACTTGCATAGGAGGTAAGGCACATTCTATAACCGTGATAATTACTGCAGTACACAAACATGTCTAATACATCAGAACACAGTGATGGGTCAGGTCACGATACGGGCTCGTAGGGAGAAAGACCTGTGGAGTGGCTAGTCGATAGCGAGGAGGGTGCTAGAAGATTTTTAGAGGTGCCCCTTACCGCTGCCAGGGTGTTGAAGCTGAATAAGTATGGCTTAAAGTGTGTGGCAGGTCTTCAGGGTCACCAGGGTTTAAGTGGCATGAGGAAAGATCAGCTGAGGACTTTGATATTGGGTTTAGAAGGGAGAGACCTGGGTGGAGAGGCGACTGGGGGCCCCGGTCCCCAGCCCCCCCTCCACTCTACCCCCATATCAAACGTCAGGGTGCCTGAATTTGGTGCATACCCCCAAGTTGATGGTCAATGGCAGCGTGGAATTCAATCACAGGGACCCTCTCCATTAAATGCACCTTCCCCTCCTCAAGGGTTGACTCCAGATTTGTTGTTTCGGCTTGAGATGGCCAAGGTTGAGGCCGCTAGAGCTCAGGTTGAGGCCGCCGAAAGACAGGTTAGTGTGCAGGCTGAGGTTGCTAGAGCTCAGGCTGAGGCTGCAGAGAGAACAGCTATACGAGAGGCTGAACTGCAGGCAGAGTCTACTAGGTATCGGGCTGACAGGGAGCTGGAGAGATCTCGAGTGGAGGTAACAGGGCGAAATATTGGGGGAGGTAACAGACATCGGGACCAATCATTGTCGCACCTGCTTAAAGTAGTTCCTGTGTTCGATGAATTAGGTGTGGCTGAGTTTTTTATGCGATTTGAGAAGAAGTGTCAGGAACACCAGTGGCCTCAGGAAAAGTGGGCAGCATTAGTTTCATCAAGACTCCTAGGAAAGGGGCTAAAAGCGTATGATGCACTACCTTTAGAGTCCTGTGTAGTTTATGATGAGCTAAAGAAGGCTGTGCTACGGGCCTATGAGTTACAACCAGAAACTTACCGCTTGAAGTTTCGGGGTGTTACTAAGGGCAAGGATAGTACCTTCCTAGAACACGCCCGGGACTTGTCTGATGCACTACGACATTGGCTGCGTTCTGAGAGGGCAGCTACTTTTGAGGAGTTGAGTGAGCTGGTTCTCTTGGAGCAGTTCTTTAAGTGCACAGGCGGGGACTTAACATTAAATATAAAGGAAAAAAACCCTAGAACTCTCCAGGAGGCAGCAGAAATGGCTGACCTCCGACTGTCATTAATTCGAGGGTGCGAAGCAGCAGCTAGGAGTGAGTCGGGTGCAAAGGATCGTACCCCTCCCCCTCCCAAGAATTTTGATACACATAAATACACAAAACCATCTAGCACTGACAATAAAACTGAACATAAACCAAATACCGTCCCGTATAAGAAGTCTAATGGTACCTCCCACTCCCAAGGGAAACCAAAGAGTAAAGAGTGCTTTGCATGTCACAAGGAGGGTCACTTTGCAAATGCTTGTCCGAACAAGCCACCAAACAAGGTTGTGTCATTGGCCCGCAGCATAGGGGTGTCGCCTATATCTTCTGAGTTTGCCAAGGGTAGTTCGTCAGAGGGTGGGACACAGCCTGTGTTCAAGAGTCCGGAAGGCTCGAAACCTGTCCGCGACGTCTTTGGGGGTCATAGAGGGCATGGTTTTGTGAGGTGGGCTGGCGAAAGGCGCGGAGTTAAGCTATTGCGTGATACGGGGGCTTCTCAGACCTTGTTAAAGAACTTTACTGGTAGACCGATTAACGCTGCTCGGGTGGTGGTAGTTCAGGGGATCAATGCTACGAAGTCCTACCCGCTGGTGCGGATGGAGCTAGAGGTGGGTGGTGTGGCGAAGGAGCTGGATGTAGGAATTGTAGAGAACTTGTCTGTTGGGGGCGTTGACCTCCTCCTCGGCAACGACTTTGCGGGGCCTGCTTTTAAGGTTTCACCCTTGGTCGTTGCCGAGAAGGCGGCCGACGTTAGTAGGGAGGAACAGGAGTGGGTTGAGAAGTTGTTACGAACTGGCACTCGGGTACACAAGGGCTCTCAATCAGGACTCGAATACGGCTCGCTGCCACAACGGAAACACACGATCCCAACCCCTGAGTACTGCCAGCCGAACAAAAAACACCAATACCCTCCAGAGTTCAATCTGCTATAACGGGGTATACAAGAACTCGGTACTAGTCTTCAACAACAGACTAATAAAGAGACAGGAATTATCTAGTCTGGTCAACAATCAAACAATGAAGTAAGAAACAACAACACCAAAGAATAGTGTTGGCCAAAGCTGAAGTAATCCACCCTTGACTATGAACTTAAGAAGTCCTCCACCCTCTACTTCGGATCGGCACTATTACGTTATGTTAATTAATAGTCCTTAAGCATCGAGCAAGGAATCTTCTGAAAAAAGTTAGATGCTCCTCGGATGCTCGTAAGAAGTACGTATCGGATTTTGAACAGTAATTCAATAAGCAAAAACACTGGCAATTAAATACTATTAAAGGCTTAAATTGGCATAAGAATAATTAAAAGAATATGCAATAGTAAATGGCAAACATTAAAAAGAAGTACTCCGCAAATGCAACGGCAATAGCCTACTCGGATTGTGCTCGTGGGCCACTAATCACTAAAGTAGCCAAGCTTGCAACACATGAAATCAATAGTGCATAAACAATATCATACATAAGGAAAGCTTCAATACTATTCTGTATCTACTAATCGAGTAAAGTCTAGCTGGGGTACTGTAGGCAAAAAGGTAGCAGTGACTGAGCAAAAACGGCTCGTAGCCTAGCGAAGTCCTCACAACTGTTTAAAATATTACGTTAAAACTAACAAGTGCACTTTGAGAAATCCAGATCCCTTGTATCTGGTTTTCTCCCGGCTCCTTGAAAAGTAAACGCAAACTGTTAATAAAATTCAGGGTGGTTAGGCTCTTGCCCTCACGCACTGTAAATTATTAACTCAACACAGTCATCCGCGAAGACAACCTAGGCTTCACTGAACCGAAACGAGTATGCAGGTTTATCGCTTAACCACTGCATCAAACAACAACTCGTAACACAGAAAAGCCTTACCCCAGTCTAGCATTACCTAGACCAGCAGAAAACAGGAATAATAATAATAACACACAGGGAAATGCATATACAAGTGCAACAAACATAAATCAATCCTATTCTAAGTCAACCCTCCCAAAATAGGCTATCTAATAGGCAAGTATCTCGTGAGAACTCAAGCGATAATACGTTGGCTGACTAGCTCTGCACCAACTGGACCATGGAAGTTAAACAGGGCAGGGAAAAGAGGAGATAAGAATGTAAGGTAGTAGAGAAAGTTCCCATCAGTCAGAAGAATATATATAGTTAGCAAGGGAAATGAGAAGTCGCTCTGCCTAATGAGTTCTGATGAAAAAATGGCTAGACTTCCATTTTATACCCGGCCCTCTAGTGAGCCCAACGTGAACTACTAAGGACCGCCCACTGACAACCATGACGTAATTTCTCTCTCTCCTCTGGGATAAATAAAGGCTCCCCTAGCACTGAGGGAGGGAGGAATGCGAGTGAGTTAGGCCTACCTCCTGCCTGGCATACCCACTGACACCTAACTGTGGCTGTTTCTCTTCCCATCATTACAAATAAGTTTTACACACAATACTTATAACTAATGATATAAAATAGAACTCGTTGACTCAGATGAAAACAAAATACATATTCATAATACTTATAGTACAACGGCTCACACAAACTAAGTTAGGAAACTCTACATAGACTACAGCCAAAGTTCCTGCCCTGACGATCCTAGCGAGAGTGGGGCATGACTAGGCGTTCTGTACAGCATGCTCACACGTGGACATGCGTCACACCTCCCCCAAGATTTTACTCGCTCAACCCTGAGCTAAAATCTGACAAACACAGAACCCCATCAAGCCCCTCACACCCAGCGACCGCATGGCACTAAAACAAAGCTGAGTTTATCACCAAAACACATCTTATTAAAAAAAAAAAAATGCACATTTTATAACTCCTCCCAACAATAGCAAAAAGACACAATATCATGCTCCCAGAGCGAGCTTACAGCAGCTCAGCCGTTTGATAGTTTGTGGACTACTCAAACTCTAAAGGCTATGACAAACTTATACGATTACCTATATCAAAAGAAAGAGTTTTTATATGATTTTTATATTTTAAAATATGTTTTTCCCGGCTGCACTATAAGGGCAGCCTATTTTCCTCCACTCAAACCCACACACCTGTGATAGCCTACGACTGATCATCCACCCTTGATAAACAATCCGCGATCACATTGTCACATCCAGCAATATGACGGATGTCCAGGTTATACTCCTGCAACATCAAAGACCACCTGGTCAGTCTCATATTGCGATTGGGAAATTGATTCAGGAATCTCAAAGGGTGATGATCAGTGTAGATAACCACGACTGGGCCATAGGCTGGAACATACACCTCGAAGTGCCTGAGCGACAGCACAATCGCCAGTAATTCCTTTTCTATTGTAGAATAGTTCTTTTGTGCAGCATTGAACTTCTTAGAAAAGAAACTTACTGGGTGTTCCACACCTTCATTGTCTGTCTGTAGCAAGACGGCACCAGCCCCTACACCACTAGCATCTGTTGCTAGCTGAAAAGGCCTGTTAAAGTCTGGGGCCCTGAGTATCGGGTGAGTACATAGCAAATGTTTCACCAAAGTGAAAGCCTTTTCACACTCAGGTGCCCACAAAAACTTTTTGTCTTTAGATAACAAATCTGTGAGAGGTGCCAACACCGTTGAGTAACCTTTTATGAAGCGTCTGTAGTAGCCTATCATACCCAAGAATCTCATAACCTGCTTCTTGGTTGTTGGGTGCGGAAATTTATTGATAGCCTGTACCTTGTTCTGAGGAGGGCACACCTGTCCCCTTCCCACTACAAACCCAAGGTACTGCACAGTGGCTTTTACGAAGTCACACTTTGCCAAATTTAATACCAGACCTGCTTCACTAAGTTTCCGGAACAAGGTCTCAAGGTGGTCACAATGGCTCTCAAAGTCGTCATCATAAATGATTACATCGTCCAAATATACGGTGCAATTTGGAATGTCCATTACAATTTCATTCATCAGGTTCTGAAACGTTGCTGGTGCATTCTTAAGTCCGTAAGGTATAACATTGCACCGGTAGGTACTCCCGTCCACAACAAAACCACATACCTCTTTAGCACGCTCGGACAAAGGTACTTGCCAGTAACCTTTTACTAAATCTACTTTAGACAAAAACCGAGCATTACCAATTTTGTCAACACTATCATCAACCCGAGGAAGAGGATATGGGTTAGTTGGAGTCAAACCGTTTAACCTACGGAAATCAA
The DNA here is from genome assembly GCA_032716605.1 of Paralithodes platypus. Taxonomy (NCBI): domain Eukaryota; kingdom Metazoa; phylum Arthropoda; class Malacostraca; order Decapoda; family Lithodidae; genus Paralithodes; species Paralithodes platypus. The sequence goes on along the minus strand of CM064560.1, from coordinate 12,814,390 downwards.
TACAAAAGCGTACCTTGCCATCTGGCTTAGGCTGCAGTGTTACGGGGGAAGTCCACTTAACTGTGCCTTTCTCTATCAACCCTCTACCGAGCATATACTCCAACTCATCCCTCAGAGCTGGTAGTTTTATGGGGGGCACACGGTACGGGATTGACTTAAAGGGTATATGGTCCCCCACGTCAACATCATGCATAGCCTGAGTAGTGAGGCCTGGATGTTCAGCAAATACAGTGGGGTATGAACCGAACAACTGACGGATAGCATCAAACTGCGGCTCAGGCATATGAGCTATAGCCTCGTCAGCCCTTAGGCTCGAGTTCCCCGCCCACTGATCCGCTGAAACATGTTGATCCCAGCTATCCTCCTCCGAAGCTTGACTGTCCCCCTCTCCTTCTCCACCACGGCCGCAACAAGCCAACACAGGGACAGTGAGAGGCTCAGAGGGGCGCCTCACATACTCTTTAATAAGGTTCACGTGACATAACTGGTTCTTTTTCCTCCTGTCTGGAGTGGCAACAAGGTAATCTAAGTCTGAAATTTTTTCTACAATTTTATAAGGTCCAGTGTACTTCGCAGAGAGGGGGTTACCAACCAAAGGCAACAAAATTAATACCTCTTGTCCTACAGTGAACTTCCGGAGCCTCACTTTGCGATCATACCTGTCCTTCATCAAAGCTTGTGATTCTGTCAAATTTCTACCTGCCATCTCCAGACTCTTAAGCATGCGCTCACGGCTTTCAAGCACATACTTTAATAATGGACAAGGCTGCACAGTCCCCTCCCAAATTTCTTTCAGCATGTTAAGGGGGCCCCTGACACGGTGTCCAAAAATCAGCTCGTTTGGACTAAATCCCAGGCTCTCACCAGGTACCTCCCGAGCAGCAAACAGCACATAAGGCAATCCAAGATCCCAATCCATACCGTTGTCAGCACAATAACACCTGAGCATGCTTTTAAGTGTAGCATGCCACCGCTCAAGCACCCCTTGACTCTCAGGGTGATACGCTGACGATACTACTGCTCGTATCCCATGCTGTTGCATTGTTTGCTTGAACATGTTGGAGGTGAATTTAGATCCCTGATCAGACTGAATCTCCTCCGGGTACCCGTACCTTGAGAAGTACCACAACAAGTTACTGACTACCGTCTTAGCCATTCCATTTTTCATAGGGTATGCATTGGGGTATCTAGTGGCAACATCCATTATGGTTAACAAAAATGTATTTCCAGCCTTAGTGGGAGGGAGTGGACCAACCATGTCAACAATAATTTTACTAAAGGGTGGCCCAATCACAGGAATAGGGTGTAACGGAGCCTTAGGAATAACTTGGTTTGGTTTCCCGACACGTTGACAAATATCACATGAGTTTATCCATGACTGCACATGAGACTTCATCCCCGGCCACCAAAACAATTTCCCCAAAGCCGCCACCGTTTTCTTGGCACCCAAATGTCCTGATAATGGAGAATCATGAGCCAACCTAAGCAAACTTTCCCTGCAGCCCTCTGGCACGACCAGCTGGTCAACTGTACCAGATCCAATTTTACCAATTTTATACCACCGATATCAAGATCCTAAAAGGAACTGGGAGGGCCCCAGTTCCTTTTAGGATCTTGATATCGGTGGTATAAAATTCCATTAACGAAAAAAAAATCCCCTGCCTTTGCATCCCTATCTTCTTCTAACTCCACAGCCCCATTGGTACACTGCAAAACCTCTGGATCCTCTAATTGCAACTTTCGAATGTCTGTGGGAGCCAACATGTCTAACTGCTTGGTCAACAACTCATGCCCTCCCCCAACATCCAACTTAGACATCCGGTTTTCTCGCTGCAGGTAACGGTGCTGTCTCTGAGTCTCTGCCTCCTCCACTACTTTATCAACTGTGTTAGGCACTGGAGTTACAACAGACTCGGTCAAAGGTCCTGCTATTGGGTCTTTTGGGAGAGCCACTGGTTCTAAACTCTTCAAACTTTTCCCAGCCTTCCGCTTCTCCTTAATTCCCTTCCTCCGCTGTTCTGTGGCCTGGGAAATAGGCTGTGAGACCTTAAATGCTTGGGAACGAGTTACCACACATGCCATCTGTTGGCGTTGACAACTCACTACCCACTCTTGTTCCTCCCTACTCACGTCGGCCGGCCTCTCGGCAACGACTAAGGGTCGAACTTCTAAAGTAGGCACCGCAAAGTCGTTGCCGAGAAGGTCGACGCCCTCCACTGGCAATTTCTCAACGATCCCAACATCTAAGTCCTTAATCACACCGTCAACTTCCAGCTCCACACGAACCAACGGGTATGACCTGGTCGCATTAATACCCTGAACAACAACCACCCGTGCCGCATTAATTGGTCGCCCCGTGAAATTCTTCAAAAGTGTCTGTGAAGCTCCAGTATCACGCAAAACTTCCACCTTATGCTGGCAACCCGCCCAACTTACCCTACCGGTCCCTCTATGGGCGCAAAAGACATCACGGACAGGGGACGAGCCTTCCTGAGTCTTATACATAGCCTGTGACCCTGCCGCTGGCAAACTACCCTGGGTAAATCCAGACGACATTTCAGCCACACCTATGCTGTGCACCAAAGACACGGCTGCAGTTGGCGGCTTACTAGGACAAGATTTTGCATAATGCCCCTTCTTTCTACAATGAAAACATTCCACTTCCCCTATCGGTCTCTTCTGATAAGGGGCGGAGTTCTGACCCTTCTGTAATGGGATGGCTGTAGTCTTTGGTTCAGTCCTGGTATCTTGGCTTTTAAACTGAGGTTTATATCTATAGTGATTGTCCTGAGCTCGAGGGTTTGGAGTATTGCGCCCCTTGGGAACTGCATAAACACGCTTTACAGATTCACATCCCCTGATTAGCGACAACCTGAAGTCAGCCATCTCAGCTGCCTCTTGAAGAGTTCTTGGGTTCTTTTCTTTAATATTTAAAGTCATTTCTGCACCAGTACACATAAAACTGCTCGAGCAGAAACAGCTCAGTCAACTGTTCTGCCGTCTCAGCTTTCTCAGAACGTGTCCAGTTTTTAAGTGCATCTTTTAAGTCCCAGACATGTTCAAGAAAGGTCGCCTCCCTAGTCTTTGTAACACCCCGAAACTTCAATCGATATGTTTCCGGTTGCAACTCGTATGCCCGTAGGACAGCTCTCTTCAATTCTGGGTAGTCAATGCAAGACTCTAAAGGCAGTGCATCATAAGCCTTCAGACCCTTACCCGTAAGTCTTGAGGAGACTAGAGCTGCCCACTTCTCTTCAGGCCAATTATGCTCCCTACACTTCTCAAAACGATTAAAAAATTCTGTGACTTCAGTTTCACTAAATACCGGCACCAATTTGACTAAGTGGGCTAAGGACTGTTCTCTTACTTGGCCCTCACGGCCCATCCGAGTCCCTGTCGACTCTGCACGAGTCTTATCTAAATCTAATTTAGCACAATATTTCTCCGAGTCGTACCTAAGCTCAGCCTCATGCCTCCTGGTCTCATCCTCTTGCCTCCTAACCTCAATTTCATGCCTCCTAGTCTCATTCTCCTGCTTCCTAGCCTCAATCTTAGCAAGCTCAAGTCTAAATACCATATCTGGAGACAGGCAGGAAGAGGGAGCTGCCACTACTGAAGAAGGGGGGGCAAAAACTGGGGAACCACCACGTGCACCACCCGAGGGCACTCCAATCTGCCAATTCTCATCCCTCTGTGGGAGAGTGCTAACCTCCGGTAACTGAGTGGACGGCACTGTGGGAGTCGAGTGAGAGGGGATCTGGGGAGGAACCCCCCCAAACGCCCTCTCCTCCGAAACCCCATGTCGCCCACGCAACACCCAGGAAATCAGCTCCCCCTTGGACATCCCTGCTACATTGGAAATGCCCAAAACCTTGGCTATCAGGTGCAAGCCACAAACATCCACCCCAGTCAGCCTCTCCTCCGTCACGTGGTACCGCTTACTCACAAAAACTCTAGCATCCTCCTCACTGGTTACTAATGGCACACCTTCAAATGACATCTCTCGCTCATCGTCAGTGCTAATGCACGACATACTGAAGTCCACACAAAAATTCTTGAGACAAAAGTGTTAAACTTCCTATGCAAGCACTAATTACTAAATTAACTGGAGTCTCTTAAATGCTTTACTAATTGCCATACAAAAAAAATATTCTTCAATATGCATGCTAAAATACAAACAAACAAATGTTGTACAACTCTGCAAAAATGTATACTGTTCACAAAATCCTAAGCAAGGTCGCCATTTGTTACGAACTGGCACTCGGGTACACAAGGGCTCTCAATCAGGACTCGAATACGGCTCGCTGCCACAACGGAAACACACGATCCCAACCCCTGAGTACTGCCAGCCGAACAAAAAACACCAATACCCTCCAGAGTTCAATCTGCTATAACGGGGTTTACAAGAACTCGGTACTAGTGTTCAACAACAGACTAATAAAGAGACAGGAATTATCTAGTCTGGTCAACAATCAAACAATGAAGTAAGAAACAACAACACCAAAGAATAGTGTTGGCCGAAGCCGAAGTAATCCACCCTTGACTATGAACTTAAGAAGTCCTCCACCCTCTACTTCGGATCGGCACTATTACGTTACGTTAATTAATAGTCCTTAAGCATCGAGCAAGGAATCTTCTGAAAAAAGTTAGATGCTTCTCGGATGCTCGTAAGAAGTACGTATCGGATTTTGAACAGTAATTCAATAAGCAAAAACACTGGCAATTAAATACTATTAACACCTTACGAGCGGCCTATGCGGTTTATTTATGTGTACCGCCCAGCGGGGTGTTTTTAGCCAAAATAGGGCTGTTTACGTGATCATTTTCATGCCTAAATAAGACCCAGAACGTAAAACAAGTATCTATCCCTGAAAGGGCATAAACAGAGCTTTCGAATGACACCATAACGATCCTTGTATGATGGATAGTTTTCTTGCAATAACCGTGCAACGCGAGTGCAAAAAGCAGGTAATTCGGTACTTTCGGTACATAATTGAGTATGTAGCGAGTGAGAGAGGGAGGAGGGAGCTGAGATTTGTGTCAGTAGGTTCGCCGCGGTGGTCTGGAGCAGTCATACGCTCGCTAGTCTCCTGCCACCACTTGTCTCTCTCTCTCAGCCACATTACGTGCTGAAATTGCCACTCGAGTTATGTCGAGCGCCGCCACATAGTCCAGCTTTATTAAATACGACTTAAGTGGTGAGCCGCTAATAAAGGGTTAAAGGCTTAAATTGGCATAAGAATAATTAAAACAATATGCAATAGTAAATGGCAAACATTAAAAAGAAGTACTCCGCAAATGCAACGGCAAAGCCTACTCGGATTGTGCTCGTGGGCCACTAATCACTAAAGTAGCCAAGCTTGCAACACATGAAATCAATAGTGCATAAACAATATCATACATAAGGAAAGCTTCAATACTATTCTGTATCTACTAATCGAGTAAAGTCTAGCTGGGGTCTATCTATCTATCTATTGCCTGACGCCGTGATCCCCGAAGGGGTGGCCACGAACGAACCGCCCCCATGCACCTCTGTCCCCAGTCAGTCGACGACCCTCCCCCCAACCAGCACCGCCTTCGTTCATGTACTTCCTCACTCCATCCTTCCACCTCATATTCGGTCTACCTCTCCCCCTCTGTCCCTCCACCTCGCTCTCGTACACCCTCTTAGTCATTCTCTCGCTTTCCATACGTTCCATATGGCCGAACCATCTCAAGTTGTTCCTTTTCACACTTTCCAGCACATCTACCTCCACACCACACCTCCTTCTTACTTCCTCATTAGTCTGTCTATCCCTCCATGTAACTCCGCACGCACTCCTTAAGTAATTCATTTCCACTGCTCTCACTCTTGGTCTGAGTCTCTCAACCAACGTCCATGCTTCGCTTCCGTAAGTCAGTGTCGGGATTACCACACTGTCATGCAAGGACTTCTTCACTTCCATACTGACCACCCTATTTCTTGTTACTGCTTTTAGCGTTCCTACAACCCTCTTCCCCTGTTGTACCCTCTCCCGCACCTCTTCATCCATAGTCCCATCTTTACTCAACACACTGCCCAGATACTTAAAAGAGTTGACGATCTCCATAGCCTGACCATTCAGCTTCACCTCACACTCTGTGACTTCACCCCTTTCGAAGACCATAACCTTGCTCTTCCCCGTATTTACCTTCAAATTCCGTTTTTCGCACACTGTTCCAAACTCATTTACCAGACCCTGCAACTCCCATTCATTATCACTCATCAGAACTGTAGCTGGGGTACTGTAGGCAAAAAGGTAGCAGTGACTGAGCAAAAACGGCTCGTAGCCTAGCGAAGTCCTCACGACTGTTTAAAGTATTACGTTAAAACTAACAAGTGCACTTTGAGAAATCCAGATCCCTTGTATCTGGTTTTCTCCCGGCTCCTTGACAAAGTAAAAACAAACTGTTAATAAAATACAGGGTGGTTAGGCTCTTGCCCTCATGCACTGTAAATTATTAACTCAACACAGTCAGCCGCGAAGACAACCTAGGCTTCACTGAACCGAAACGAGTATGCAGGTTTATCGCTTGGGCGGGTGCCCAACCCCGAAAGGAGTTGAAATAGGGGAGCTATCCCCCCGCCAAAGGCGGCTTTCTAGGGCCTTTCCTAGCTGTTGCTGAGAGGATTGGGTTCTAGTTATGTGGTGATGGGCTGGTCTATCAGAGTGAGAACTGAGCGATCTCTGCCATACCAATAGCTTACTCTGACTGTTCCTTTTACTTATATATCTTCTAGATCTCAAGTGACGGCGTCTTTTCCGTGGAATGACCTCCCTACTGCCAACCTAGAAGTTGGCAGATTGGGAGCCAAAGCGTCACATTTTTCCCTTGCCCCTCAACTTTCCCTTCATAATTGCTGAGGGGCACAGGGTCTTGGGTGGGGCTTTGGTTTCCCGGGCGTTTCCGCACCCTCCTTAGCTCCCTGCCTTGGCGTGGCTTCGGTCACCCGGGCTTTGTTAGTGGTAAGCAGGGAGGGTTTTGGTGGGGGCGCTCGTTTATGGCCTTGGCCTTGCTCGGGACCTTTGGGCTGTTCGGCCAGACAGCCTGGGGAACAACAACAACAACAACAACTCGTAACACAGAAAAGCCTTACCCCAGTCTAGCATTAGCTAGACCAGCAGAAAACAGGAATAATAATAATAACACACAGGGAAATGCATATACAAGTGCAACAAACATAAATCAATCCTATTCTAGGTCAACCCTTCCAAAATAGGCTATCTAATAGGCAAGTATCTCGTGAGAACTCAAGCGATAATACGTTGGCTGACTAGCTCTGCACCAACGGGACCATGGAAGTTAAACAGGGCAGGGAAAAGAGGAGATAAGAATGTAAGGTAGTAGAGAAAGTTCCCATCAGTCAGAAGAATATAGTTAGCAAGGGAAATGAGAAGTCGCTCTGCCTAATGAGTTCTGATGAAAAAATGGCTAGACTTCCCTTTTATACCCGTCCCTCTAGTGAGCCCAACGTGAACTACTAAGGACCGCCCACTGACAACCATGACGTCATTTCTCTCTCTCCTCTGGGATACACAAAGGCTCCTCTAGCACTGAGGGAGGGAGGAATGCGAGTGAGTTAGGCCTACCTCCTGCCTGGCGTACCCACTGACACCTAACTGTGGCTGTTTCTCTTCCCATCATTACAAATAAGTTTTACACACAATACTTATAACTAATGATATAAAATAGAACTCGTTGACTCAGATGAAAACAAAATACATATTCATAATACTTATAGTACAACGGCTCACACGAACTAAGTTAGGAAACTCTACATAGACTACAGCCAAAGTTCCTGCCCTGACGATCCTAGCGAGAGTGGGGCATGACTAGGCATTCTGTACAGCATGCTCACACGTGGACATGCGTCACAAAGTGTAGCGTACAAACTATGGCGTGTGTTGTGACGCGTTCTCAGACATCCGGAGCCTTGCAGCCACCACCTCAGTCTATCAAACCGCGGAGGAAAGGTCACAAGAAAACGGGAAGTGTTGGTCAATTGGAGAGTTTTGAGCCGGCAGTGTTTCTTGGTGACTCATTATTGGCACCTATGTTAGAGTCTGGAGAGGCCCCGGGGCCTGTCACCGCTAGTGCAGGTGCAGGGCAGGAAGAGACTCTGTGACAGCATCGTTATGCGCAGCGTGAAGAAAGGATGGCTCAGCGGGACATTGGAGGTGGAAATAAATTATTTAAGATGAACTTGGATAATCTCGCACCTGCTGATATATGTTCCTTGCAGCTGGAAGCTCCTGAAGTCAGGGCGTGTGGTAATGGTGCTGTCCAACTGGAGAGCGATGGGGATGCGCAGCCTGGTGATTTTTTCTTGTCCGAGGGGATCTTGTATCGGAGCCATCAGGATCCCAAGAAAAAGTGGAATGGCGGGTCAGGATTAGTGGACCAGTTAGTAGTACCGAGGGTGTGCCGTGAGAGCTTATTGAGATTAGCTCATGATGTGCCTTTGGCAGGGCACCTGGGGGCACGTAAGACGGAGGCAGCTCTGAGCAAGCTTTTCTGGTGGCCTGGGTTAAAGGCGAGTGTCGTGTCATGGGTGTCACAGTGTCACACTTGTCAAGTGGTTGGGAAACCCAATTAGGTCATCCCGAGAGCCCCGTTACAACCCATCCCTGTCATTGGGCCGCCCTTCAGCAAAGTAGTTATCGATATGGTTGGCCCATTGCCCCCCACTAGTGCCGGCAATAAATTTTTACTAACTGTAATGGATGTAGCAACACGGTATCTAGATGCTTACTCCATGCGCAACGGGATGGCTAAGACTGTTGTCAAAAACCTACTTGTCTATTTCTCTCGTTATGGCTACCCTCAGGAGATCCAGTCTGATCAGGGATCCAATTTTACTTCTGCTCTGTTTAAGCAGACCATGCAGCAACATGGGATAGTGTCTGTGGTGTCCTCTGCCTACCATCCCGAGAGTCAGGGAGTTTTGGAAAGGTGGCACTCGACTCTCAAGAGTATGTTGCGGTGTTATTGCATGGAAAATGGGAAGGACTGGGATCTAGGTCTCCCATACGTTTTATTTGCTGCGAGAGAAGTACCTGGGGAGAGCTTGGGATTTAGCCCGAACGAGTTGGTTTTTGGACACAGGGTCAGGGGGCCCCTCCACATAGTCAAGGAGATCTGGGAGGGAGTCACAAAGCCATGCTCGCTTCTAAAGTATGTAGTTGAGAGCCGTGAGAGAATGCTAAAGAGCCTGGAGGTAGCAGGTCGGAACCTTAAGAGTTCACAAGCTCAGATGAAGGACAGATACGACCAGAAGGTGAAGCTGAGGGAGTTTGAAGTAGATCAGGAGGTACTGATACTACTGCCTCTGGTGGGACACCCCTTGTCTGCCAAGTATTCTGGTCCGTATCGGGTTGTAAGGAAGGTTTCTGATCTCGACTATTTAGTAGCTACTCCTGATCGTAAGAAAAAGAACCAACTTTGCCATGTAAATCTGATGAAAGAGTATGTGAGGCGCCCCTCCGAGCCTCTCACTGTCCCGGTGTTGATCTGCAGCGATCGAGGTGGAGAAGGAGGAAGGGACAGTCAAGCTGCGGGGGAGGATAATTGGGATTGTCATGTTTCCGCGGATCAGTGGGCGGGGAATTCTAGACAAGTGGCTCACGAGTTGATAGTGCACCTACCTGAGCAACAGCGTGTAGCTGTGCAGCACTTGTTTGATTCAAACCCAGCTGTTTTCGCGGAGCATCCTGGCGTCACTACTCAAGCGGTACACGATGTCGATGTTGGGGACCACCCGCCCTTTAAATCAGTGCCATACCGTGTTCCCCCTATTAAATTACCAGCACTTAGGGAAGAGCTGGATTATATGCTGAAACGTGGGCTGATTTCTGAGGGTGCAGTAAGGTGGACTTCCCCAGTCACACTGCAGCCCAAACCAGATGGCAAGGTGCGGTTTTGTATAGATTTCCGCAGGTTGAATGGTTTAACCCCCACAAATGCCTACCCTCTCCCTCGCGTGGACGACAGTGTGGATAAGATAGGAAAAGCCAAGTTCCTCACTAAGATAGACCTTGTTAAGGGATATTGGCAAGTGCCCTTGTCTGAGCGAGCGCGAGAGGTGTGTGGGTTTGTGGTGGACGGTGCCACATATCGTTGCCATGTTATTGCCATACGGGCTGAAAAATGCCCCTGCAACGTTTCAGAAATTAATGAACGACATTGTAGCCGACATTCCCAACTGTACGGTGTACCTACAAAGGAGTACAAAGGAAATCAAGCAACAACATATCTAGTGACCCTTCTAGGTTGCTTGTCCTCCAAAACACTGAGGATCAAGTGTCCAAACAGTGGTTTAGAGTGGGTAAGGGAACATTGGAAAGGGAATTACTGCCCTGGAACTAATGTCCGTGGCAGGATTAGGAAGTTAGTAGGGGACAGATGGGTTAGTAACTGAGGGGGGGATAAAATAAAGTTATTCATTTACAAACACAGTCAGTCGCGGGTTTGATGCGAGATATTTGTGTAGGCGGAGTTTAAATGAATCAACGGTGATGCAGTCTATAACGTTTCGGGGAAGCCCATTCCACAAGTTGACAACTCGATTGAAGAAGAAATTCTTAGATTCGTGTGAGTTAAAAGATTTACCAATAATTTTGCAACCGTTTCCCCGCGTGTAATTAGATTGGTCGATAGTGAAGTACTTACTACAGTTCATATTGTCGATGCCTTTGATGATTTTGAACACTTGAATTAAGTCACCTCTTAATCTGCGCTGGGTTAAAGGAAATAGATTTAATTCTCTAAGACGCTCTTCGTATGGTTTGTTCTTTAGGCTAGGTATCATTTTGGTAACTCTACGTTGAACTCGTTCTAGCTTGTTTATATCTTTTTGGTAATAAGGGCACCAGGATTGAACGCAGTATTCCAGAAGAGGGCGGACTAAGGAATTGTAAAGGGTTAGGATAACTTCTTTGGATTTATGCTCAAATGACCTGCCTATAAAGCCAATTATTGTGTTTGCCTTCTTAACAACTTCTGAACATAGTTGACTCGGTTTTAGGTTACTCGATATTGTTACTCCCAGATCGGTTTCTCTGTTTACATTCTTAAGCTGAGTGCCATTCATCGAATAGTTTGCTTTCTCATTTAGGTATCCGATATGTAGTACTTTACATTTATCCGCATTGAAACTCATTTGCCAAATTTGGGCCCAACATGACAATTTATCTAGATTGTGTTACATATCGTCAACTTGTTCTTTTGAGAGTACGCTATTTGCAATTTTTGTATCGTCAGCAAATTTTGAGATTGTACAGGTGAGACCCTCATCTTTGTCGTTGATGTAAATTAGAAAGAGAATTGGTCCTAGTACCGATCCCTGGGGTACCCCGCTACTTACATTGGTCCATTTAGATGCCTTACCGTTTATGACTACTCTTTGCTTTCTGTCGCTGAGCCAATTTTCTATCCATTTCAACACACCGTCTTGTATTCCATGCGCTTTTAGTTTTAGCAGTAAACGTTTGTGGGGAACTTTGTCAAAGGCTTTTTGAAAATCAAGGTATATAATATCTACAGCTTTACTTTCATCGTAGAGGTTGAGGATATCGTGGAAGAAGTCTAAGAGGTTTGTTAAACAGAAACGTTTTTTACGAAAGCCGTGTTGAGTATCTATATGTTATTTTCCTCTAAGTGATTTATGAGTCTGTCTCGTATGACCGTTTCTAGCATTTTACATACAACTGAGGTTAAGCTAATTGGACGATAGTTACTGGGTAGGGATTTGCTGCCTTTTTTGAATATCGGTGTTACGTTGGCTAGCTTCCACTGATCGGGCATAGTTCCAGACTGCAAGGATTTATTGAATAGTAATGTCAGTGGTTTGGAGAGCTCATCCTTAGCTTCCTTTAGAACTCTAGGCGAGATTGTATCAGGTCCAGGCGTTTTATTTACCTTGAGTTTATCTAAACAATTCAATACTTCTCTCTCTGTAACGGTGATATTGCTTAGAACATCTGAATTATCAATCTGAATCGGCGATGGTGTAGGGATATCACTGAGGTCTTCTGTTGTAAAAACTGATGCAAAGAAGGTATTGAGGGCATTACTCATTTGTACTTCGTCTTTGGTGTATTCTCCATTTTCATCGACTAACGGTCCAACAGTTGAAGTAACTACTTTTTTCTTTCTGATATAACTATAGAATTCTTTCACGTTTGTTTTACTTTGATTCGCAATATGTAACTCTAAGGTCTTTTTACTTTGCGTAAATAACTTTTTGGCTTTGCGTCGTAGCTCTGCAAATTTCAGCCGTTCTTCGTCATTTTGTGAGGATTTTAATCTATCATTAGCAAATTGTTTAGCAAGCAGGCAGTTTGAAATATCTGTATTCCACCATTTGGGCTTATTATTATGGCCTGGACGCCGTATTTTCGATGGTATGCAGTCTTGCACTGCTTTTAGGTAAGTGGCTTCGAATAACTTCCAAGATGTATTTATGTCGTTATTGTGAATTAAAAAGCTCCAGTCAGTTTCTTTAAACATAGCTCTAAGTTTATGGAAGTTTGCTTTCTTGAAATTAGGGACTTTTTCGATGCTACTATTTGGTTCGTTACTAGTAAACTTTAAAGTGAAAGTTATCGTACGATGGTCGCTGTTACTGAATTAATCACCAACATTCAAATTCTCTATTAATTCTTCTTTTGTTGCAAGTACAATGTCAAGAACGTTATTATCACGGGTCGGTGTTCGAACAAATTGATAAAGCGAACTCTCTTGCAAGTTCGTATACATGTCATGTCCGGAGTGTGAAGTAAGAGTATCGCCCCACTTGGTCACAGGTAAATTAAAGTCGCCAAAAATTACGGTATCTTGTGAGTTACTTACATCTGCAATTTGTTCGTAAATTTCTCGGTCAGTTTGCACTGATTGAGCTGGAGGTCTGTATATTAATGATTATTTTTTGTACCTTTATTATTCTTTATTAGCACAAATGATGCGTCGACGTTCACAATTTGAGGTTTTGACAAGAGGGTAGGGTTAAGACTTTCTTTGATATAAAGTAAAACGCCACCTCCATTTCGATTTATTCGGCTTTTCTCAAACATTACATAACCGGGAAGTGAATACTCTGCTAAAAAGTCTCTATCTTCTGTATTGAGCCAAGATTCTGTTATGCCAATCACATCATAATTTTCTGTAAACACTAGCTCCTCTAAATCTGAAAATTTATTGCGTATGCTACGAGCGTTTGCATAGAAAACCTTTAAATTTGTTATTTTATACCTATTTATACCTAGATGATGTCATAATATACGACGATGATTTTAACAGTCACTGTGCTCACATCGGACATCTTTTTAATAAACTGAATGAAGCAGGTTTGGTGGTAAACCAGGGTAAGTGCGATTTTGTCAAAGCCACAGTTTTGTACCTGGGGTTCGAGGTGGGGATGGGTCAGGTGTGCCCTCCACAGACAAAGATCAAAGCCATCGATCAGTTTCCCCAGCCTACGACTAAGAAACAAATCATGCGGTTTCTAGGTATGATAGGCTATTATCGTCGCTTCATCAAAGGCTATTCGACTGTACTTGCACCTTTAACTGACTTATTATCTAAGGACAAGAAGTTCCGGTGGTCTCCTGAGTGTGCAGAGGCGTTTTCCTTGGTGAAACACCTGTTATGTACCCACCCCATACTCAGGGCCCCGGACTTCAGCAGACCTTTTCAGCTGGCGACTGATGCCAGTGGCGTAGGGGCTGGGGCTGTCTTGTTACAGACAGATGATGAAGGTATCGAACATCCAGTGAGTTTTTACAGTAAAAAAATCAATAGTGCACAAAGGAATTACTCTGTAATTGAAAAAGAACTCCTGGCGATAGTGCTGGCGCTCAGGCACTTCGATGTATATGTTCCTGCTTTCGGACCAGTCTTAGTGGTTTATACCGATCATCACCCTCTGAAATTCTTGAATCAGTTTCATAACCGGAATATGAGGCTGACCAGGTGGTCACTCATGCTTCAGGAGTATAATCTGGACATACGCCATATTGCCGGTTCTGATAACGTGATAGCGGATTGTCTATCAAGGGTGGATGATGTTGGTTAGACTGCCACAGGATTGAGGGTTGAGTGTGGAGGAAAATAGGCTGTCACTGTAGTTCAGCCGAAAAAAACAAATTAAAAAAAGCAAAAACCTTATAAAAACTCTTTATTTTTTATAATGTGTAGAATTTTGTATAAGATGTTGTAGCAGTATCTAAGTTGAATGTTTTCGCTTATTGTCGCTAAGTTAGTTGAACTTGCTCGGTGGAGCGCAACAGTCTTTATTATTTTTATATATAGTGCCTTGTGTCGCAACAGTGTGTGGTACTATGAGAAGCTTTCTGTTAGATAATTATGAAGAACTTAGTCAAGGGTCTTATATCTTGGGGGAGGTGTGACGCTTCTGCATAGTAGTCACGTGCGGGCATGCGCGCGCGTCGGCTGCCCAGCCGTTTAGAAACCGGCTGGTGGCAGCCGGCTGGCAATCTTTTCCTTAGTATATATCCTACGACAATGTAACTAATGTCTGGGATATTCTTATGTTGTTTCACAGCTTGTAGCTGCCCTTATTCTTAACCAACGCATCTTAGTATATTTTATTCTCGATAGTTGATTGTTTCATTATAATATATAAGATGTAAGTCTAGTGAGGGCGGGAGGAGACGAGCGGGAGAGAGAGACCGGCTTGGGACGTTGCTTCGCTTGCCAGCTTGGGACGAACCTGAAGCGTTGCCATATGCATTTGATTGCAACGTTAGGCTTAGTTTCGACTCACGTACGGGGTAGAGGATTTTGACCAGGCAACAGTGTTGAGTGTTGCCAAGCCTGGGATGTATTTTGTATGCCTAGGGTGGGGTCCAGACAGATTCAAGACTCAGAGCTCACCTCACTGTCGTACCCTTCGGACCCCCTTGATATCTATCCCTCTCAACCCCACTTAGAAACTTTCTCTCTTACTTTGTATACCTTCCTTCCACTACTTCACCAATCTATTTAATTATCCCATCCCCTTGATAGACCTTATATCTATTATTGTATTAACGATGAGCTCTCAGATAACTAGATAGGATTTTGGGCCTTATGCGGAGATGTAATTGTTAATGAGACCTAGGAAGCTTTTTTGTTGTCTCATATTTGGTGGTTTCATGCTTGCTAGTGTGTTCTTGTGTCAGGTTAGCAGGGGCTAGACCGGAGGGGAGGCTTTTTGCGATCCTTTAAGTAAAGTCTGCTGGTGCGAGTCCCGTGGACTCGCACGACTTTACTAGGATACCCGTGGGAGTCTGGGGGCATTTTCTTGTCTGTGTCCCTGTGTGTCTAGCGTTGTGTTGTGTGAGGGCCCTTGCCTAGTCCACTCAGCACTGTGCTAGCACGTCTTGCTTTTGTTTTAGGGTCGCCAGGAGAGAGTCAGATACTTGCGATCTGAGTCTCTCAAGAGAGCACCCTTTCAATTAGAGTAATTTGGCGCACAGACCTGGGAACGTCCCTAGGCTAGAGCAGGTGGCTCAGCCCGGGTATCCGAAGCCTATATCCTTCCGGCTAGACCTCTGCCACCTGGCAGATTAACAGCTAGGGGTTTATCATCTCTGTATGCTTGTTATTGTGCCACAGTTTACCGTTTTTGTGAGCATTGTGAGTCAGGGTGTGGCTTAGAGACTCTGTCCGAGCAGGCTTGCCTGACTAAGAGTGAGAAGCACACCTGTATGTGGTTATGTTGCGAGTTGCTGCCTTTATTTAATTATACCTATGCCATTATACACTGTATGGCCTATCACTAGTATTTATTCCTGCTTATTAGTTAAGAGTTCTCTAAATCCGTAATGTACTTTCTTTGCTAAGCATCAGATCCTACAGTAGCCGCATGCAGTTTAGAAACCCGCATCTTGTCTACCTGTACGATGTTTTGAGGACTGTTTGCTTTCACCTTCTTTCACGCAGGGGTGATTAGTTGTATTAATTAACGTAACGTTATATGTACTTTCTTCTAGTTTGTTATTAAATTGTTTCTGCAATTTAATTCCGTTATCTATCTTTTCCTTGAAGCTTTAAGTCAACTTAATTGTGTGATCTTTTATATAGCCTGCTTGACTATCAGCAGTCTATAGTGCGTGCACCCTGTAACCGAGTCATAGGATACCTCGTTGTCCAGGCAGGACTCTTGACGGTTTAGGGTGGTTTGTTGCCTGGGTTTATAGATAAGGGTTGGATCTAGCGTTTTCCGTTGCTGCTTGTTGCCGCATACCTAGTCCAATAGAAAGAGCCCAGTGTTTATATATCCCAGGACGTAACATAATATACAGTAGATATTTAATATACAGTAATGTGGTATATATAAAAACAAATAAATAATTACAATTATATTCCCAGCTTATTTGATGGCTGGTAATTATGTCCTAAATAAGGTTCATTAAGAGCTTTATTCAGGTTCCTTAAAAGCCCTTTTACGGTTCACTAGAAGCCGTTTTAAGGTTCATTAAAAGCTCTTTTAAGGGATAATTCAAGGCATTTATAGGGCATATTTAATGAATGTTTATACAAAGTTTGTGAATGCCATATAATGTACATTAAAAAGCCTAGTTTTTTGGTTTATTAACCTGACAAGCGCGAAATAGACCTAGGGGCTAGGGTAGTTATTTGTGCATTTCTAGCCTTGGATTCTGACAGAATTTGTTATATTTACAATATAGAGCATTATTTGCTTTCGGTATGCTTTTATTTTACATATATGATGTATATATGAACCTTCAAGAGTGCTAAAATAAGTGGGAAAAGCATTTGGGTGGTGAAAAACGAAGATATTGGCCACCCGGTCATAATCTCAGGCGAGAGAGAGCCACAGGCATCCCTCGTCTCTCGCTGTCTGTGAGGTAACTGAGACGAGCGGGGCGGTGTGGGCCGGTGTCTGGGTGTTGCATAACGATCTTTTCTGCAACCCACTTGTGCTACATTATCGCGGGAGAGAAAAATAACCGATAAATGATGATAATAAGAGGAAAAATAGGTGATAATTGAGGAGGGGAGGGAGGGGGGAATAAGGTGGGGAAGGAGGGGAGGGGGATGGGTGAGATTTACATGGATGAGTACTGGAGGGGAATTATCTCACCTAGAGACTAATTCCTTTGTTTTGATAGGCCCTTTTTTTTTATGGAAGACTTTTTTTATGGTCTTGCTTCCGTGAGGCCTATCGCGTTCCCTATAGGAAGCCTTCCGTGAGGCCTTTCGCGCTTGCCGGGTTAAAGGTTCACAACTCAAAGTTTGCACGCTTTAAAATAGCCTTGGAAAATATACTATGAACGTTGAAATTCTGGGGGGTTTAACATAACGTCATTATACACTTTTATATAACGTCCTCTACACAAATGTTTCTTACGTGTTAATTTAGTACTGAGAAAACGTCTCATGTTACCGACTGTTTACGTTTTCCTTACATGTTTTTTATGGTTTATAATTCGTATAATTTTTATGTCCTCACAACTTTAATATAGACGTTGTAAGTATGTTATCAAATGACAAAAAATAACGTTTCTATCATTTGTACTTACAACGTCTTTTGTACATCCTTGCCGTTCGTCCAATGCAAGTTGCACTCTAACATTACATAATTTCCGATTTGGCATGTAGTATAGATGTACAAAACAAAACAAAAAATAAATAAAATAAAATAACTTTGCATAAGATACGTATAAAACCACTATCATATTTACCGGAAGAATATGATACAACTACGTTTCGACACTATATCTTAATAAATAAAGGTCAATGTTTGACTGTTTGTCAGTTACCAGACCTTTGTACCTTTGTTACTAAACTCCTCCCACGGTTTTGGTGCCAGGTGGGAGTGTGGGGCACCGTTGGAAAGCCCAGGCTTTGGAGATGGTTTTAGGCTAGTTTAGTGGAAATCAGAGACACTTTTGTTTAATAAAATTGTCGGCAGAACTTATGTAGTATACGGGAGCGAAAAAAATGCGAAAAAAATGGCCGTTTGGGACAGAAGGAGGCCTCCGATCGAAAAGGTGTATGGAACGAAAGTTGTTCGCAGCTCCCCAAAATGGGGGTACGGATGAGGTCAGATCCAAAATCAGAGGTCATTTAGAGGCCGAAATCGAGGTTGCCGTTTAATGATGCACAGGGAGGTCGAGGCCGGTGATTATGGTAGTAGTAGTATTGTGATGATTGTGGTAGTAGTGATTGATGATGGTGATTATGGTAGTATAATTTAAACCCGGGCAACGCCGGGTACCCCTCCTAGTCATTTCATAAAGCTATTATATAATTATGTTACGGAACAACATTTTAATGATGAATATATTATGGTTACATTTGTAACGTAATGTATTAGAGGACTTCTTGAGTATGTCCTAATAACGTGCTAGGTGTATGTAGTATGTTAGCATTAGCATAACGTCATTATTAACTTTTGCAATACGTTTTCTACACATATTTTTGTTACATGCTATTTCAGTACTAAATATACGTCTAATGTTACTAACTATTAACGTTTTCCTTACGTTTCATATTGAAGGTTTTAAATTAATGCCATCTTTACGTGTTAACAACATATAGATTGACGTTGTAAGTATGTTATCACATGACAAAGATCAACAATTATATTTTTTGTACTAACAATGTCATATTTATGTCCTTGCTGTTTGTTCAATACAGGGTACATAATTACATTATTTAAATTATAATTTGGCACGTCCCATAGACGTAACAAAGGATGTATTCCGTACATTATAGAACACTATCCGTAATTAGTAACCAATAACGTAGCAACGTCTTCAAATTATATGCACTTAAGGGCATTAACTTATGTTATATTACCACCTTTAATAAATACATTTGCGACGTATTTTTGTAAACGTTTTAACATTACCATACCAGCACTGTTTTGACGTATTTTGTAGGTACAAATAACATTGTGCTAGTTCGTCTCTGAATGATCGTAACGTAATGTTTTAGAGGACTTCTTGAGTATGTCCTAAATACGTATTAAGTGTATGTAGTATGTTAGTATTAACATAACGTCACTATTATCTTTTGCAGTACGTTTTCTACACATATTTTTGTTACGTGCTATTTTAGTACTAAAAATATGTGTAATGTTACTAACTATTAACGTTTTCCTTACGTTTTATGTTAAAAGTTTTAAATTAGTGTCATCTTTACTTGCTAACAACATATAGATTGACGTTGTAGGTATGTTATCACATGACAAAGATCAACATTTATATTATGTGTACTGACAACGTCATATATACGTCTTTGCTGTTTGTTCAATACAGGGTACATAATTACATTATATTATTTCTAATGTGGCACGTGCCATAGACGTAAAAAACAACGTAGTCGTATATCATATAACAATATCTGTATTTACTAACCAATTACGTAGTAACAACGTCTTTAAACTATATGCACTTTAGGTCATTAACTTACGTTATAGTACAACGTTTAATAAATATATTTGCGACGTATTTTTGTAAACGTTGTAACATTACCATACCAGCACTATTGCCTTACGTCGTACTTACGTAACCTGTTTATTGGGCCCCGGACAACGTTGCTTGCAACTTTAATTAAAGTTATATTCATTATTTATTATCTATAATAGTTCTTGTGAATAATTTGATCCACCGCGATATATGATCAATATCCTATTTTATTACCAGTGAAGGAATTCATATCGTACCTCTCTATGTATGCCTTTAATTCCGGCTGTTATAAGTCCCTACGTCGATCTGTGTCTTTGAGTTAATTTATATTTCATCTGCCTCTATTGGGGTTGTTATAATTTACTACGTATTCTGTGTTGTTTATTTTAAGTTATTATTCATCGGCCTACTATTTGGCTAATTTCAGTTACTACTTTGTTCTGTGCAATTATTTTATCTTCAGCGGTTTATTAATATATATATATATATATATTATATATATATAAACCCGCTGTATATTTAGCTACTATTCCAGCTATATTTATTCACTACGCATTTTGTGAATCTGAATTCTTCAATTAATTAACTGTGATAATAGCTCATTTACGACTATATTTATTATTCATAGATCGTGCTAGTAATTATTCCCCAGTATTTTATTATAGTTAAATTACAAATTAAATTGTCTTAATACCAGTGTTAATCATAACTTTCTATCTTATTCGCCTGATTTAACATTACACTAAATCAGATATTGATTTAAAGTGACCGCAGTAAACTTGACCTTACCTTCCGCGCGGCACCCATTTGATAGCTGACCTGGTCAGGCGACCTTCTCTTTCCCCAGCCACGCTTACCCCTATACCACCGAGTCGATTATTTCGGTTGTATATATTTGTTCATATTCCATTCCTCTCTGCGTACACTAACACACATATATATTGTCATCATATTTTATGTTCTGTTTTGTGTATTATATACAGTATGTTTCCTGTTTGATGTTTTGTAAGTGACACCATATTTCATGATCGAGTAAAACATAGTTAACTCTTTCCTAGTCACTTTTAAATTGTCATGGGACTTATACTTAATAGTTAAGATCCGGATGCGCCCACTTGATGTAATTAGTAATTAAGAAATAAACAGTTATTTGTATTTACTCTGTGTGTTTATTGTGTTTGGGGAGTGATTGAGTAAATTAGAAACCTTATTAGTAATGCTAGTTGTGTTCCTGTCGAGCAGGATTATATTCCAAGTTATCCTAAACAAGGAGCTTATGAAAACAAATATTATTGCAAGTTGGTTTACAACGTGGCATAACAAAACCAATTTACTTTGACAAACTGCAGAATAAAAGGGGACCTAATCCAAGTTTTTTTTATAATTATCAAAACCATGGCAACATGAATGCAAGTAAGTACTTCACACTAGTTAACTGAAATTACACAAGAAATAATTGTTACAAAATTGCCGGAAAGACGTTTCATTCACATGAAGCGAAGCACTTCTTTTTCAACAGATTGGTCAACTTATGGAATAAATTGCCTAGAAGTGTTGTAGAGTGCCATACAGTCCCAACATTCAAATATCTTGCCATGAATCACCGACTGACTGCGTTTGTGCCTGAGTAATGTGACCGTTTCAGTATCGTACATATTTCTATAATTTTGTTTTCTGACCACAGTCTTTCTGGAGCTGTAGCCCTTCAATTGGTGGCTGTGGCAATTTTGTTGTTGTTTTATTGTTTTACAAGCAGCCTAGTAAAGACCATTAGGTCTGTCGTTGCTTGCCTTCTTTTGTATTCCTTTGTATGATTAACATATTAATAACTTTGTTATAGTTATTGTTTCATTATAGATGTAATTTGTATTTTTATCTATCTCCAACCATCGCTGTTACTGTAATTCATACGTACACACGCACACACACACACAGAGTGAAGTTGATGCTCCTCCTTTACTCTCTCCACTAATCACAGATATCTTCCTGATAGTATCCTCCCTCCATCCCATCAAGAAGGAAACTGATTAAGCTGTGATTATGCGAAAAGTTGTCTATAAAGTGCTCCTACTTATATGGTGTTTGTATTCACATCCATAATTAGACCCTCCCTAATCTTAATTGTTGGCCGTTTCACTTACACCAGTTCCCTCACAACTCTTTTTGTCCACACTTCTGATTTTGGCTTTGGTTACGTTTGGTTGTGCTACATTTAGGTATATTTATTAGTGGCCCCTCCATCATTGACGATTATGCCTATTACATAAGGCTACCTCTTCAAACGCCCATAAGCGCAGTTTGAAACTACCGCCGCAGAGCTCAGAGGAACCTTCATCATAAGCATACGCTAAATCACTCATGGTTCGTCTTTATGATTGGGTTCTCACTACGAAAAAACTTTGTAAAAAATAAAAAATAAAAATAAAATAAGAATAACTATTCATAAGCTTTCCATATTCCGTGGATGTACTTCTGTGGATTCTTGGACCAGATGCTGACTAGCGCATTTTTCCACCTTCCTTGCTCTGCGCTCACACCACCCGGATGTGTCCCCCACAGTGGTCCGCTTTGATTCCGCATTCTTGCATCCCTAGTGAGTTTTTTCTCATTTGTTTACTCTGGGATGTCTTGAGTAAGGTTAGGATTAGCTTAGCAGGGGTGTCATGGGTGGTTTTCTCGCAGAACAAGTGTATTTTGGGTCGTTTTTGTTGGGGCGTCTATTTCGGACGGTCCCCCGTGGCCGAGTTGAGGACGCTCTGAAACGTGTTTCGTGTTTAGCCATCTTTAGTCCTAGCATGATAGGAGGCTGTAACTACGCGATGTCAGGCTTCTAGCTATCTTTCAGATGGAGTAGCCTATGTTATTTGTACTGACGTTCCTGGTGTATTTTTCTTCACTTAGTGGAGTTCTTTCTGGGTCCCGAGTCAGTGTTACCCTTACCCGGGTTTTTTCTACGATGTTGATGTGGCGGCTGTTCCAGTTTTGGTGGGATGGAGTGCTTTTCGATGGTGTTTCGACGTCATTAAATGTTTTTTCCGTTTCCACCAGGCCTAGCCAGCCACTCGTAGTTTTTTCACATATGCAAGTGTTTTCATTGTTTATTATAATAAAAATGTATTCATGTGCCATGTGTGTCCTGGATTAGTTGTGATTGGCTGATCCAGGAGCTTCGGACTGTGGGTCTGATTATGTTTATCAGACTGCGTTCTGTTTGGTGTGGGTTGCCTTTCCGGCGGTTTTTCTCGATTGCTCCGAGAAAGCCGTTTTGTTTACCGAGTTTTAGTCAGGATGGTTAAAATCGGTTAGTTACCCCGGCGAGTTTGGTAGCTTGAGGGCTCATCAGAAACTGCGTTTTCTGTGGTCGAGCCTGTGATCAGGCTTCCTGTGTTATTCCCGGCGGGGTGGGCTCCACACATTTATCTAGGTGATCATGCTGACACTTGTTGGATATGGTTTTCTCGGCTTTTCAAAGCCATTGAAACAATGCTGTTTGTTTGTTTGGTCTTTCCCTCCCGGCGACCTTTTTACAAAGAGGTCTGGGGCAGGTACAATTGGTTTGACATTGCATATAAAACCCGGCGGTTGTACCTTCGGGTGGTTATATTAACGGATTTGCAATTCGCTATAATTTGCCAAACAATTGATTGATACAATAGGGTATCACGGCCTTCAAGACGGCGATCTATGAGGGCTTCTGGGAGAAGCCGGATTAGAGATTAAGATAGGCTTAGACTTTTTATGGGATAAAAAGATGCCTGAATCTTATTAGTGTTTCAAGTGTAAAGGGATACTTGAAAGACTTCATCTTTAATAAAGATATGCTTCATCTTTATGAGGATTCAAAAGATATGCTTAAATCTTTTGGACAGGTAAAGATATGCTGAAATCTTTAATATGAAACTAAAGGTAAACGAAAAGTAGTGGTGGAGTGCTACGGTTCGTTGACCAGCGGTTTTGTGACACATGTTTTTGTACCATTTTGGGGTAACCTTATGAGCATTAATTCCTGGAAATTTCTCTTTCCAGGGTGGAGTACCGGCGTTGCGCCAGGTGACCAGGTAGATCCCGGGGGCGGGGTAGATTTCCCCCAGTCTCTGTCATGTCGGCACTTGAACCTCTCATTGCTTTATGTTCAACGCCGTTATGCTCAGGTATCCCTATTTTTGCTCACAAGCTCTGCATTAAATGTGTTAAATGCCTAGATCGGTCACGGGGGATATGGGTGACAAAGAATTGCACTATTTGTAACCTCTTAAGTGTTAAAGTTCTAATTCAGAAGGATAATACTGCGGCGGTGGCTTTACAGGAAGTGAAACAACTTCTCGCTACTTACTCAACGAATGTAGCACATAAAGCATTGCAATGTGATAACCTTGAGCTATGGGAGCTTTTAATTATCAAACATACCCCCCCTCAGTATAAGATACGTGCACGTAAGACCTCAGAGACAAGTTGCCACACCCTCCCCCGGCAAGTCTAAGAGGCCTCGCTCACCATCACCCTTGGCAACGGAGACGAGGTCCACATCACGGTCACCACTGAGGAAGCAGGTGACAGATTCGGGCCACTCTGCTTCACCTTCAAAGAAGAAGAAAAAGGAAGCGAGTGGGGGATCTAAAGACATTACTAGTACTAAGCATAAGTCAAGTAAGAGTTATAAATCATCCAAAAGGGATCCTCCGGCGCGAAAGGACTCACGGCTGTCGCCGGAGCCTGGTACCCCGCTTTCTGCCTCTACCCCCACCAAGTCTAACGTCCAATCTGACAGGTCGGGGGTGGAGTCAGAGAATGTGGTGGAGGATGCCCCGGCGGACATTTCATTACCTGATATTCATGCTTTTTCTACCAGGTCACGTGTGTCAGCCTCAGATTTAGAAGTATCTCACAGAAACTATAAACCTCTAGGGGGCTCGGGTGAGGGCTCTCAATTGGAGAGTATACCAAGCTCGCAAGCGAGTGACAGCCACAGCCAAGGTGTATGGCGATACTTAC
Organism: Paralithodes platypus; assembly: GCA_032716605.1. Lineage (NCBI taxonomy): Eukaryota > Metazoa > Arthropoda > Malacostraca > Decapoda > Lithodidae > Paralithodes > Paralithodes platypus. The sequence goes on along the minus strand of CM064560.1, from coordinate 12,789,938 downwards.
AGTCCTGGCAGGACAGACCACATCCTTTTGTGACTCAAGTAGTGGCTGACGTCCACCGGGATGCCGATGTACCATCTTCTATCCCAGATTTAACATGGCAGCATGTGGAGGTCCCGGCTTCGGCGGGATCTTCCCATGATAGGCCAGACTTAACGGATGAAGAACAACGATCTCTGGTCTCAGAGATGGAGGTTGAAGAGTCAAGTCACCTTCTAGACGACTCTCAGGGTACTGTCGAATCTCTACGGAGTTCGTCATCGGCTAGGTGTGTAACTGCAGAAGAGATTGATGGATTACTATTGAATGCACTTAATAGGTTCTTTGGCCCTACGCCGGAAACTCCTACAGTTGGTACGGGAGCTCCCGCGACGTCGACGAATGTGCGACCTCTGGCTACATCCATTGCTTTAGCTAAAATACCTAACCCTCCTCTTGTGTCAGATCCAATTTCCAATGTGCCAGGCACAGCAGCTCTCACTACTTCCAATGTGCGAGTCATATCAGACATAACTCCCCCTCCTTTAGACAAGGCACAAGTCAAAAAAGGAGCTATGCCTCTTTTATACGGGCCTGATGAGTCATGGGTAGCAATGTTACCAACTAAGCCAGAGGCAGCACAAGCTACTATTTCGGGGGAGCTCCCTGTACCACATGAGTGGGTAATCCAAGGCAATAAGTCTAGAAAACTCAGAGCTTTGGATAGTCAAGGAAATGTTTTGGATGTTCATAATAAGGCCATTCCAAGTTATTATAACCATGACTTTTTTGTGTATGCATCAACACCAGCCCTACCCCCTGCCTCAGCTTCAAAGCTATTTTCTGACTGGACTAAGAATGACGGCTTTAACGACGTCAAGGCACTTTCTGCTTTGACGCCGGAGTTGGATATGTTCCCGATCACAGACTCAGCCTCTAATCCAGTCTTGCAGGTGGGGCAGTTGGGTACGGGACCTTGGGTGGAATGGGAAACAGAGGCTCAAAATTTTGCCACTACTTTCATGTCAAAATCTTCCCACCAAATCCCTCAAGAACACCATTTTTGGTTCTCTCTTCCGGTTTTTAGTGCCGGAGGAGTCCCCTCTGCTTTGTTTGATTTCTTGGCTGCCCCTAAAATCAATTTGTGCGAATTAAAAGATCCTTTTAGCACGCCTTCCCCAGCTCACCTAGACCGCGAGTTTAGGTTAAGAGGAAAAGCGTTTAGACTGTTTTCGCAATATATTGTTACCCAGCAAGTAACAAAGTCTCTGTTACGCTCTTCTCAGGCAATAGAAGCCGCGGAAGTCAAGAAAGCGATTGAACTTTCCCGGCGCTTGCTTCTCCAGACTTCCATTCAGTCTTTAGGAGATATTCGGACGGCCTTATTAGAGGCAGTTCAAGCAAGGCAGGATCTGAGGATGTTCTTAGTGAAGAAACTTCCTGACCGTATTGCAAGCCAAGTAGTTCTGTCTCCAGTTCTAACTCCTTCTTTGATTTCACCAGCAGTTTGGAAGACTGTTTTCAATATGGCACAAGCATTCAAACAAAGTCCCTCTCAACCTAAGAAACCTACCTTCACTTTCTCTAAACCCAAACCAGTTTCGAAAGCTCAAGCTAGTGGGTCAAAGCCTTTTCATCAGCCAAAGTCCCCTTCCACCCAGGGTCAGGCTCAGTTCAGGTATAAACAGGGTAATTTCTCAGGTAAAGGCCACAAATTTCACCAACGACCGGTCAGGGCCCGCCTCCAGCCAAACCCGGCCAGTCGTCCAAGGGTACAACACCACTAGCAAAAAAATAAGGTCTCTCTCACTCCCGGGGCCAGTCAAAGGCGTGTTGGAAAAGAGGGTAGTCCAGCCGGCGAACCCCAGTCTGCTAACTGGGTCCTTCCGGGCGTGTCATCAGGCATGGCCATTAACCCGGCAAGCGCGATAGGCCTCACGGAAGGCTTCCTATAGGGAACGCGATAGGCCTCACGGAAGCAGGACCATAAAAAAAGCCTTCCATAAAAATAAAGGGCCTATCAAAACAAAGGAATTTGTCTCTAGGTGAGATAATTCCCCTCCAGTACTCATCCATGTAAATCTCACCCACCCCCCTCCCCTCCTTCCCCACCTTATTCCCCCCTCTCCCCTCCTCATTATCACCTATTTTTCCTCTTATTATCATCATTTATCGGTTATTTTTCTCTCCCGCGATAATGTAGCACAAGTGGGTTGCATAAAAGATCGTTATGCAACACCCAGACACCGGCACACACCGCCCCGCTCGTCTCAGTTGACTCCCAGACAGCGAGAGGGGAGGGCTGCCTGTGTCTCTCTCTCGCCTGAGATTATGACCGGGTGGCCAATATCTTCGTTTTTCACCACCCAAATGCTTTTCCCACTTATTTTAGCACTCTTGAAGGTTCATATATACATCATATATGTAAAATAAAAGCATACCGAAAACAAATAATGGTTTATATTGTAAATATAACTAATTCTGTCAGAATCCAGGGCTAGAAATGCACAAATAACTACCCTAGCACCTAGGTCTATATCGCGCTTGTCAGGTTAAGAACATGGGCGAGGACTGTGGTACGCAAAGGCATCACTTGGCAGTGGCTCCGGCGACCTCGCTTACGTCAGCCAACAAAGGCCAATCATGTTTCTTTAGAGGTGGAGTCACTAGTTCAGGAGATGATTACCAAGAGTGTCATTATCCCCGTCCCCCCGACTTACCCGGTGTTTACATTCAAACTATTTCTAGTACCAAAAAGGGACAGTATTCAGATGAGACCAGTCGTAGACCTGTCTTATTTGAATCTCCACATTCACAACGTGTCCTTCAGGATGCTGACAGTGAATCAAATCAGGCTAACACTTCCGCCGGGAGGGTGGATGTGTTCATTAGATCTGACAGACGCGTATTGGCATGTCCCGGTAAACAAGAGATTTCAAAAAATTCTGGCTTTACGAATAATGCATCAGAATTATGTCTTTCAAAGGATGCCGTTTGGGTTGAACCTAGCGCCACGCATATTCACAAAATTAGTCCGGCAAGCCCTGATGCCCATTTTAGAACAAGGGATCAGGATCTTGTGGTATCTGGACGACTGGCTGGTGGTGGCAGAGACAGAAAAGTTATGCAACACTTATGTCAACATTACGTTAAACCATGTCAAATCTCTATGATTCAAGGTCAACTTGATAAAGTTAAACCTTGTTCCCTCACGAGTAATTCAGTGGATAGGGCTGGTCTGGGACACAGCATCTCTCACTCTGAGTCAGAGTGTGGACAATCGAAACAGATTTCGCAAGAAACTGTTTATGTTTCTCCACAGTCTGACTACGACACAGAGACTCTGGGAATCTCTAGTCGGTTCTCTCAACTGGGTTCAACTAACTGTGAAGTTGGGCCGGTTGAAAGTCAAACGTTTAATCTTGGAGGGCAACAAATATTTCCCACTCTTACCGGCGGGAAAATTATGGCCTATCCCAACATTAATACACAGCTTACCATCGGTCTGGGCAAACAGGGAAATGTTGCACTCAGTCATGTCATGGACCTCTCCTCCCCAGACGGTATGGGTGGACACGGATGCGTCAAGGACGATAGGTTGGGGTTTTCAGTCAAACCTCGGGCATCAGGGTCAAGGGCTTTGGTCCCCTTCAGAAACCTCCCACATAAATGTAAAAGAGTTACTAGTCCCCTTGTATTTCCTTCAGGTTCACGGCTCTACTTTACGGGAAAAGTCGGTGGCCTTCAGGATGGACAATCTCAATGCAGTTCACTGCACTCAGAAACAAGGGTCAACGAAGTCTCGGAAGTTGCTAGACGTGTCAGAAAAGATTTTTGTTCTAGCCGACAAGCTGCACATTCATCTTCATGCATCATATCTCCCAGGCGTAGCAAACTTCTGGGCAGACGCGCTGTCTCGGAGACAGAGCACAACAGTAGAGTGGGCACTCAAGCAAAACATTTTTGATCAAATGATTGCAGAGCCTTACCGTCCACAAGTGGATCTGTTTGCGTCAGAGGAGAATCACAAACTCCCTCGGTACCTCACACGCCGGACATTAACGCCGGCGGGGGGGCCCGACGCATGTTTCCGCCACCAGACGCTTCTCTAATGTGCCACGTAGTCAACAAACTACAGGATTATCGAGGCATAGTCCTGTTAATCGTGCCCCTGTGGCCGGCGCAGTTGTGGTACCAGCAATTGATAATGTGGTGCCCGAACCCGGTGTCGCTCCCGGTCGGGTATTTCCACTTAGACACGATTGGCAACCTAAAGACCTCACTGACTTTTGCATTGTGGACATTCAGGAGGCCAAGTGGCTAACGCCGTATGGTAGAAACGTGACAGATAAATTTATGAATCAGTACACACAATCTACCAAGAGGCAATATCAATCTCATTGGCAGTCCTTTACTTCTTGGATAGTTAGAACAGAACAGACTGTACCTTCGGTGGCATTAGTTTTTAATTATTTAACGATTTGTTTGAACAGAAACGTCTATCTGTAGTGACTCTAAAAAATCACTTAACAGCTATCAGGGTGCTATTCTTTGACCTTACAGGTCTAACCATACCACAAGCGGAAGAAACAGGTTTCATGAGAGCATGCTTCAAACTCCGCCCACCTCCCCGTCAGCTCATGCCTACCTGGTCTCTTGACAAAGCGTTATCTTTGCTTCATTCCCGTCTGTATCAGAATACGGCAGATTTTGAATTGCTATTAAAAAAGGCTGGGTTCCTTATGGCTTTGGCAACTGGTAACAGGGTGTCTGAGCTGGCGGAGATGAGCAACACCCCTAATTGCATAAGGTTTGGTAGACTAAATGATTGCATTCATATTGCTCCTTCCCCAGGGTTCATCGCCAAGAATGAACACAGTGAACATGTTTTCTCAGAGTTCACGGTGCCGGCGTTGAAATGGGGTAAAGTGCACCATAATTTGTGTCCTGTACAAGCTTTAACCAAATATATGAGAGTGGCACCTCTTAACCAACAAGGTGTTTTACGGGTATCGAGTACAGGTAAAAGATTAATGAAACGTAAAATGGCTTCTCTGCTAGTAGAAGTAATTAAAGAGAGTAGTCCCGGCGTAGTGGGTAGGGCCCACGATTTACGCAAATGGGCAGTATCTTTACGTTTTCTAAAACAAAATTATGTTGAAGACATAGCTGCTACTCAACTATGGGTTTCAAATCATAGGGTTTTGACTCGATACCTGTCGGTAGCACTAGACAAACCATCAATGCCATGTGTACCTTTACGGCAAAGGGTCTAGATGGGTCTCTTAGTCACTAATTGTCTAGGTTAAGAAAGAGGGGGGGGGGGGGTTGCAGTCAGTGAAACATAAGACACCCTAGACCCCGCCGCAGGATATGTACAGAGTATACGAGCTGTGATACAATGTATAAAGGTTGTGATTAAAATTTCTCGGTAGTAAGGACTACGGGAAATGTTGTTGAGGTACAACGAATAAAGTACAACAATTGTTTCTTTAAGTGGGATACACTGTGGAAGCAATTTCATTTTTTAGAGTTCTCGGTAGTTACAACTACGAGTAGCATTTTAGTAAGTACATCTGCGATAGTACAAGAATTTATTCTATTTTTTGTGTCTAATTTTAAGGAATATACACATTAGAATAATGGGGTTTATATGTGCACATATAAGTGGGGTGCCTTTAACTTTTAGATCTGTGAACAGATTCTCATTGTTACCCTTTTTTCCTCAAGCAGGCTTCTTTAAGCACGCCCCTGCTTGTACCCCTTTTTATATGTTGTATAAAGTTTATACATAAATATATAATTTTTTACAAAGTAAGAATACTATGTGGTTGTTTGATTATCTGCCTATTCTATATGCAATGGTTATGATATGATTACGAATGTCCCCCTCCAGTCTTAGATATCAGGCATAATCGTCAATGATGGAGGGGCCACTAATAAATTATAGGTTTGACTCCTGCAAGGAGATAAAGAAAACCTAATATTTAGTAGTGGCCCCGTAATCATTGACGACTGGGGGCCGTCCCGACCATCCCCTTCCCATTCGTTGATGTATTAAGGATTTTGGTATACCTGATATGTCAGTGAAGGTGGAAAAATGCGCTAGTCAGCGTCTGGTCCAAGAATCCACAGAAGTACATCCACGGAATATGGAAAGCTTATGAATAGTTATTCTTATTTTATTTTTATTTTTTATTTGTTACAAAGTTTTTTCGTAGTGAGAACCCAATCATAAAGACGAACCATGAGTGATTTAGCGTGTGCTTATGATGAAGGTTCCTCTGAGCTCTGCGGCGGTAGTTTCAAACTGAGCTTATGGGCGTTTGAAGAGGTAGCCTTATGTAATAGGCATAATCGTCAATGATTACGGGGCCACTACTAAATATTAGGTTTTCTTTATCTCCTTGCAGGAGTCAAACCTATATTGTTGGTTAAATGTATCCTAATTGAGTAGGTTTCGATATTAATTATTTTTGGGTGAAACTACTTTTGTACAATATGAACCTCTAGAGTAAAAGTTTTTACTTTAGCTAACTTTCATCCTTTGATACCTAATACTTGGTCATCAAAATGATATAAGCCTACTCATATACAGTAATGTTTTCAAAAATATTATTGTACGTCGGTATTACTTCAGTTAAGCTCAGTTCACACAAGCACGAATTAACGTCCCGTCCGGCCACGACCAAAAAAATAGGCAGGACGGCATCAATCTGGAGGCCCCATGGTACACATGCACAAATTAACATCCCGTCCGTACCCGACCCCTTTTTCTCGGTTCACACATGCACGAATTAACGTTCCGTCCGTCCCCGACCCCTTAATTCTCCTGCAAATGAGCAGGGACGCCGGCAAAATTGCCTATGGACATGAGGTGTCACCAGCTCACGTGACACGACGGTGCCACATCGCCGAATCTCCTTCCAACAGTTTTTTGCCGCCGTTCTCATCCCATATGTCGGTGTCTAGACCCCCCCAGTTGGCGTCTAGACGCCGAATGCTCCCATGTGTGTCCCGGCCTGACACGTTTTGTGGCAGTTGCCCCGGCACACACCGACCATTTTATGCATGCACAAAATGGTCGCCGCCTCCCGCCCCCCCTCCTGTGTGCTGGCGACACCACACATCCCTTTACTGTCCATAAGCGATTTTGCCGGCGTCCTTGCCCGTTTGCAGGCGAATTAAGAGGTCGGGGCTGGATGGGACGTTAATTCGTGTATGTGTGAACCGAGCTTTAACGATAACTTAAGTTCCTTATCAGGTGATTTATCGTCAAATAATAAATACATCTGAAACTAGTACGTACTGTATGTTTCAGTATCATGCCAAGTTTTCAGAATTAGCAATACATTTTGCTATTAGACCTTAGTAGCTAATAATAATTAAGATTAGAGCATGTAATTTTACCGTCAGCAAGAATATATATATATATATATATATATATATATATATATATATTGTCACAATGACCAGGGTCTTTTAGGAGTAACTAGACGGTTACGGTAGTGGCGCCTGCCTTATTACAGCAGCTGTGCCAAGTCTAGTATTAGAAAGACCTGGTATTGTGAGTTTCACTCCGATACCCTTCCAATTACTCATGCCTAGTTTTGCCGTGCCTCTAAGTATGTTTGTCTCAATAAACATTTGGGTAGAATCAGCCAATAGAGTGTTACTAGTTTCGTGCATGAAGTTATGTTTTAAGGGCAACGCTGTAATTTTGCTGCTAGGCGGGATAAGTGAGGAAGTGGAGGGGGGGCGATGTTGCTCTTGTCTCGGGGAGGGAGGGAGGGGGCGGCGAGCTTGCCTGCCCCATAGTTTCATTTAATTATGTGACCATTGCAAGTTTAGTTGTGTTGCAATATCCAGATGTACTTTATTTTATCTGCCACACTGTTTTAGTTAATTTGTTAACACAGGAATACTTTAGTATAAGTAATTCTTGTGAAGTTTCTTAGTGTTATCATATCGTGTGGTGATATATTGCAACCCCACTTAGTTTGAGCCTGACTCCCGCTAGCTACGCCAGGGCCCGGCATCACCATTCTCTCGTGGGCGGTCAGACAGTATAGGTGGTGGTAGCTCTCTCTAGTGGTACACCAGTCTGCCCCTGTTTATTTTTTCCTTGCTTGCATAAGAGTAACGTAACGTAATTAACAGAGAATCCTAGACATCTAGTTCTCTTTTTTATTATTCCTTTCCTCTGATCAGCATTTTACTATCCTTCCATTTTCATCATAGATTCTGAACCTTCAGTGGCTACTTCTGAATTCGTGATAGGGAGGAGCTGGGAGGTTTGCCGGGGTCCTTACTAATAAGCACTGTTAATCCCATAGACAGTCCACACACACACATCCATAACCCCTACATAATTTTTCCCAGTGTTCGTGCGTAGGACCCGGTAGCAGCCTGGACGGTTCTGCCCCAGCTATTGTTTGTTCCCTATCTCGGGTTTCGAACTGAGGCAACAGAGTGTTTAATATTAATTAGGAATCCAGCTTCAGTCTGGATCCCCACCCCCCCATAGTTAAGTGTGGACTCTAAGAGTTCATAGTTTCGGGCGGTTACTCACTGGGGGGCCCAGGTTGAAGCAGGATATACTGGTGTGATATTAGAGGTGGTCAGGGCAACTTGCTTCCACTAATATCACCCTGAAGTTAGTAGTCATATTAGGACACTGCCTTGTATTGTTAGTTCATTATATGTATGCAATATTATTATGTGCAACTCTCTTGGGTTGAGAGTGGATTACCGTTGGCTGGTTTGCGCACGGTATAATATTGTCGAGGGCGCGCATAGCCTGTTATGCTCGAAGTACACCTGCACTCCTTTTTTCGTTGATGTCTGCTGGTAGCCTATATGTATTCAACTGTTTTGATTATCCAACCCAGCATTGCTAATCCCGGTGTTGGTTTCGAGTTCTCGTAGCTAGTGAGTTACATGATTCTTTCTGTTCTACTTATTATTCAGAGTAGGAGCAGGGCAGTGTGCACCTCAAGCCCTGAGAAGAGCCTGGAAGCGTTCATAAAGCTCTTACCTGTTGCGTCGTGGTGTTGTTTGGCAGAGAGACAAGGTGCATTGACATTAGGCATTATTTTCGTATACCTTCTCTAAACAACTGAGGTCCAGATTCGTAACAGTGGCGACCTTGCCTAGGATAATCAGAATAGCACCAGCAGTATTAATAGGATTTATTTTGATCAGAGGATTTTTTTTTAGAATATGTGTCTAGCATTTATATTTTACTATATCTGAACAACAAGCAAGAGAGGAGGGGGAGTGTGTCGTGCCGTTACATATCACCAGTGAGGAGGATGCGAGAGTGTTCCTTCAGAGTTCTCCAGAATGGGCACAGATGCAGTTGAGAAGTGTGGAGGAATTGAGGTTGATTGCATCAGTGTTGGGAGTAGAGGGGTCTCTTCTTACCACGAGGGAAACATGTCAGCAGTATATATGGCAGTATTATTATGATGTTCGAGAGGAGGCTGAGCCAACAACTGTGCCGGCAGGAGGCTATATTACACCTGCACGCTCTCCGCCGCGCACACCCAGTCCTTTTAACGAGAGCATAACATCTTCCCAGTTGACATGTCCTACTGTTATTCCCCCATTGTTGCCTGAAGTGCCCTCTGGTGTGCCCAAACTTACTCAACCCCATTTTTATCCTTTACACTCTACTCCTGCCGCTGGCTGGGCGGCACAGAATCAGGTTACACCTCCCCCCCCCCCATTTATCCCAGCCGCACTTTCTACGATTCCGCCACGTTACCGTCCCGCTTATGTTCCTACACCACCCCCTACTTTTGCCCCGGTAGGGCTATCGAGTGATGCTCTAATACAATTGGAGTTGAAGAAATTGGAAATGCAAGAGAAGAGAGAAGAGAAAGAGAGAGAGAGGCAGGAGAAAAGAGAAAAGAGAGAGATGCAGGAGAGGTTAGAAACTCAGATAATGACAATGGAGTTACAAAGAACCAAAGTTGAGGTAGACGGGGGTAGGTACACAAGGGGACAAGGGGGCACGGTACACAGGGAGGAATCTAGTGAGTTAAAGTTGTCTCGTAGCCTGAAGCTCGTTCCCACTTTCGACGAGGACAAAGTCACTGAATGGTTCCAGCGATTTGAAAAGAAAGCACGGGAGTTCGAGTGGCCACGGGAACGCTGGGCGGCATTGGTGGCAAATGTTCTCAAGGGAAAAGCGCTTGAGGCATATGATAGGATGTCAGTGGAGGACTTAGCAGAGTATGATAATTTAAAGCAGGCTATCCTTAAGGCTTATGAACTCAGGCCAGAAGCCTATCGTCTTAAATTTCGTAATGCAAGGAAGAAGCCTAATCATACCCATGTTGAGTTTGCTAAGTACCTCCGTGATTGTTTGTCTCGTTGGCTTTTAACACCTTACGAGCGGCCTATGCGGTTTATTTATGTGTACCGCCCAGCGGGGTGTTTTTAGCCAAAATAGGGCTGTTTACGTGACCATTTTCATGCCTAAATAAGACCCAGAACGTAAAACAAGTATCTATCCCTGAAAGGGCATAAACAGAGCTTTCGAATGACACCATAACGATCCTTGTATGATGGATAGTTTTCTTGCAATAACCGTGCAACGCGAGTGCAAAAAGCAGGTAATTCGGTACTTTCGGTACATAATTGAGTATGTAGCGAGTGAGAGAGGGAGGAGGGAGCTGAGATTTGTGTCAGTAGGTTCGCCGCGGTGGTCTGGAGCAGTCATACGCTCGCTAGTCTCCTGCCACCACTTGTCTCTCTCTCTCAGCCACATTACGTGCTGAAATTGCCACTCGAGTTATGTCGAGCGCCGCCACATAGTCCAGCTTTATTTAACTCGACTTAAGTGGTGGGCCGCTTTTTAAGGGTTAAGTGAAAATGTAACTAATTTAAATGAGGCAATGGAGCTTTTCCTGCTAGAGCACTTTACCAACAATGTTGACAGAGAGATTTGCCAAAAGATCCGTGAGAAGCGCCCCGGCAAGCTGTCTGATGCTGCCGTGTGGGCTGACGATCGAGTATTGGCAACCAAGGGTTTTACTGATCGTGCCAGATATGCCCCCCCCACGACTGCACATGACGAGAAGTACCGAGCAGGTGGAAGCGGAGGGTACAGTAACAGTAGCCCTGGTCCCACACGTAATAATAACGGTGGAGACAGACCAAAATCACCAAATTCAGCCCGACCTGATTCCAGTGTTGTTAGGTGTTATGGGTGTAAACAGACCGGACATATTAAACCAAACTGTCCCCAGGCAAAGTCTTCTGCAGCGCTTGCTAAGCCTGTGTCGTTAGTGGTTGGTATCCAGGGAGGAGGGGATGAATCTTTGTTACCGAGGTTGGAGGCAGACCGAAGGGCGAAGCATGGGGTGCCAATGGCCATGGCACAGCCTGCCCCCGACAAAGTGTCTCAACTAGGTAGCAATGCAAGTCCAGAAGCCTCGCTCACTTGGTGCCAGGCTTTCGTTCATGAGGGTGAAGTAGAGCTGTGTGGGAAGGTGTATCCAGTCAAAGTTCTTAGGGATTCAGGAGCTAAGCAGTCCATGTGTTTGAACTTGACGGGGAAGCCTATAAAATCTAACGAGTTTGTGTTATGTCGAGGTGTAAACACTGAGGCCCATTATAGCCTCGTTCCTGTTCATCTTAGGTGTCCTGTAGTCACGGCGACGGCGAAAGTAGCGGTCATGGACACATTACCTGTGGAGGGGATTGATTTTCTGCTTGGAGCAGATATGGCAGGGAGCAGAGTCTTTCCACCTTCGGTAGTGGTGTCGGAGCAGGTACAGCCGGAGGAGAGGAACAAGGAGGCTAAGAAGCTGCCTCCCGATTTGTTTCCGGTGTGTGAGGTCAAGAGATCTATGGCCCAGGTTGCACAGCCGGAGGAATTGTTAGGCGAGGATAGATCTGATCGAAGGGATGTACAGTACTGAATCTGCATCACCCATAGATTCGACTGATCTGCAGGGTGCCGAGGGTGTGCAGGACGACGAGGAAAGCTCAGCGGAAAGCTCCTCACTCGTTTCACCCGGTGCCAGAGCCCAGAGGTGATACTGAAAGGAGCGATCGGGTCCCTACGGGAGGACCGGTTGATCCTGTATCATCGAATCAGACCGACTTGGAGGCTATACCTAATCTTACCACCGTGGCACCGGGGGAGATTGGTGAGGCACCGCAGAGTGATGCTTTATTAACACACTTATTTTCTAAGGTCGGGGAGAGTAATCCAGACAGACATAAGACCCATCAGCTCTGCCATATTAACATGTTGAAGAGGTACTGTCGTGCGGCGGGCACACAGGCGACGTCACCTAAAGGGGCTAGCCGAGAGAGTTGCCTGGGCGCCGATCAGTCACCTGCTGGTGTTAACGGGGAGTTGTCTGAGGCAGTTTGTGCTACTGTATCTGCTCAGAACGGGTCAGTAGAGAAAGTTGAGTCAGATCCGGTCACTTTCTTGCCTAGGTTATTGACTGGAGAGTTGGAGTCGGAGGTGCAGGTTAAGCCCGGGCCTGGTGGATGGTGGTTGGATAACCCAGGTCCCGGGGCTAGCGGTTCATGCACTGTGGGAACGCCAGGCAAGGCTCCTGCAGTGCCTCTCAACCCCCCTCTGCAGTCTCCCCAATTCTCCGGTCCCAGGGACCAGGATGCCGTGTCTCGTTGCCCTGTTCTGGTTGTAGAAGGTATGAAGGAGGAGCAGGAGGAGGAGAGGGAGTTTTTCCCAGGTGAGGCTGTGCCGGCTGGGACATGGGTCGAGAACGGGTACCTGGCCTTGCTGGAGAAATTGACCCATTTACCTCCGGAAAGGGTTGAGGAGATGTTTACCACCTTGTGGGCTTATCCACACGTGTACGGGGATGCACCAGGTTTGACATCTTGGGCGGTGCATGACATCGATGTGGGAGAGAACAAGCCTATAAAATTACCACCTTGCAAAGTAAATTTACTCTCCAAGACAGATACCTACCCTTTACCGAGAGTTGATGACTCGGTAGACAAGATTGGGGAAGCCACGTTCATCCGAAAAGTGGACTTAGTTAAAGGCTATTTGCAAATCCCACTACCAGAACGTGCCAAGAAAATCGCTAGTTTTGTGGTGGGGGGAGGAGGAGTGTATCAGTGCCAGGTAATGCCTTGCGGCATGAAGAATGTTCCCGCCACCTTTCAGCGGTTAATGGACAGGGTTGTGCATGATGTCCCCAATTGTTTAGTCTACATGGATGATGTTGAGCACCCCCTTTCCTACTTTTCAAAAAGGTTTAACCGAGCACACAAGAACTATTCTGTGATCGAGAGGGAGTTGCTAGCTATTATTTTGAGTTTATACCATTTCGCTGTTTATTTGCCACCATACGGGCCCGTGCTCAGAATCTACTCTGACCATCATCCTTGGCAGTTTCTTAATAGGCTCAGGGACAAGAACCAGAGACTTACTCACTGGAGTTTGACGTTGCAAGAATATCATTTCGATGTTAGACACATCTGTGGTGTTGATAATGTCCTGGCAGACTGTTTGTCCCATGAGTCTTCTGAGGTATGATAGGAGAGCACGAGGCTATTTAGTTAGTAAGTCATATCTACTCCCTGTTACAAAAATCTATAAATTGTAAAAATACAAAAGACTGTCAATGTACATATTTTGCAGTTGTAAACTAATGATGAAAGTTTTGTTTCAAAGCTTCAAAACTCCCCCCCCCCTCCCCCCCCGTGTGAGGGTGTCACAATGACCAGGGTCTTTTAGGAGTAACTAGACGGTTACGGTAGTGGCGCCTGACTTATTACAGCAGCTGTGCCTAGTCTAGTATTAGAAAGACCTGGTATTGTGAGTTTCACTCCGATACCCTTCCAATTACTCATGCCTAGTTTTGCCGTGCCTCTAAGTATGTTAGTCTCAATAAACATTTGGGTAGAATCAGCCAATAGAGTGTTACTAGTTTCGTGTATGAAGTTATGTTTTAAGGGCAACGCTGTAATTTTGCTGCTAGGCGGGGTAAGTGAGGAAGTGGAGGGGGGGCGATGTTGCTCCTGTCTCGGGGAGGGAGGGAGGGGGCGGCGAGCTTGCCTGCCCCACTAGTTTCATTTAATTATGTGACCATTGCAAGTTTAGTCGTGTTGCAATATCCAGATGTACTTTATTTTATCTGCCACACTGTTTTAGTTAATTTGTTAACACAGGAATACTTTAGTATAAGTTATTCTTGTGAAGTTTCTTAGTGTTATCATATCGTGTGGTGATATATTGCAACCCCACTTAGTTTGAGCCTGGCTCCCGCTAGCTACGTCAGGGCCCGGCATCACCATTCTCTCGTGGGCGGTCAGACAGTATAGGTGGTGGTAGCTCTCTCTAGTGGTACACCAGTCTGCCCCTGTTTATTTTTCCTTGCTTGCATAAGAGTAACGTAACGTAATTAACAGAGAATCCTAGACATCTAGTTATCCCTTTTTTATTATTCCTTTCCTCTGATCAGCATTTTACTATCCTTCCATTTTCATCATAGATTCTGAACCTTCGGTGGCTACTTCGGAATTCGTGATAGGGAGGAGCTGGGAAGTTTGCCAGGGTCCTTACTAATAAGCACTGTTAATCCCATAGACAGTCCACACACACACACATCCATAACCCCTACATAATTTTTCCCAGTGTTCGTGCGTAGGACCCGGTAGCAGCCTGGACGGTTCTGCCCCAGCTATTGTTTGTTCCCTATCTCGGGTTTCGAACTGAGGCAACAGAGTGTTTAATATTAATTAGGAATCCAGCTTCAGTCTGGACCCCCCCCCATAGTTAATTAACCCTCCCGCATTTTTACGACGCGATCGCGTCCTAACGCCACCCCTCGAAGAGTGGTTGTATGACGCAATCGCGTCATAATGCCACCCGTAAGTTAGAAATATTCGTGGTAAATAAGTTTATAACACGATTATGATGCGTTTTTGGCTGGTAAGTTAGCCCTCAGTAAGTTACAAAATGAAATATCTGGCAACCTCCTAGCGTCCCTGTGAGAGGAGCAGTCAAAAGTGGTGTCCCCCAGGGATCGGTATTAGGTCCCCTGTTGTTTCTTATATACATAAATTACCTAGATTTTGGTATAACTAGTAGGATAAGTAAATTCGCAGACGATACTAAAATAGGGAGATCAATTGATTCAGATAGCGATATAGAGTGCCTCCAAAGGGATCTAGATACCTTACATGAATGGTCAGTAAATTGGCAGATGAAGTTTAACATTGACAAATGCAAGGTATTAAAGATAGGGAAGATGCAAACAAATGTTAAATATAAACTAGCTAATTTAGAATTAGAAAATTCAGACTGCGAGAAAGATCTAGGTGTGTTTGTTAGCAATGATTTGAAGCCTAGAAAACAGTGTATAAGCGTTCGTAATAAGGCAAACAGGATTCTCGGGTTCATCTCTAGGAGTGTGAGTAACAGAACTGCTGATGTTATCTTAAAACTTTACTTGTCATTAGTGAGACCCCATATGGATTATGCTGTCCAATTTTGGTGTCCTTATTACAGAATGGACATAGATTCATTGGAGAGAGTACAGCGTAGAATGACAAAAATGATCCATAAAATTAGAAATCTTTCGTATGAAGAAAGGTTGAAGAAATTAGGTTTACATTCGTTAGAGAGACGCAGAGTTAGAGGGGATATGATAGAGGTGTTCAAGTGGGTTAGTGGGATTAACAAAGGGGACATGACAAATGTACTAAAGCTCAGTGATAGCGAAAGAACTCGTACCAATGGTTTCAAATTAGATAAATTTCGTTTCAGAAAAGATATAGGCAAATATTGGTTTGGTAACAGAGTTGTAGATGGGTGGAATGGACTACCAAGTGCTATAGTGGGATCTAAAACTGTAGGGAGCTTTAAGATAAAATTGGATAAGCATATGGACGAGAAGGGTTGGGTGTGAAGGGGGATCAGCTGGGTTGGGCCAATCAGCGCTCTGCAGACCCCCATAATCCTGCGTTAATCTCTAACCGTTTTTGGTAAGATGATCCTCAGGGTATTAGAGTGTGAAGCCTATAATTGGGCTTTGTAATTGAATTGGGGTTGTGTGGGACAGGGATCTGCCTTGCTTAGGCCAATCGGCTTTCTGCAGACTCCCATTTTCTTATGTTCTTATATTCTTATGTTCTATTGTTATTTTATATATATTTTTATTTATTTGATTTTATTTTATTATATATATATACTGTATATATATATAATTTTTTCTTTTCTTGTCCCCTTCCCTGTTGTTCCTGTTCCCCTGTTGTGTTGTTCCTGTTCCCCAGGGTGTCTCTGGGACCACCCCCTAGGTCCAGAGCAAGGGTAAGGACCATAATCGAGTATTTATATAGTTATTTTTTATTTATTGGGATTTATTATAGTTGTTATTTATTTTATTTTATTTTTTTATATCGTTTTATTTTATTTATATATATATATATATTTTTTGTCCCCTGTTCCCAAGGGTGCCCATGGGACCACCCCCTAGGTCCACAGCAAGGGCAGGGCCCATAATCGAGTATTTCTATTGTTATTTTATATATTTTTATTTATTTGATTTTATATAATACAGGTATAATATATATATAAAAACAAAAATCTTGTCCCCTTCCCTGTTGTTCCTGTTCCCCTGTTGTGTTGTTCCTGTCCCCGAGGGTGTCTCTGGGACCACCCGCTAGGTCCAGAGCAAGGGTAAGGACCATAATCAAGTATTTATATAGTTAGTTTTTATTTATTGGGATTTATTATAGTTGTTATTTATTTTATTTATTTTATCATATCGTTTTATTTTATTATATATATATATATTTTCTTTAATACATACGAGGTTGAAAGAAATGGCAATTTCTGCGTTGGAAATTTTATTATTCAAAGTTTCCAGGTCTCTGATGAGGTTTCGCTGGGTGGCAGGAAGTAGATGAAGGAGATGAGCAAAATTCATGGTGGTACAGGGTTACATTAAAGTACATGATGATACAGGATATACGACGCGTTTCACTGGACAACCAGCATTATCAAGTAAGGAAGGAATGATATAAAAGGTAAACAGGAAGGGTATATATAGAGGGTGGAGGATCAGAGGAGGCGGAAAACAGGGGGCAAAAGTCTGCTATTGGTGGAAGGGAAAACTAGGAGAGAAAAAGAGGGTAACCGCTTCACGCATGCGCACTGGATGCGGGATGGTGGTCGATAGGTGGGGTCGAAGCTGATTGGCTGCGTGTCGAGGGGCGTGGCCTAAGATGTGTGGCGCCTGCAGAAGACGAAGCTGAAGGAGGTAGCGCGGGGGGCTGCGTCAAGGGCACCGGGGGGCGAGGAGGGGTGTTAGGTCCTGTAGGGTAGTGCCTTTTGGCAGAAGGAAGGATCTGAAGGTCCAGAGTTTGGTTGTTGATGTTGGGATGTAAGGCTTGGATATATAAAGCTTCGAGTATAGGTAATCTCCTTGGGTCACTTTCTTTATCGAGTATGGTGGTGTGTTTCTCTAACTCGTTGCGTGTGAGGTGAGGGTGGTTAGGGGTGAGATAGTGGTCTTTGATGGCTCCAGCCTGAAGGTGAAGAGTTAACCGACGTGAAAGACGAGTCTGCGTCATACCAATATAGGAATGAGGTCCACAGTCCTCATAATTACAGGTATGTTGGTAAATGACGTGATCGTCGGTCATCGGGCTCTTTATCTTGGTGGAGGCTGGTTTGTTGCGGAGAACGAGGTTGGAGGTCTTGGGGGATTTGTAATAAATTATTAATTTGATTTTGTTTTCCGGGTTGGTTGGGTGGACATGCTTGGAGATTATTTCTTTTAAGACGGCCTCGTCATTTTTGTGTTCAGAGGACATGTAATTGCGGTAGAAGATCTTAATTTCATTGGGGGGGTCAATGTTGGGAGGGCTTTGGGTGTACCATTTTTCAAGATGGTGGTTGATGGTGCTGGAGATGTCGGAGTTGGAGTATCCGTTATTTACTAAAACTTGGGATAGTCTTTCTAGTTCCTGGTGGGTGTCGGCCCAGGTAGAGCAGTGCGTGAGGGCTCTCCTAACATAGGCGGAGATGGAGGATAGAAGATAACGGCGGGGGCATTCACTATCACCGTTGAGGCATTGTCCTGTGTTAGTTGGTTTAATGTAGACGGTGGTTTTGAACCCATGGTCGTTCAGAGCTACGAGGATGTCGAGGAAGGGGAGTTGTCCATTGTTAGATTTTTCAAAGGTGAAGTTAAGTCCGGAGGAGGTCATGAAGCGACGCTGGAGTTCCTGTAGTTCGTGGAGGTCCTTGATTTGCACGAAGATGTCATCCACGTATCTACAGTAGACGGCGGGTCGTTGGGCAGCCAGGAGCTCTTCCTCGATGGTACCCATGAAAAAGTTCGCAAAAAGAACTCCTAGGGGGCTGCCCATCGCCACACCGTCTATCTGCTTGTACATGTTGCCCCGGGGGCAAAGGAAGGGGGCCTCCTTGGTACATAGCTCCAGTAGTGTTTTCAGGGCCTTCTCCGGGATGTCCAGTGTTGGTGTATCAGGGCAATGATAAATTCGACGTAGGATCATGTCAATGGTCCTATCCACTGGCACGTTGGTGAACAGGCTTTCTACGTCGAGAGAGGCGATTGTGTGGTTGTTGTTACGGGGGGCGTCTCGTAAAATTTCCAAGAAATCGTGGGCTGAGTTAAGGTTGAATTGGCTGGGCACGTAGGGGGTGAGGAGGTTGTTCAGGGCCTTGGCGATCTGGTAGGTGGCAGTGGGGATCTGGGAGATGATGGGGCGGAGGGGTTTCCCAGGTTTGTGTGTTTTGATGGTTCCGTACGCATAACCAGGGGTGTATTCTCCGACGAGTTTTTTAAGGTGGATCCCTCCTTGTTTGGCGTTGATGGCGGTGATGGTGGTGTTGGCAATACGTTTGATTTCGTCGGTTGGGTTGCGGGTGATCTTTTTAAATTTAGTGTTGTCACTTAAGAGGACGTCCATTTTTCTAAGATATTCCTCCTTGTCATGGATCACTTGTCATGGCGATGGGCAGCCCCCTAGGAGTTCTTTTTGCGAACTTTTTCATGGGTACCATCGAGGAAGAGCTCCTGGCTGCCCAACGACCCGCCGTCTACTGTAGATACGTGGATGACATCTTCGTGCAAATCAAGGACCTCCACGAACTACAGGAACTCCAGCGTCGCTTCATGACCTCCTCCGGACTTAACTTCACCTTTGAAAAATCTAACAATGGACAACTCCCCTTCCTCGACATCCTCGTAGCTCTGAACGACCATGGGTTCAAAACCACCGTCTACATTAAACCAACTAACACAGGACAATGCCTCAACGGTGATAGTGAATGCCCCCGCCGTTATCTTCTATCCTCCATCTCCGCCTATGTTAGGAGAGCCCTCACGCACTGCTCTACCTGGCCGACACCCACCAGGAACTAGAAAGACTATCCCAAGTTTTAGTAAATAACGGATACTCCAACTCCGACATCTCCAGCACCATCAACCACCATCTTGAAAAATGGTACACCCAAAGCCTCCCAACATTGACCCCCCCAATGAAATTAAGATCTTCTACCGCAATTACATGTCCTCTGAACACAAAAATGACGAGGCCGTCTTAAAAGAAATAATCTCCAAGCATGTCCACCCAACCAACCCGGAAAACAAAATCAAATTAATAATTTATTACAAATCCCCCAAGACCTCCAACCTCGTTCTCCGCAACAAACCAGCCTCCACCAAGATAAAGAGCCCGATGACCGACGATCACGTCATTTACCAACATACCTGTAATTATGAGGACTGTGGACCTCATTCCTATATTGGTATGACGCAGACTCGTCTTTCACGTCGGTTAACTCTTCACCTTCAGGCTGGAGCCATCAAAGACCACTATCTCACCCCTAACCACCCTCACCTCACACGCAACGAGTTAGAGAAACACACCACCATACTCGATAAAGAAAGTGACCCAAGGAGATTACCTATACTCGAAGCTTTATATATCCAAGCAACAACCAAACTCTGGACCTTCAGATCCTTCCTTCTGCCAAAAGGCACTACCCTACAGGACCTAACACCCCTCCTCGCCCCCCGGTGCCCTTGACGCAGCCCCCCGCGCTACCTCCTTCAGCTTCGTCTTCTGCAGGCGCCACACATCTTAGGCCACGCCCCTCGACACGCAGCCAATCAGCTTCGACCCCACCTATCGACCACCATCCCGCATCCAGTGCGCATGCGTGAAGCGGTTACCCCCTTTTTCTCTCCTAGTTTTCCCTTCCACCAATAGCAGACTTTTGCCCCCTGTTTTCCGCCTCCTCTGATCCTCCACCCTCTATATATACCCTTCCTGTTTACCTTTATATCATTCCTTCCTTACTTGATAATGCTGGTTGTCCAGTGAAACGCGTCGTATATCCTGTATCATCATGTACTTTAATGTAACCCTGTACCACCATGAATTTTGCTCATCTCCTTCATCTACTTCCTGCCACCCAGCGAAAACTCATCAGAGACATGGAAACTTTGAATAATAAAATTTCCAACGCAGAAATTGCCATTTCTTTCAACCTCGTATGTATTAAAGAAAATTTATTACCTGGCTTTACCAACATATATATATATATATATATATATATATATATTTTTTTTTTTTTTTTTTTTTTGTTCCTGTTCCCCAGGGTGTCCATGGGACCAACCCCTAGGTCCACAGCAAGGGCAGGGCCCATAATCGAGTATTTCTATTGTTATTTTATATATATTTGTATTATTTGATTTGATTTATTTTATATACAGTATACAGGTATATACCGTATATATATATATTTTTTTTTCTTGTCCCCTTCCCTGTTGTTCCTGTTCCCCTGTTGTGTTGTTCCTGTTCCCCAGGGTGTTTCTGGGACCACCCCCTAGGTCCAGAACAAGGGCAAGGACCATAATCGAGTATTTCTATTGTTATTGTATATACATTTTTATTTATTTGATTTTATTTATTTTATATATACAGGTATATACCGTATATATATAAAACAAAAATCTTGTCCCCTTTCCTGTTGTGTTGTTCCTGTTCCCCAGGGTGTTTGGCCAAAGAGCCCCAAGGTATAAATATATTCTTATAATGCCATACTATGACTACGTCATGGTGTTCCCCCATTTGAATTACAAAATGCGGAACTATATCGTCATGAATCCATTATACTCACGTCATCTGGAATCGGATAATGCAAAACTATGACTACGTCATGGTGAACTATACCAACGTTATATGGATCCAGTGATGGCGAACTTGCGTCATGACAACCATCAACGTCAATTACGTTTTTCCTTTATTTCCTTTTCTTGGTTTCAGCATCCGTAAGCTAACAACTGACTGCCGCCATACGCCAGCCTGCCGCCATACGCCAGCCTGCCGCCATATGCCAGCCTGCCGCCATACGCCAGCCTGCCGCCATACGCCAGCCTGCCGCCATAACGCCAGCCTGCCGCCCAAACGCCAGCCTGCCGCCATACGCCAGCCTGCCGCCATACGCCAGGCTGCCGCCATACACTAGCTGCGATGACGGACAATAGGGATAAAAGAAACGTTTGCGGGACACCCAGCTGGAGGATGTAGTGAACGACGTGCTGGACCTGACGACGACGGACGAGACGGCGAGCGAGAGTGAGACGGACGAGTCGTCTGAAGATGAGGATTGGGCTTCACCTCCGGCCAAACGACTCCGCCTCGACGCCCACGCCTCGGCCGATCCACCACCAGCCCAGCAACGCCAGACGACCCACCACCACCACCACCACAGCACGCCAGATGACCCACCACCACTACCAGGAACTGAACCAGCCCCAGCGTATCCACCACCACCATCCATCCACATCCCATCCCATCCCATCCCATCTACATCTCATCCCATCCCATCTACATTTCATCCCATCCCCTCTACATCTCTACCAATCCATAACATCACCGATTAACCTCCTACCATCACCCAACTTCCTCCAACTTCCCACGTCACCTCTTCCATCCACCTCACATGGCGGTGCCTCATCCTTGCTTCCAGCAGGATCACCAGCCCGCAGCCCACACCTGTTTGCTACGCTACTTGCTGGGGGCACTTTGAATTACCCCGCCTTCGCATGTCATGGGAACGGTCACCCCCGCAGTGTCCCCCTTCAGCGACACACCTTTGACCCCCTCGGCATTTTTTTCTGCCTGAGCATCGAGCCGCAATGCGTACTGAGGTTGCTGAAGCCGCAGTGCGTGCTCAGAGTTTGTTGCGGAGGTGGCACGCACAGCGTTGAATCCAGCAGCAATCGAGGAGCTTCTTCCCAAAGGCTTCCTCTTCACGTTCACCAACTGGAACAGCTGCACCAGGTTCACCAGCTCCACACCTTTCACCAGCTGATGCAGCTGCACCAGGTTCACCAGCTCCACACCTTTCACCACCTGGTGCTGCACCAGGTTCACCGGCTTCTGCATCATCTGATGCAGAAGCCCCCCCCCCCCAACCCCTCGACGTAGCACCTATGCCACGCCGGAGGCCAGGGCCCCGTAGGGGGGCAGGTGGTAGGCCCAGGGGCCGCAGAGGTGTTCCTCGCGGTGGTCCTTGCAGTGTTCCTCGCGGTGGTCCCTGCGTCGGTTGGTCGTGGGGCCGTGCCTCGCGATCCCTTCCCCCTGCCCCCGATCGTGATTGCCGGTTGGACCGACGCCCCCTTCGACCCCCAGCCTGATCTGTTCACAGGGACCCCTGGCATGCAGGTTTCCAAGAGCCGGTGTACTCCTCTCCGCCAGTTCTTCCAGCTCTTCTTCACAGGGAGATGCTAGCAATACCTGGTATTGGAGACAATTGCGTACGCCAAAATTCGTTGACGGAGCAGACGGTCCCTTTTGGTCCTGTTTGGTGAGGAGCAAATGGCCAAATTCCTTGGCCTGTACTTCCTCATGGGCAATCACCAAGATTCGTCACTCTGAGTCCACCTACTCGGCGTTCAACTATCCTTCACGACTACCCATTATTTCGGAGAACGATGATTTGGACTAAGTTTCTAGCCTTGTGTGAAGGTATTTCCATGCTTTTCAACAACAAGGCAGTC